>NESQ01000013.1:0-489522 GCA_003070745.1 Tuber borchii
TGCCTAGTCAGATACGCCCACGTCTCTGATAGTTCCTACGATTCTTGGGTCTACCCCTCCTCTCCTCCGCTCGGTCTCGTCCCGTGTCTCAGTTACAGCCAACACCCTCCACCCGCTAATGGCTCACTCTTTTGCCGAGGCATACCTCACAGCTGGCACGCTTACTGCCTAACGGTACCCCAATCCCTGGCGGCGGGCTCGACCGCACCCCTCGGTTGCGCTCGGTCATGGTATTGCACTGCCTCCTTGGACGATGTTAACGCCTTGGGCTACAGAGTAATGTGATTGATCTGCTTGGTTTTAGCGTTTTCTGTCCCCTGTTCTGTGTTCTGTAGTTATAGGCTAAAATTTCACGGTCAGGTTTCTGTAAGAGCACTCGGGATATGAACGGAGTTTCTTTTGTTACTTTGTTTTAAAGGGGAGGAGTTTTCGGATCCGGTTTTCCTGTCATTTCCTGCTTGTCAGGTTGGTGATTTATTTCTGTTGTCTACTTAGCCGATAGGGATTGTTTTGTCTTCGCGGCGGGATCGTACGGTTGGTCCCATATCAGAGGGACTTGGGATGATGGTTTTTTCTGATGGTCCAAGATGGATTTCTTTACACAGGGGCTTTTTCCTTACTGTAGCTTACCGCTGCACATAGCCTTTGTACCCCATAGTTGATAAATCAAAGCACATGATACAAAAAAAAAAAAAAGTCCTCTTAGTTCAGACACGAACCATCTCCTCTATACCTCCGGTGATTGAAATCTCAACACCACGAGGAATTATTGTCGAATCCATCCTTTCTCCTACGCACTCTCAGTGAGCTGCCCCCCCCCCCTCTGATGGACTCGGACTTGGGTACCCTTTTCCTAGGGCCTGTCCCATCCTCCTCTTCGCTTTTGTTTTGCTTCCTCGCTTAACATTTGCACGGTCGGCAACACCCTCGCGTCCATGTTACAGACGGCTGGGATCACGGTTTGCAGTAAGAGAACACTTTTCACAAGGCTACGGTCGATTTCTCTACCCTCTTCGATTACGTTTCGCTCGAGGCTGCCTAGTCAGACACGCATACGTTTCCGATAGTTCCTACGATACTTGGGTCTACCCCTCCTCTCCACTGCTTAGTTTGGTCCCGTGACTCGATTACAGTCAAACTACCTCTCATTAGCTGGCATTCTTACTGCCAAACGGTACCACCCATTCCTGGCGGCAGACTCGGCTGCACCCCTCGATTACGCTCCGTCATGGTATTACACTGCCTTCTTGGACGATGTTAACGCCTTGGGCTACGGAGTAATGTGATATATTTGCTTGGTTTTAGTGTTTACTGTCACCCCGATCTGTGTTCTGTTGTTTTAGGCTGAATTTTCACGGTCGGGTTTCTGTGAGAGCACTCAGGATATGAACGGAGTGTCTTTTGCTACTTTGTTTTAAAGGGGCAGGAGTTTTCGGGTCCGGTTTTCCTGTTGTCTCCTGCCTGTCGTGTTGGTCATTTATTTCTGTTTTCTACTTAGCCGATAGGCATGTTTTGTCTTCTCGGCGGGATCGTGCTGTTGGTTCCATACCAGAGGGACTTGGGATGATAGTTTTTTCCGGTAGTCCGAGGATGATTTCTTTGGGGTTTTTTCCTTACCATAGCTTACCGCTGCACGTAGCCTTTTATACCCCGTAGTTTATAATCAAAAGCGCATCATAAAAAAAAAAAAAAAAAAAAGTTTCCTCTTTGTTGAGACATGAACCATCTCCTCTACACACCCAGCGATTGAAATCTCAACACCACGAGAAATCATCGTCAACATCCACCACCCACACTCTCAGTGAGCTGCAATTCCCTATGATGGACTCGGACTTGGCCACCCTTTTCCTAGGGCCTGTCCCATACTCCTCTTAGCTTTTGTTTTGTCATTTCACTAAACATTTGCACAGTCAGCAATAGTCTCACGTCCATGTTACAGACAGCTAGGATCACGGTTCGCAGTAAGAGAAAGATTTTTACCAGACTACGGTCGATTTCTCTGTTCTCTTCGATTTCGTTTCGTTCGAGGCTGCCTAGTCAGACACGCACACGTCTCCGATAGTTCCTACGATTCTTGGATCTACCCCTCCTCTCCTCCGTTCGGTCTCGTCCCGTGGCTCGGTTACAGCCAGCACCCTCCACCCGCTAACAGCTCACTCTTTTGCCGAGGCACCTCTCACAGCTGGCACGCTTACTGCCAATGGTACCACCCATCCCCGGTGGCGGGCTCGGTCGCACCCCTTGGTTACGCTCGGTCATAGTATTGCACTGCCTCCTTGGACGATGTCAACGCCATGGGCTACGGAGTAATGTGATGGATTTGCTTGGGTTTAGCGTTTACTGTCCCCCCCTTTTGTGTTCTGCAGTTTTAGGCCGAATTTTCACGGTCGGGTTTCTCTTAGAGCACTTGCGATATGAACGGAGTTTCTTTTGTTATTTTGTTTTAAAGGGGAGGAGTTTTTGGGTCCAGTTTTCCTGTCGTCTCCTGCCTGTCTTGTTGGTGATATATTTCTGTTGTCTGCTTAGCCGATATGGGTTCTTTGTCTTCGCGGCGGGATTGTGCGGTTGGTTTCATACCAGAGGGACTTCGGATGATGGTTTTTTCTGGCGGTCCGAGCTGGATTTCTTTAGGGTTTTTTCCTTACCATAGCTCACCGCTACACGTAGCCTTTTGTACCCCGTAGTTGATAATCAAAGGCGCATGATAAAAAATAAAAACAAAAAAAGGCCTCTTGGTTGAGAGTTCTTCACGCAACCATCTATGTTATTTTCCTACAATATACTTTTATCTTTACAATCTGCAATACCAGGTCGAGACTATAGTGTCTCTCAAGAGCTTAGCAATATATCGTACGAGATAGGAGTCTCTATACTCAGCTGTCGTTATTCGTACGAACTTAGGAAAGTGTAATCGCTATCGAAGATAGGGGTTACCTGCTGCAAGTATCGCCCGAAGGGAAGAGGAGTGTAACAGCTGAGTAAGTATACCTTAAGTTTCTAAGAGTATGGAATGTAGAACAAACTCAGAAGCTAATTGGGATAGAGACTGATACTCAGCTAGGACTTAGAACAAGACATCTTAGAGGACTTTCAGGGCAGCTATCATACACTTTAACTATTGGACAATTGTATCCCAGTTATGGGTGTCTCAAATTGCTATTGACCCAACAAACTCCTTTAGTAAAGTAGCTGTTATTCAAGTTGTTATTGCTCTACCCCTAATTGATATTGAAAATATCAGTAACTTAAGGTTTTTAACTTCGTATTTTGGTATAAAAGAGTTGCTCAAATGCATCCCATGTGGGAAGACTATTTCTCTCTAGGTGGCTGATTAATTGTGTAAGATTTTCCTTTCCAATACTAATATGCAAATGGAATTGGTATGATATCACATTCTTTTTCTTTTATTGGTTTCGGTAGACTCCCTAACTGGAACCTGAGGATCTATGAAATAATCTAATACCTCTCTGTAAATCCAAATCTGTTTTCCCTATTCTTTCCATAGTGATGATATCTTACCTGAATCTCATTAGTTGCAACTAACTCTATGCCCTATTCAAGTACTAACTAGATTGAATTAAACCGAAGCATTTGCATTTCTCATTTTTCTTGCGTTTGAAGTTGCCGATTCCTTTCAGAATATTGCATATAGCGAGTATATTGGGATTCACATAAGTTGTCCATATCTTTTTGAAGTGTATTGCTTTTATTTCATACTATATATATTATTGTTTCTACTTATAGTGGTACCAGAGACCCCATAAAATGCACAGACCCTGCCAACCTAGACTCTATGTTTCATTCCTTACCACTTCATGCTTTCCTGAACAAAGGTTCCGGCTCCGAACAATTTTCGCAACCTTTAGAAAAGGCACAATAAACAACCGGGACCACGAGAGCACTACTCCAACACGGTATCCTACTTGGAATTCCCACACCGACAACTAAAGCGATAGATCCGACAGTACTAGGGGCAGGCATAAAGTTTTCGAGCACACCAAAGTGGCTTACCCGCAAATAATCCTCCAAAACCGGCGAGGTCACAAGCGGTGTGTTCGATCACTAACTACCGGCCCCTAGCACAGCGCTATATGCCAGCACCAATCGATCAACTCGTGGCGGAATAAAGTCCATACATACCGACACTGTAACAATTCCGAAGAGCGCCTTGGGAAGAACACAAGAGCAGACAGAACCAAGCTTTTTATTTTTTTGATCGGTGAATGACCCCCCCCCCTGCCTCTGACTCAATTGCGCCAAAGACTATAATATCTATCTAATATTCGTATTATAAAAATCGAGAGGAGCAGGCAATGTATGCTATGATAGAATGTTTACACGATCGCGCATACGATACCAGCAAGTGTAAACCCAACCCGCACAAGTACCAATCCACCAAAAGCCAAACCACCTACCTATCCAGAGCATAATAAACCAATCCCAACCCACGATATTATTATTATATCATACCCAGAATTATACCCCACGCTACCTACCATACCTACCCGTAAAATAACCTACCCCGCCACCACCATAACCATACCCACATTCGCCCAGCAGAATCCAGTACAGTACACGGGTGTAAGGGTATTTCAGGCGCGGTAACACAAGCTGCTTCTCTGTGAAACCGCGCCCGACTTTTTGCCATCACCAAAAAATCCTCACCAGTTATCACTCAAATTTCCTAATCCGGTTTAGTCTACACATAAATGTAATGGTGGTGCGCCCGACTTTTTGCTACCCCCTAGTACTCGTACAATACCCCACTCCCCACTCCCGGAACCCCCCCCCCGCCAAGTCCCCCACAACCCAATTTCGCCACAAAACCCTAACCCTCCCCCCCTCCCCCCTGCCACCACCACCTACCATCAGTATATAACCCATCAACCCCCCACACCCCCCTTCCCACTACAGAAAGTTGACCACCCGAGAAAAAAATTTGGCCACGAAGTTTTTTAACAACTCAATTTCCTCGTCGGTTGATTATATTTTTATATCCGGGGAGATTAAGAAAATTCCATCGCGCTATTCAAGAACTCTGGACTTTGTGTATGGTAGGTTTGGGGTCCCGTTGGTGTGATACATTTGTTTTTGTTTTTTTCATACGAACTGTACGAGTATGATACTTTATTTTAATTTGATTTGATTTGAACTGAATGAATGAATGAAGGAGTGAGAAAAAATTTAAATGGAATTGATTGATGGAATTGATGATAGAAGTGCAAAGTACAGATATACCGGTAGTAGTAAAAATCCAAGCTTGAGCTAAATAAGGGAGAAAGAAAAAGAAGAAAGGAGAAAAGAAAAGAAAAGAAAATAATGAGAATGACATGCTCCGAACCATTTCCCGTCCATATATATCGTGGAAATCTCCCTCTCCCCCCCGCCCCCCGACTACCTTTGTGTTGGTTTCTATGTGCGTAAATACACTTTCTCACTACTTCAACCGAACATCGACAAATCACGCTTCGACTGGGTAATCCTGTCTCTTCCTCCGCCCCAAGAGTGTCGCGTTATCAAGACTGAGCTCGAACCCATGCGCTTTCCCCCTCTTTGTTCGAGCCGGTGCCGCGAACGTTAGTTGCTTCGCACTACCACTGCTGGCCTGCTGCTGCTTCGCTAACCCTGAGACCCCCGCTCCCCTCGCCGCCGCTACGCTGCCAGCGTACGTGCTTCCAGCGTTCAGATCTGTCTGTCGGAGGGTTTGCCCCACGCCCACAACGTCGTCCGCGTCGCTCGGGATCTTAACAGGCTCGCCCGCCTCTTCATCTTCCGAGTTGAATATTGCATCCACGTCGTCGTCCCCCGAGTCGTATTCGTCCTCCTCGTTCAACGGCTGAGGGCCTCCGCGATAGCCCTGCCTCCAGTTCTTCCGGCGCTTGCCTTCTTCCTCCATTCTATGCACCGCATATCCCACGTCGAAGACCTCGCGTAAGCTCACCACGCCCGGGGAACGGAAGTCCATTCTTTTAGCCGCGCCTGGGGCACCCATGTCGGGACTAAAGTCCGGGTCGATGACCATTGGGGTGAAGGTCTTGTTTGCACTTTTGATCGCGGGTGTGGCGAGGGGTGGGGCATCCAGGGCTGCGGTTGTCTCTTCGTCTGTCCCTCGGATCCACGGATGGGCCATGAATTCGTGAATCGTGTAGCGCTTCTCCGGGTCGACGGTCAATAGGTGGGATACGAGGTCTTGAGCAGACTTGGAAATATCGTCCCACCATGGTGATAGGAATGTGTATTGGCCCTTTGCGACCTTCTCCGTGAGTACCGAGATACTCTCATCGTAGAAAGGTGGAAATCCGCATAGCAGGGTGTACAAAACGCAGCCCATAGCCCACATGTCGACGCTCTTTGAATATCGCTCATCCTTGACAATCTCAGGAGCGGTGTATCCAACGGTTCCACAAGGTGTCATTGTTTGATTATCCCACACAACCTTCGAAAGACCAAAATCGGCAACCTTGATCCGACCAATTCCACCGGCTCCGACACCGGGTAAGAACTCGCCCTCGTCCACTTTATCCTCCTCGTCCGGGCCCCGAGGTTTAGGGTTCTTAGTTGGAATAAATGGAATAGGCTCAAATAGTAGATTTTCAGGCTTAATATCTCTTCATTTATGCACGATGACGTCAGTTGGAGGCTCAAAAATTGAGAGAGTAGCACCGGACACGACGAATTTGACTGAAAGAATCCTTACCTATGCACAACACCTTTTTCTTCATGCAGATATCTGAGCGCCTCTGCTACCTGTACAATAACATGTCTGGCAAGGTCCTCCGAGAAATACGTCAAACGAACAATTTGGTGGAATAATTCGCCTCCGGGGCACAGTTCCAAAATAAGGTAATAGTAACTTCGTGATTCCGAAAATGAAATCAATGACACAATATTTGGGTGATTAAGCCCTCGCATTATTTGCACTTCCTTCAAGATATTCGCCCTCTGCAGGCAAAGTTAGCCAAGCCCTCCAATTCAAATCTAGCCCTTAGTTTCGGATCCAGGAGAAAGAAAGCCACGACCGACTAGACCGCTGAAGGAGAAAAAAGGAAATGCGAGGTAAAAGGAGGCTACGTTTTCAACGGTGGCTTAAGGGCACGGCAGGGAGAGCTTTGCCCACCTCTACTGTTTTTGGAGCTTTTTTAAAATCGGGATGCAGATGGTCGTTGTTCTAAGTTGAAGCAGTCCGCGACACATGTTGGTCAAAAGTTCCCCCAAAACCGGTGCGCACCGCCTTCTCCGTTTATAATGAAAGAAAGAAAGAAAGGAAGATAAAGGGCAAGGGGAAGCGGCTAGGCAAAAGCGAAAAGAGGAACCTCATACCTGTGATGAGTTCAATTCGTATTTCCGTACAACCTTAATAGCAACCTCTCCGTATTCCCCTTGTGTATCACTCGCTCTGTAGACGTTGCTAAAGGCACCGTCGCCCATCTTCTCCTTCAAGACCCACCGCTCCAGGCCAGGGTACTTTGGTAATCTCTCCCTATTCTCCTTCTCTTCGGCTACGATCTTTGCAAGTAATTTCTCGTCGTATACCTTTCCACCATGAGCACCGATTCCGCCAGCTGTGATGCCACCGTGACCACCCCCGGTCACCACCCCTAGATCAGGTGAGTAATCTTCGTGCACCCCCGCAGCGTTTGAAGCCGCAATATCACGATTACCGTCAGCACCGGGAGCTACTAAAAATTCCTGCCCCCGCTGTTGTTGCTGGGTACGATGGTGATTGGTTGCTGGGTCGGAATGCGCATAGTGTTGCTGTGGAGGGGTAGGTTGGGAATTGGTATCATGATTCCGCGCTTGTTTCCCATGACGGATAAAGTTTTTGAGATTCTGAATTGGCGTCGCCATTAGTCTAGAGCACTCTTTGTTTGTGTTTGTGGCGAAGGGGGAATTGTTGTACAGGCGCCGAAGCCGAGATACGTAGACAAAAGACTGAGAACGAGAGATAGAGGGGAAAGCGGGGTAAAGGAGTGATTGCGGAAGTGTTGAGCTGAGAATGAAAACACCACAACAAAAAGCCAAACCATTGCGCTAACGCTGCGCAAAATAGAGAACAAAGAAGACAGGTACAGAGGCAGAAAAGCGGCGAATAGTGGTTGAAGTGATAAGCAAGAGAAGTACTGCTAAGATGCAAGTAGGAAGTCGCCGTCATGAGGCAGCAAAACCAAGCATGATGACATTCGTAGTCCAGGATTTGCTAACCGCCAAATTCACGAAAAAGGTAGGGGGGGAACCAAACAGGGACCAGAGAGGGAATAACCAGGTGGGAGGGGAGTGGGATAGGGAGACGAAGGGGACACAAGATTAAGTGAAATGTAGAAGCCCCCAAACTCACCTCTATCATAGGCATGATGACGAAGACAAATTAGGTCACTGCAGATATTGGTGTCTCTGTAGTGTAGAGTGTGTGCTGGCTCCGAATGTAGTCGCAGAGTTCTAGGAAACTAGTAGAAACTAGTGCAATTGATTTCGTCGAGATTGCTTACTTTTACAATATCGGGGGGTCGTTCAAGGGATGAGGAAATATTGGGGGGAGTCGAGTCTGTAGGCGTGGTGGGGAGGAGGTTGTAAATAGGTAGTCCAGTATATGCGGTACAGACTTAGGACATGGAGGGGTAGCGCCGAGATATTATGAAGAGGCAGCAATACTGCGAGACACAAATCAAAACGGGGGTCTCTGCGTCCAAATCCAGAAAATAGGGATACCGTAATTGAAAAGGTTGACGGTAGTAGGTAGTGGCTCCGTGAATGGACGTTGACGGGAAGAGCGAGACACTCAAGAGGCAAGAGAAGTTCAGTAAGGTTCACTGTAACTAAACTGCGGCTGGCGGAGACAAAGCTAGGTTCGGCAGCCAAGAAGTTTCGTCACTCAACTCGTCACTAAGCTACAGGTGCTGGAAAGGAGCGGGGAGGGAGGCGCGATGTGTGGACTGGTGGCGGAGGGGGAAGGGCTATGATAGGGAGAACTTGGAGCCATCTCCATTCCAGGAGCAAGGACGTACCGCACCGTACAGCCCTACCTCCATGCATGCCGGTATTCCAACTCCCAATCCCGCACCTCTTTAGTCGTCATTCAAAGACATTCAAATATCACCACCCCCCAAATACCTGTATCATGTATCAATTTTTCCCTGGAATTTATGCCCTGACGAGCGAATACAGACTCACGCTTCGGCGCCGGTGACATCCCGTGCTTCCGCGCCGACTTACTCATTCTAGCTATCTCGTGTCTTGCGAAATGTAAAGTGGCTTGAACCACCCCGGCACACAAGCACCGGTACTCGAGTACTGGCTTCTCCCGCTCTTACAGTGCTCGCTTATGAAAGGGCATGGGAAGATTTAACAGGGCCGAAGTTGGGATGAAGAAACGATCCCTGTTTTCGTTTAATAACTCGAAGTTATGCATTGTTACTCAAATTAACTCCCCCAGCTTACCAATCCATTCCCGTAAAGTTAAGTTTGATTTCAGCGGAAAAAAAATACGGGATTCCAAGCATCTTCTGCAAGCAGGCTGTGGAAGAGCTGAGGGCTTCGGTTTGCGGGAGGAACAAGTTGAATCCAAAAGTCTGGTTCCAAAAAGGTTTTAGGAAGCGGGGGTGGGCGGGGGATGCGGTATGATGCAAGATGACGGAGTGCAACTGCAAGGGTTAACACCTCCCTTCCCCCTTCCTCCCCCCCCCGTTAAAAACGTCATTCTTGGCTTGGCTAGAATCCCCGCCGTCATCAACAGATTTAGTCCTGTTTTTCGCATTCCTCGTAGCCTTCCTACAAGTTTTTCTCTTTCTCCCTTCTCTTCCCACTATTTCCTTCCAACTATTTCCCTCCCTCCCTCCCTCGGGACTCTTTTATAGTGCTAAAGGCATCTAGCCCTGGGGTTGAAAAAAAATATTCATGCAAGTTTTTTGAGTGAAAGGACCTTGATGCCATATGCGTATGCCTTTTGAGCCAGTTTGCCTGAGGTTTATTATTATGATACTTGGATATAAATCTGGCGGACCCACTCGAAACTTGGCAATCGAAAACGCTTTCTAGGCCTTGGGTTGAATTGAATGCCTCAAGCGTGCCCTCATGATTCGCTCCTACTGACCCGGATCTCCCCTAGAGAGTGATACCGGTACTTGTACCTTGAAAAAAATGTTTCATTCTCCTCCGTTCCCATGACAATTACCTACTAATTCGTCGGTGACGTTGTTTCAATTATTAGAGGGCTTGCGCATCGAGATTGGTTCTTGTACGGCCCCGGGGTTTATTGGTAATCCTTAGACTTTGGTCAATGCACTACCCGAGCAGTCCAACCCGAGATAGTTTTATGAATCCGTCTTATCAATCCAAGCGTGGTACCAGAACTTGTAGCGCGCAAGCTGTCTGTTCCAGACCCAACAAAATTAATTCCCCTCGTGATCATTAAGGGTCCACAAATCAACAAACCCATGTGGCCACCACTTCAGGCATCCACATCACACAACCATCTCCCCCCAGACTCCTGGCCCAACTGGACGTAACGTGGGAGGAAAACGGATTGAAGGGTCGTTTGCAAAAAGTGTTTGACGTCAATTCCATTTCTCCCTCCCCTCGCCTCGCATCCCCTCCCCGTCCCTCCTTCTCGCCTCTCGCCCCACAATCCATCATCCACGCAAACCCGATCTACCATTCCACAACTACTCTCCCTCATTCCACTCGCTCGATCTCTCATCTGATTTTTATCCAAACCAGCCCCGTTGGTGCTATCGACCTAATTCGCCGATGTTTGGGTGGTGCGATATGACCTGTCTGAAATTAAATGAAGTGCGAATCGTGGATTCATGAGGGAAACTGCACTTCTTTTCTTGAGAAAAGAAAAAAGAATGAACCGAGTGATGTTTCGGAGGTGGAAGGTGTCTTCCCTTCGCTTTCTTTTTTTTTTCGGAGATATCGATGCGAGGTTTGATGTGACCGTATCCTCGAAGCGAGGTATGTTCCCGGCCCGGGTGTGCCACCGTTGTGTTGGAATCGGTACGGTACATTCTGGAAGTACCGATACCATCCCGCGTAGTGCTGTAATGTTTTTATGCATACATCAAATGTTGTTCTGCCGTGAGGATTCTTGTCCCACCGAGGACCGGAACTGCCGTAACCATCACCCATATCAGCTCTACGGTAGAAGCCTTAGGAAATTTAGGCATCCGTCGAAGGCTCCAATTGCCCTTCGGGAGACGTTCCCAGCCAGGCGGCCTACAAACCTCATCTCAAATTATCGGTTCAAACCCGGCGAATACCTGTCACTATGCCCAGAACCTGCTAGCTCGCCCACAAAACTCACCCTCAAGCCTCCACATCACCCCCCCCCCCCTCCGCCACCCGTTGTCTGCAAGCCCTGAGCAAGCCTCAGCACAGCACAACACACTTCATTCAACAACTCATCCATTTCTCACATTAACAGCGTGCACAGCGACGACTGCGCACTCCCCGTTACGTGCTCGAGTACTAGTATGGTACAGTAAAACGTTCGTCGGGACTACGGGTGTTCTATATGCTCTGTAACAGCGCCTGGCGGATCCAGCAGGGCTGCAAGGGGGGGAAGGGAGAAGGAATGCATTGACAACGTTGACAGCAATCGTCGCAAGACATAGCACAGTATTGGTCGAGGAAAGAGTGATTGGGGCTAGGATGCCGATAGGTACTAGTTTCATACTTCTAATCTGTGCATATATGGTAAACCGTGTCCGTAACCCAGGTTTAAAATGGCGAAGAGGGTGGGCAGAGCCTCTGTTTGAAATTGAGTGATCGAACGGGGGCACAATACCGGTAGAAAATTATGAGCAGGGGAGGCCAACATATGGCAGAGTACTCTACTATAGTCACCACCGGTAGTGTGTACTCGAGTACTCGAGTAATCTGCCGTATGCAGTGCGCAGGGTATTTGCAATTTGAAGGCCGTATCGTAAGTATGAGTACCTGAGTATCACAAGCAAACTTGTACCAAATACCGTACCGGTATATCCTTCTCTCCCTTCTAGACCGGCTACCGGTAGTGTCGACCGCACCAGCTACCAGTAATCTCTGCCAGTCCATTCCAGTCTGTCCGAGGTAACCTGACCAAGCAGCGCCAAAGCAACCCTCCGCTGGCCCCAGTAACAACAACCCACCCTGAATCCACCACTGAGATTCCAACCCCCACTTCCCACTCCTCACCAACCAAAACTCAATCCACCACCGAAACAAAATAACGAGGCGGCGAATCATTCGCTGTTAAATAACCTTTTATTCCTCACACAGCAGAATCCACCAATGCGACGTACATAACCGGCTGCAACCTCCTGCGCGTTAATTATAGAGGGGTGCCCCACCACGGCTCGTCATAGGCCGGCATGCATAGCATCTGTGTTGCCCTCAAAAGAACGAATAGAAGCCCGCCCTCGACTTGCGATTTCTCATTTGATAGGAACAGAAAGTGAAATGGAAACATTTTGGTTCAGAGTTACATGGGCCGTATTGGAACACAGGTTTACTCTCTACTGGTTGATCTGGCTGATTCTGCAGCGCAGTCCGCTACTATCGCCCACTCACTCGCCCAACCACTCTGTCTTCCCTCATATCCGCACCTTTCGAGAGGTCAAATCCCCTCCCTCCCTCACTCTTTCCCTCCGTGCGTGAGCGCGCGCGTGCAGTAGGCAGAGACTCTGCTTCGGGAAGGATAGTGAAGCGGGAAAGGGCTGTTTCATGAATTTGCCCAAAAATTAAAAGAGGTAAGAGGAAGCAGATTTGTTGAGATTAGAGAGCAAATCAAATTTGATGGAAGGAAGTTTGGAAAAAAAAAAAACTTCAGCTTCATATAGCCGCATCGTATGTGACCGTAAAAGCGTGATATCTCGGATACCGTAATACGCCCCGTCAAGGACATACAATTGGTTCAATTAAGCTGAACTAATGGCATCTCTCACAGGTTATCTCTGTTTCTCTCTCCCTCAAAAAATAAAATAAAAATAATACGACTGTGAGAACCACAAATAAGTTAGGAAATCGCTTCCTTCTTTCTCTGATGTTTACCCTAGTTCGCAGCTGATTCATCTTTCCCCCTCCTTCTCTTCCCATAAAAACTTGTGATAAGAGAGGCGAATAATTGGCCCATCACTCGATTTCACACACACCCCTCCCTCCCAGAGGGAAAAAATACAGACGCACACACATCCAACCCTCCCTCTCTTCACTTTCCCTTCTCATGCAAGCAGACAGTCGTTGAGACACTGACGAGCATCTAGGCTCGCATTTCAATTCGTGAATCTTTTTTTGTTTTTTCACAACGCCACCACCCCCTCTTCTGCTTCTTCTGCTCTGCCTATCTGCCTGCTTTGGATGGCTGGTTGGTTGGGTTAGCTGGTTCGCTGCGGTACGATATGATACAACTCGAGCTCCAATTTTTTGACCTTCCGTGATCTGCCAGCCCCCCCCCTCTTACTCTTCCCATCACATATTTCTTTTATTTTACTTACTGCCTACCCCCCTTTTCGAAGTCTGATTCTCTTTTTTTTTTGCCTTCCTTTCCTTCGCTTGAAGGAAATACTTTTTTCCAACGTTCGGATCAACAAACCCCAGCGGACAAATAACCGAATCTTTTGCCACGGAACCGGAGTGGACCACGGTCGAGCGAGTAATATAACAACCACCGCAACAACAAAAATACACCCTTTTCCTGGAGAAATATTTGAAGAGAGAAGGAGGGGAGGCTTTGGGTTAGAAAGCAAAGGAAAAGGAAAGGACAGGACGGGGAAAGGAAAGGATAAGGAAGAATAAGAAATTGGGAGGAAAAGCGAAGAAGGATTATTCCGGGCCTTTTCTAATTTTTCCGATTCCGGATCTCTCCAAAAAAGCCACAAATAGCCTAGAAGCGAAGGCGGACGGAAGGGTTCTTCACGGGTGCGGCCCCGTAAAGGTCCGGCGTTCAATACTTAGTGGCAGCGTTCTTGCTGGGATCTTCAGTCCTCGCTTCCAAGGGAGCAGAAAGAGATACTATAATAGAAAGGGAAGGGAGGAAAGGAAAAAAAGGACCACTGTATCGGTATCATAGTTTCTAGACTGTCACCGCCCTGCTCTATTCCTGTTTCTCGGATTGTGGACTTGGTTGGTTTTGTTGGTTTTCCTGTTTTGGGATTTTTCTATTTTCTCCTACGATAGTCCTTTTAACTCCACCCTTTTGACATCTCGAGGCTTTTTTTCCCTTCCCATTTCATTATTTCCTATTATTATTATTATTATTTAATTCCCTTTTTTTAGCGGTTTATCCTACGATTCCTACTAGAAAAGAAGAAGAAGAAGACGAAGAGGTTTGGATATATCGGTTAGGCAGACGATCGCGATGTCTCACTCCCCTCCTCATTCGCGGACTCCTCCAACTTCTGTTTCCCCGCCTCGACGGCTCACCCGAAGGAAAGCTACTTCTCCACCACGCCGCACAATCGACTACTCCCCTTCCCGAGGTCCTGCAAATACTCTTTACAGTTACCCTAGCAGTTCGTCACTAGCCTCACTCTATTTAGCGCACGGCCGAATATCGCCGGTTCGAAGATCCCCCGCTCATTCGAGGTGTTCCTCGCGAGATCAAGATGGTGTGGTCCTCTGCGACGAGGTACGGACCTTTACCGCAGTGATCCCGCCAAAGATTAGCTCCCTTTCAACCACGCCTATTCCGGCCGGTGGCCCAATCCCCCCGCCTACTCCACCTTTGGCAAGTTCCCACGACGACATAGACGATTCGGAGAGTTCCGAAGGTAGTGATGAGGAAATTGTGTTTCAGCGCGGTCGCCGGAGGCCAATTACCAACACTGATATCGACGGGCTAACGACCCCCAAATCTCGCCATGTCAGGAGTTCGCGAGTTCTGAGGAGGGTTAGGGCTAATATACATGAAGTTTCGCCCTCCGGGTCGGGATCCGTTTCACCTCCCACCGCCCAGCCGGGAGTCAGTGCACCACCAACCCCGCCAAAAGATGCCGTTCCATCTGGCCTTCATCATCCAAAGTCATTGAAGCGGAGTCCTAAGAGTGCATATTTCGCAGATGGCACGGAAATTCCTGGGCTCAAGGAGCACTTGGGACGGGAGGAGCAGAATTTGCTCGATCTTAATGAATTCGTTTGGAAGGATGAAGTGGATCATAGCTTTGCACCATATATCCCGGATACTGCTCCTCCTGTTACTGGGGAATTCTTGGAGCCCAAAGAGGTCGAGGAAGAGCAGGTCAGCAGTGTTGGTGAACTGGAGGGCTCTTTGGAAGAGAATGTGGAAATCCATGAAGCCTTGTACGCCGAGTTTGCTATGGCTCATGAGATTGGGATTGCGTTGGGATCACCGCCGGCAGTCGAGCGGAGGCTTGAGTTTGCTCTGGACCCGGATCACGATAGTTTGGGGGACGATAAGAGTGTCAATAGCGACAAGAGTGTTAAGAGTATCAAGAGCGAAAAGAGTGAAAAGAGCGAGGGAGTCACCGAATCGCACCAATCCGAGCTCTCCCTAGAGCCTGAGTCGGATTCAGAGTCCGAATACGAGTCAGAACCCGAGCATTCTATCCCAGGTGCATTCAAAGACGAAGATGAAGTGCTCGCGGAGATCAATGGTCTTAAGAAGAAGGGCAAGGGTAAGGGTAAGGGCAAGGACAAGCCTAAGGCAGAGGAGGCTGCGGTTACTCATGACGAAACAGATTCCAAAGAGAGCACAAAAGAGGAGGAGGATGAGAGTGAGAATGAGACCGGTCAATACCTTGTGCTAGGGGCAAGCATAGCTAAGGAAAGAATCAATGGCCCCGGCGGAAGGAAAGTGACACCTTGGCCAACTCCACGAATGGTGTCTTACCGATCTTCTTTGGAGAATGTCGAAAGTGAAACAATAGATTCACCGGAATATGTTGGGGAGCCAGCCGAGGAAATGGTTGAGAAGGCCACCAGCGAGGAGGTAGCCGAAACAGAAAATGGAGATACTGACGAGAACGATTACACCGATGAGGAGGAGGATGATGAAGTCTTTTACGATGCGGAAGAGGGTGGACTCGCATCCCCTCCTATATCTCCCACCTCGCGATCCTATTTCAATTCTCGGCATGCCGAACTTGAGAACTTTCCGAGATCCCCCAGATCTCCCAAGTCTCCGAAGTCCCTTCAGGAGAACAAAATGGACCTCGTTCTTGTTCAGTCTGCATCTGAGGCCTCTGCCTCCGGCTCTACCCCTAGCTCACCCAATTCGCCTGAGCATCCCGAAACCCCAAAGAAAATTGCTCTTCCACTACCCGGCCCGCCAGCCTTGAACCTAATACCAGCCACTCCTCTCCCGCTCCTGTCTCCCGGAGCGGAGCCCAAAAACCCACTCGGTAATCCCCCTCCTTCTCTTCTTCACCGCAAGCCAACCGGCCAAGTCCAAACCCTGAAGAGTTCCCAAGATCCCACCTCTCCAACTAAGCCCTCAATCCCCGTTCCCAAACGTTCAACCTCATTCTCCATGTCCGGCACCCGTAAAACGGCTCGCCGCCCCTCCCTTTCTAATCAGCCCAAACGCATGCGCGAGTCTAAACTTCACCCATGGTGGCGACCCCGTCACGATGGTCCTAACGACGCAGAAGACGCAGGTCTCTCTCGCACTATCTCCGCGCCGCACATATCTGCCTACGCACAAGAGCTGCACAGAACCGAGTCTGCCACGAGCATCGGAAAGAAGCGCGTGACAAAGCCGATTAAAGGGACGAAATTCCAAATCGAGTTTATCGGAGTGGGCACGATCAAAGAGAAGGGAGGAGTATTAAAGGAAAAACTCAACACAGGGAGTGGAGCAATGAAGAGGAAGTTTTCTCTTAAGAAGAGGCCTACGGATATCTGAAATTTTTTGTTCCAATACCTATTGTTTCTTATGTTCCTCCGCAAACTAGGTGTATGTTGCATTGATCTGGAGTTTTTTTTAGTTTTTTTTTCCTTTCCTCTTTTCTCATTGTTTCTTTGATTATTTTACGACTCTTATTTTAAAAATGTCTTGTAATTTCATTTTTTATAGCACCAGAGACAGATAGGGAGAGCGTGGCGATAGTACAGGATGGCGTGGTATTTCATGACATTGTTATTGTTGGATATCTTGTTTACCTGTGTTTTTTCTGCTTTAGGTTTTTCTTACCTATATCTTTTATATGACGACATGATGTACGTTATGATACGACTGAAAGGCGGTAGCTAGTCTACAGTACAATTGATGAATCTAAGATTTATGGCATTAAAACTCTCGGATGGGTGTGGAGACGCGGTATTGGTGTTGGGGATGGTGACTTATTAGCTACCAATGGCACAATGTGTGCCAAGCGGGGTTTGTGAATGGGAGTTGCCTTCATCAGCCTCTGCGAGCGGGTAATGAGCCAGGCGTTGATGGCCTCATCTCGTGGCCGGCCCGTCATCGTTATCAGAGCTAAGGTGGTCCATCCCCACTCCAACCCACATTCTATCAATTCATCCCTAGCCAAAGATCCGACTGCGGCGGAAGTCTTTTCGCCGGTCGAAAAACCGAGTGATGGAAACGAGTCTTGGCATTCTTTCTGAGCCTCTATTCCGAGAATTACCCATCACAGTAGTATACCCCATCCCCAATTACGCACCCACCTCTTTCTCTCCTCCAACTTTCACTCGAGCTCCCCCTCCACCACTTCTGAACCAAGTCGACGCCCATTCATCATCCTATCCATCCATCCATCCATCAAACGCTCCCCCCGCTCCCATTATATACTGCTATCATGGATCGGCTAAACCAAATGTATGCTGCAGCTCAAGGACTTGGTGGGATGAGTGCACCTCCGGGGGTGGTTTGTTTTCATTAAGCCTTTTTTCTCTTGCCCATGCGGAGCTAACTTTTTATTTTTTGCTTTAGGATACGCCGGTTATCGATAACTCGGAAACTGTGTATATTTCTTCGTTGGCGCTACTGAAGATGTTGAGGCATGGGAGAGCTGGTTTGTTTTTTGTTTTTCGTGATGGTGCTATCAGGGGAGGGGGGTGCTGACTTGGTGGGTAGGTGTGCCGATGGAGGTTATGGGTCTTATGTTGGGGGAGTTTGTCGATGATTATACTGTTCGTGTGGTTGATGTGGGTTTGCTTCTTTCTTGGATAGAAGGATGGGATGGATGGGAATGGGATAGCTAATGGTTTGTAGGTCTTTGCGATGCCTCAGAGTGGTACGGGTGTTTCGGTTGAAGCTGTCGATCCGGTGTTCCAGACTAAGATGATGGACATGCTAAGGCAGACTGGGCGGTATGTAGATGGGTGGGATGTTGGTGGGGAAGGGTAGGTGGCGCTGACTCTTTCGTTCTTCTTCTACATAGGCCGGAGACCGTCGTCGGATGGTACCATTCTCATCCGGGCTTTGGCTGTTGGTTATCAAGCGTCGATATCAACACCCAGCAATCCTTCGAACAGCTAACGCCCCGTGCGGTCGCCGTTGTCATTGATCCTATCCAATCTGTCAAGGGCAAGGTGGTCATCGACGCCTTCCGGCTGATCAACCCACAATCCCTCATGCTCGGACAAGAACCCCGCCAGACCACCTCCAACCTTGGCCATCTCAACAAACCGTCTATCCAGGCGTTGATTCACGGACTGAACAGACATTACTACTCTATCCTTATCAATTACCGCAAAACACACCTGGAGGAGAACATGCTCATGAACCTGCACAAGACGGTATGGACCGACGGCCTGACGATGAAGGACTTTAAACTCCTTGCCAAGGAAAACCAAGAGCGTTTGGAAAAGATGGTTGGCCTCGCCGATTCTTATGAAAAGCGTGTCAAGGAGGAGAACGACCTGACGAAGGACGATATGAAGACTCGCTATGTTGGGAAGGTGGACCCGAAGAAGCATTTGGAGGAATTGGGCAAGCGGGGTATCGAGGAGAATATTGTGGGCGTGTTGGTCGAGATGGTGGATAAGGAGGCGAGCTTTGCGGCTGATATCGACGGGAGTAAGCCTGGACATGTGGAGGCCATGGATGAGGATTAGGCTGGAACCGAGGGATTGATTTTAGGTTGGATTTCTTCTTTCTCTTCTGTACTATAATTCTTGTGCATCTATCCATATGTTTATCATCGCTTGTGTTTCTTGCAAGGGGGATGGTGGCGGGGTGGTTCTAGGAATGTGGCAGTTGATACCATGATCGCTTTTGCTACAGCGTTGACGCGCGGTGCAAGATAGTACAGTGTCTAAGAATGCAGCTGGGGGACTGTATGTAATTGTAGATTTGTGTAGCCAACGACGATGCCCGATTTATGTGCCGTTCGGCGGTCTCGCGCTTCAATGGAAAAGCTAGATACGCACACCTTTCATCCTGAAGCTTTTATAGATTGAGGGGGCATTACCTTGTTACTACTCAATGGAGAGAATAACCGGAGGATAATTTAACTTTAAAAAAACCCAACTAAAAATAGTGACCCTTGGTTCCTACAATATTACTGGTAAGCACGTGACCTGTTTCACGTACTCTTATGCAATTTATTCTTGCCAGGCCGGGGTAGGTTCACAAACTCTCACTCGCTGAACATTTCGGGATCGGTGAGTTCGCTTTTTTTTTTGTTAAATCCGTGGTATGATAATATTATGATTTTAGGTATCATACATGGCCAGCACTCCCTAGGGTAAAACCACTGCATTTAGGAAAAAATCCCATGACAAATAATATTATGATAAAAACCCAAATCAAAACAAAAACAAAAATAAATAAATCAAAGCAACAACTAATAATATCAGAAGGTACAATATCATAACATCAAAGTGAGTACGATATGTCTCTATAGAGGACCTTCATGAATTTTCCTAATATCAGCTTATTAATTTGCATCCCCCAATGTACTACCTGACGGTGAGTTCTGATTGCGCACGATATAGTATAAGACGATAGTCATACGGTAACTTACCATAAACCCATGATACCAGGCTCTATTAGTTGAACTGGTACACAAGAAAGTAGTTTAGATCTCAAGGAAGATGTAAGCGGAGGGCGGGGTGGTGGTGGTGGTGGTGGTGGGGAGAGGGGGGGGGTATACACATCACACAGAAGCAGAAACGATAACTGTAGGGTATAGTAACCTAATTTGGGATTTTTTTTTAAATATTAAAACAAAATTGAATTTGGACGGGATTGCGGATAAGATGTTATATTATATAAAATAAGAATATTGTGGATCTGGGGGGGGGTTGTCTCTTTTAGCCTTGGTAGCGGGGATGCTTGATCGGGGACACGATCTTCCTCCGCTTATGGTAGTGTATTAGAGTATAATACTAATGTTTCTGGTTGAAGAAGTCCATTTGTTAGAAGAGAATGTTTTGGTAACCAGCTTGTTACATGGTGTCGTTGTTGGGGCTTGGGATTTTCGATGGGATGTGTTGGGTGTGGGCGATGAGGTATTTGCCGACCAGTGGGGTTGTCACCCTCTGGTTTGTTCTGGGGCGTGGGAGTATTGGTTGGTAGGTTGGTGTGGATTGTGTGTGTGTTTTGGCACTCATCCTGCGTTATGCGTTCTGCCCGTGGAGGAAGTGAAGGGATATATCATAAACAAAGAACAATCAGAGCGCTCTCTCGGATTTTTTTTTCTTCTACCTGCCTGTGCCCGTTACATAAGTTACCGGAAACAATTGAGATTTTCGCTAATTCTACTTTTTTTATCTGTTATGCATTTTTTACTGAATTAGCTAGTGTATCTGGCCTACTAGAGGTGCCTCTGCTCTAGAGTACTCGTATGGGACCGATGGACTGGACTGCCATAGCAAATGTTTGACGCGAAAGGGAATCTGTCATATTTGCATATTGAACTGTTGTCGTGGGCTGGCTGGCCAAAGCTTGTGGTTTCAGGTTCGTGCGGTGCTAAGCTGTGCTTGTTCCCGAGGAGTGTAGGTGTAGGGAGGGTTTTTAAAGAAAAATAAACCCTGTGTTTTGGAATTGAAAATCTGGTCGCCGTTCAGGTTGTGTTGGGTAGACGGCACTCTCTAGAGCTATTGCTGGACAACTGAGGGTCTTTTTCTTAGCTGATACAGTAACCATAATATGCGGCAGGGAGATCTTGACTGCCAGAACAGAGGACACAGCGTGCGCGTTTTTTTTTTTGATCATGTTTTTTGCCTTGGCTTGGAAATGATTGGGTAGTGGAATCCGGCATAATTCTCTGGCTGGCGGTAGGAGCTCTGCTTCTCTTTGGCGGCAACACACCAAGAAAACGTACTGTGACTTTACTCCTGAGACTTGAGCCCCGTAAAGTGTCGGTACTCGCTTAGCGCTTTCAAGGCCTTAACTTTTCGTCTTCCCTCATCATTGCCCAAACTTGCCCAAAAAAAAAAAATCCCTTCTATGATACCTCTTGTTACCCCCTCTTACTCTAGAAAAGGCGCCACCCTCACCTCCGCCGCCACTAACAAAAAAAGCGATATCCAAGGCAAGATGGGTTCAGCAGCATACCAACAGTCGGTCATTACCATAAACCAAAACGTCGGCAACGTGACCGAGAGTTACAATAATGTGTGGAATAATTGCCAGATATCGAACGAGAAGCGCGAGATTCTGGAGTGGCTGTCTCCCATGGCACCCCGGGAAAGACATCAGGCTGTGAGTGAGGACAGGATGGACGGAGTAGGGAACTGGTTTCTTGGAACGAGCGAGTTTGAGAAATGGCATACGAGCGAAGACCAGGCTGTCAATCCTGTGTTATTCTGTTATGGAGATCCAGGGGTGGGGAAGACATATCTGAGGTGTGTAAAAGTAGCTCTGTTGGAATACCCTGAGGCGTGCAGAACTAACTCAAGCGCGGAAACAAAAGCTCTCTCGTGATAGATTCGCTGTGCGATACATTCGATGGGAGCAGTGTGGCTGTGGCTTGTATCTACTGTGACTTCCATGAGCATACATCGCAATCCACGACTAGAGTGATAGCAGCTCTCTTGAAGCAACTAGTGGCCGGGGTGGAACCGATCCCAAAAGAGATAAAGGAGGCCTTTGAACGAGCCAAGGGGAGGGTTGATGGTCTGGCACTCGGACTCCCAGAAATCCACATGATGCTTATCAAGTCTGTCTCACCATTGCGACGGGGATTTATTTGCATCGACGCGCTAGACGAGTTTCCCAGAAAACATCGACCTGAACTTTGGGATTCTTTACAGCACATTGTCCGGAAGTGTCCAAACCTTCGACTGTTCGTTACCGGGAGGCCTCACGTTGGAGAGGAAGTGAAGAAATATTTCACCGGATATCCGGATCTATCTATAAAGCCCACCGAGGAGGATATTCGAGTTTATGTTACTATGAGGCTGAGAAGGGACTTGGAGTCGGATGCAATGGATCCGGAGCTGGAGGCCGAAATTCTTACAATTATTCCCGACAAGATCTCGGGGGCGTAAGTAAAACCCATCCATAGTGAATCAAACATCATTAGCTAACATTGGACTCTAGATTTCTTCTCGTTTCCCTAGTTATGGACGCCGTTCTAGAAGATGCGACAATACATCAGAGAAGACAAACACTCCATAAGATGACCAACGGTTTTGGTTTGGATCACGCATACGGCGCAACATTGGATCGCATTAGAGAGCTGAGAGGAAACCGAGTGAAGCTAGGAATGGAAGCGCTGATGTGGATTTCGTGTTCGGAACGGCTGTTGAAAGCAGAAGAGTTGTCCCAGGCATTGGCGGTGGAAGTAGGAACAGCGGATCTCAATGTCCGCAATACCCCCTCAACACGGACCTTGTTGAGCTGCACATTAGGGCTTGTGAAGATTGATGAGCAATCATCAACAGTCCGTCTCGTGCATTTCACCCTTCAAGAGTATATTGCAGCACACGGCTTGTTCATTACCCCTCACTCAATGATGGCAGAAATATGCCTCACTTATTTAAACTTTCAGTCTATCTGCGAGCTCTCACCTGCTCTCGATAATATCCCATCGACAATGCCGTTTCTCCACTATTCCTCATGTTCCTGGGGTTTCCATGCTAGGGAGCATGCAACGGAAGGCGTAAAACGGCTAGCACTACGACTTCTGCGACGAGGTGCGGACCACATATCAGCTGGCATTCTCGTACGGAAGGAGAAAATTGGCTTCTGGGACTGGTGGAATCCTTATCTGCGTGAACATCTCGACCTTGGGGGATTTACTGGGCTTCACAGTATCGCCTACACGGGGGTTGCAGAAATCGCGAGGGCAATGGTAGACATGAAAATATGGGACCTGAGCGGGTGTGATTCTAAGGGTGCAACGCCATTAATGTGGGCTGCTAAATACGGGAATTTTAAGCTCGTGAAGTTGCTTCTTGAGCAGGGAGTCGATCCCACTTTATCGGACAAGCGGGGCCTAACATCACTCACACATGCTGCTCAAGCTGGATTTCGAGATCTTGTGAAGCTACTCCTAGAGGTCGGGGATGTCAGTCCCGATTCGCCAGATAATGATGGCCGGACACCACTATCATATGCTGTGCAATCTGGCCATGAGGGCGTCGTGGAAATACTGCTAGCGCGAGATGTCAATCCCAAATTTCAGGATAAAGATGGCCGGGGATCACTATCATATGCTGCCCAGTCTGGTCGTGAGGGCATCGTGGAGATACTGCTAGCGCGAGGGGATGTCAATCCCGATTCACCAGATAAAGACGGCCGGACACCACTATCATATACTGCCCAATCTGGACTTGAGGGCGTTGTGGAGATACTGCTAGCACGAGGGGATGTCAACCCCGATTCGCTAGATGAAGGTGGCCGGACCCCACTATCATATGCTGCCCAATCTGGACATGAGGGCGTGGTAGGGATACTGCTAGCGCGTAGGAATGTCTATGCTGATTCGCGGGATGGATATGGCCGGACACCACTATCATATGCTGCTGAATCTGGACTTGAGGGCGTGGCGAATATGCTGCTAGCGCGAGGAGATGTCAATCCCGATTCGCCAGATGAAGATGGCCGGACCCCACTATCATATGCTGCCGAATCTAGACTTGAGTGCGTGGCGAACATACTGCTAGCGCAAGCGGATGTCGATCCAAATTCACCAGATGAAGATGGCCGGACACCACTATCATATGCTGTCAACTCTGGAGATGTGGGGATGGTGAAGATACTGCTGGAGCGAGATGATGTCGATCCCGATTCTTTGAATAAATATGGTTGGACGCCATTATCATATGCTGCTAAATATAGGCATGAGGGTGTAGTAAAGATGCTGTTGGAGCGAGGGGATGTCAACCCCGATCCGTCAGATGAAGATAGCCGGACACCGCTATCATATGCTGCTGAATATGGAGATGAGGGTATTGTGAAGATACTTCTAGAGCGAGGGGATGTGAATCCCGATCCGTGCGATAATGATGGCCGGACGCCGTTATCATATGCTGCCGGATCTGGGCATGTGGGAGTAGTCAAAGTAGTGCTGGAGCGAAGTGGTGTCAGCCCTGATTTGCCTGATAAAGATGGCCAAACACCACTACCGTATTCGGCTAAATCTGGACATGAGGGCGTGGCGAATATACTGTTGGAGCGAGGGGATGTCAATCCCGATTCGCCGGATAAAGATGGCCGGACACCACTATCGTATGCTGCTGAATTTGGGCATGAGGGGGTAGTCAAGATACTGCTGGAGATAATGGATGTCAATCCCGATTCGTCGGATATATATTGCCGGACACCAATATCATATGCTGCCGGGGGTCGGGATATGCCCGAGTGGTGGACACGACCTCGCATGTCCCTTTCAACCCGAAATGAGCGTGTAGTAAAGATACTTCTTGCGCGAGACGATGTCAAGCCCGGTTTGGGGGATGCAGATGGCCGGACACCACTATCGTATGCGGCCGGAAATGGATGCCTGGACGTAGTGAAGATACTACTAGAGCGAGGAGATGTCAATTCGGATCCGTCGGATAAAGCTGGCCGGACACCACTATCATATGCTGCCGGATCCGGACATGAGGGTATTGTGAAGATACTGCTGGAGCGAGGGGATGTCAATCCCGAATCTTCGGATAATAATGGCCGGACACCGCTCGGGCATGCAGAACAGTCTGAGAGAATTGGCGTGGTGAGGCTGTTTTCAGAACCAAGGCCTTTTAGTCACAAAGCATCACAAATCGGCGACCTAGCACTAGAGGTCTCTAGCCCTGTCCCGAGTGCTCAAGGCGAAGTGGATCCCGGTCTGGTATTCCAACAGCAAGGCATCCTTCCGCACATACAACACGAGATCACAGAAGCCACTCCTTCCCCCCCACCCGACCAGTCTCCTTTGAATCAACTGCAAGCACGCCCTCCAGTATCCGCTCTGGCACCCATACCTACATCCCATGCATCCTCCGATCCTACCATTTCGCAGGATTCCAGCCCCCCGAGGGGTTGTATTACAGCCTTCTGCCACATTTTGCATCAAGTCAAGCGCAAGCTTTTCCCTTCACCCTAAGATCCTCGCGAGTACCGAGCGTCCCCATAGAAGACTGTATCGGGCTTTGCCGTCTAATTTCCATATCCGCATCACACCTTCATGAATCTACCGGTACTCCATTATGCATCTAGCACCTCGGAAATAGTATCTACATGACTCTATAAACCGCTTCCAGGCCTATAAGGTATCAACCTTTCCCTTCGCCCGGTATTTGACCAAGACCTGAGCTCCGAGTCATTCCGCTTGGAGCAGACATTGATGCTAGGGGGCATTTTCTGCGGGTAATATGCTATACTTCATATAGCTTCCATGTTCTCCACCATTTCATTTCTCCTTTCTTGTTCTTCGCCTGTTTGGATGAGATGTTGGTAGGAGTGGTTTACTTCAGGCTCTCGGTATATTGTGTTTCTATTTCCTTATGTCGTCATCCCTCTGTTTCTCCTCTCCCTTCCCAAAAGTTATTTCACAATAGGTGTCTATAGGTGGGAATATATTGTAACATTGCTATTACCAATGGCTGTGAATTAGTTGAGGCATGCGGACGTCGGCAATGCCTTTTGTTTCTCTTTTCCGATTTTCTAAAGGGAAGAGGGTTCTGGTTATAATAGCTTAGATCTAGAGTATTTTGTCTCTATATTTATGTATCAAGTTACCTATGTTGTATTTATACCTATCTCCGTTTAATCCGTATATATAGTGTTTTTGTTAGCACTTTGAACTCGAATATATATAATAATCTACTAATGTAATTCATATACTCCATTGTAAACCTCCTAGCAATCCGGATGTCCAGTGTTGTTTGATGAGGAAATTAGAACTTTGCGGCTGATATCAATGGGAGTAAGCGCCGACATGTGGAGGCTATGGATAAGGATGAGACTTGAATCGAGGGGTTGCTTTTAGGTTTGGACTCTCTTCTTCCCCTTCTTCAGTCACATAATTCATGTGCATCTATCCATATGTTTATCATTGCTTGTGTTTCTTGCAGGGAGGATGAGCGGGGTAGTTCTAGGAATGTGGTGGTTGATACTATGATTGCTTTTGTTATAGCATTAAGGCGCGGTACAAGGTAGTACAGTGTCTAAGAACGTAGCTCGGGGACTGTATGTAATTGTAGATTCGTGTAGCTAAGGACGATGCCCGATTTATGTGCCGTTCGGCAGTCTCGCGCTTCAGTGCGAGAGCTGGATAGGCACACCTTTCACCCCAAAGCCTTAATAGATTGAGGGGGGGTCTTACCTTATTACTACTAGTAGAGGGAATGACTAAATAATTTAACTTTTAAAAAACCCTGACTAAAAATAGTGAAACTTGGTTCCTGCGGTATTGCTAGTGGGCACATGACCTGTTCCACGGACTCTGTCATGCAATTTATTCTTGTCAATGAGCATCCCAATCTTTTCCCCACGGGTGCCTATCAAGTTTTGGTAGATTCAGAAACTCTCACTCGCTGGACATTTTGGGTTCGGCGGTGACCCTGGCGAGTTTTTGTTAAATCTGTGGTACTATATTACGGCGGCATATAAGAACAAAAGTCCGGCATCAAAAATACGTCTATAGTAACCAGCTCAGGAACTAAATGCCAAGGCGGAAGTGATAAATATGTTATGCGGTGAACCAGTTTCTCGCTTCCAGGGCTGGAAGTGATTATTTGGTTTGTGCGGTAACCAACGTTATCGCTTCCTGCCATGGGACTGTCAGGAGAGGCGGTCATGGGGTGACTAACCAAAACAAATGACCTGTAGGGCTAGACCAAAGGGAAAGCTTAATCAGGAACTTTATTCGCTCATCCTCCTCCTAAACTAAGAGCCTGTTCGATTGGAACAAAAGGAGGGTCAACCGTTCCGTTGGGCGAACGTTTCTTCTGTGAAAAGGGCCTTCCCTCCTCTTTGGAGCGGAAGGGGACTGGTAATTTGTATGGGAGAACGGAACGGAACTGTTCCAACCGAACAGACACCAACTTATAAACATAAAGATGTGTAAAGAGTATAAAGAAACTATATTGCTCATTCTATCGTTTCCGCACTCAATTTCTCTCTACCTATGACTCCATTTGTCTGCATACTGCCATAACAATGGATAAAAGAAAGACCAGCCCATCAGTGTTCATCACGAGGTGGGACGGGGTGGGCTTTCAGTCAGTGGCCCCACTATTACCCTAACCAGGATGAAATATTTCTTAGGTTTCTCCGCCCCCTGTCCCAGTTTCTCGCCCCCATATTTGGCGAGGGCTGACGTGAGGAAGGTTAGAAAAAAATACCCCTCTCTAGGACGGCGGGTGGGGCCTGTAGATTTTGGGCCCGGGAGGCCACAGTTGAAAATGTGAAGGCCGAGTTGCAAAATCTATTCTATATAGAGAATACTAGCTAGACACGAGGGGTGCTCGAAGTTTATTAACTCTAGACTTGCTCCTTCAGGAAGCGAGAAAGTAGTTCACAGCATAAACATGTTGATCACTATCAGCTTGGAATTTGGTTGTCGGGTTGGTTGCCATAGATGTAATTTTAATGCCTGACTTTTGTTCTTTTATAGAGTTGTATTATAGTTTCAACTACTTGGAAGAGAGAGGGCCAGTTCAACCGCAAAAACGGTCGCAACCAAACAGGGCTTAAATGTTCTTTGGCTACACAAATATATGACTCATATATGAGATGAGTCACAAGACTAGATTAGTCATACCAGTGGATTTCTCTGTCTATAAAAGAGAGGCATGCCCTAAGTTTCCTTCATATTTCTCTCACTCCTGAATTTTCCTTCCAGATTGAAAATTTGGAATATAAACCTCCACCTAGCATCAAGACAAGGTCAAACACAGTGTTTGACCTTTACAGAAAATAGTAAGATTAACTTGTTACTATTATGAAACTAGTATGCTAACATGCCAAGACTAAGGCCAAACCCTGGGTTTGACCCTTGCGGAAATATGTATGATTAGATTCTTACTATCATAAATTTAGTATACTAACCTGAGACAAAGCAAGGTGAAATACAGTATTTCACCTTAAAAAAAGGTAAGATTAGCATTTTACTATTATGAAACTGGTATACTAACCAGAGGTAAAGACAAGAGTGAAATTTAAAATTTCCGTCTTTGAGAATAATGTAAGATCAACTTCTTATTATTATATAGGTATTATGTTGGCTTGTTTTTTTGACAAAAGTCAAAATGGTAGTTTAGCTTTTACAAAAATCAGTAAGATTAGCTACTTATGATTAAAATTCTAAGGTTGTGGTGGTTGAGTTGAATATTTAAGATAGAAAATATTTCTTAAATTTGTAAGGCTAACATAATAATAGTTTATTATCTAAGTAAGATTCATTGGACTTTAATATTTTAGTAAATTTCAAGTTATCTTATACTATATTATAATTAGACTGATTAGTATTAGTTTTGTTGGCACCTATGATGATCTTGATTCTTACCAGTGATTTAATGCTTATCCTCTGTGCATTTCTTCACCAGATCACTCAACTCTTCTTTTTTCTCAACCGCCACTCAATTATCACTCTCCTAGCCTTTGTCTCTAGGATGGAAAATATACCCCTTGACAGACCAGTATTTCAACAAATCAACCAGCTCTACTTCACTATCAACTAGCCATATGGGTCTTTCTGCCATCTCAAATTGCTCTGCTTCTTCTTTTAAACCCTTATACTAACAACCTATAAGATATAATTGCTGTACCTGGGGTGATGGGTAAGTCTATCGAACCCAAGCTGATTTGTTGTAGATGTTTAGGCCAATGATGAATAGGCTACTGCTACTTGAAGTGATTAGTAAATATATGATGATAGCAAAACTCTGAGTGCCCTACTATTCTTCACTCCAACAATTAAACTGATCCTGCAATTTCTATCACTGTATTAACTGATTTTTTTACTTTTCTTCTTTATAATAAGAGCCAAAGGACTTTGAGGAGATTATGTTCTAGTAGGATAGAATGTGAAGGGCTGTGAGACTACCCATGATGAGTGCATGCAAGTTATTACTCTGCGAGAAAAAGTAGGAATGACCTGGAAGGTAGATAAAAAATTAAAAAAAATAATATTAAAGACTATGAGAGAAAGGTGAAAACTAATGATTGACTTGGAGCTATAGGAGATTGGAAACCAGGTAGATTTAAACTACCGCACATGTCAGAATATACTACTGTGCGAGACTTAACGGCGGTTCCCCCTTCAATTGACTACCCTCTGGCTGCTGGTGATATTCAATAAAGCCGAGAAGGAAAGACTTCGGGCCTTTGTTACTCAGGACAAAAGAACTTGGCATCTCCAATGGGAGGAGATCATTATAGAGATGGGGTATGTATGCTCTATGTGGATATTGAGAGATGTTATGGCATGTATGGAGTACTATAAGTGTCTTCAAAGAAGAAAGTAAGTAAATTGATTTAATTTACTCTAGAAAAAAATACTAAATAGTCTAGTGTGATGCTTGAGCTATGTACTAACTTTAATTATTTATTTTTTACTTAATAGGTGGGGAATATGGGAGAAAAATAAACTGAAGCGTGTCCAGTGGTGTAAGGTATGATTGAACTAGACGGAGGAGGAATGGATAAGAGTGGTTTGGACTGATGAGTCCAATTTTAGCACTGCTGGGTTTTCCCATAGGCCTTGGGTAACTAGAGGCCCTGATGAAGAGTTCTATCCAGACTGGATCAATGAAGTTTGAGAGTCTGGTAAGACAAGTATCATGGTATAGGGGGCTTTTTGTGGGGAGATGAAGTTCCAGTTGTATATAGTTCCTTCTAGCAAGACTATAAACTCTATGAAGTATAGAGACAATATCATGATGCCTTACCTGGTGCCTTTGTAGCACCAAACATGCGAAGAATATAGGTGGACTAAGGTAGTGGAGGACAATACTCTGGGGGTTTAGGGCTATGCAAAATCCTACTGGATATTAAATGGAATAGATCATATCCCATGACCCACTCAATCACCAGATCTAAACCTTATTGAAGCCTTTTGGGCTGATATAGAGACTGAACTGGGGCAGATATATGAGTGGGCATTAGATGAGAATACATTGATCGCAATGTTACTGGTAGCATAGGAAAATATCACTCCGGAAAGGCACTTAGAGCTTATTAGAAGTATGCGCCATAGACTAGAAGCTGTGATAGCAGTAAGGGGCAATACTACACTGTATAAAATTGTAAATATACTTCTTTTCTTCTATAGACAGTATACTGCCAAGAGTTTGACAGACTTTTTTCCATCACCAAATTGCGAGAAAACCTACCAATAATATATGCAAGCAACTTACATACTCATAGTAAACCAGCCTATGAGAGCAAAGTTTGACAGACCTTTCTTCAACCTCTAGTACTCATATACCAGCTCTGGTAGCTCAATAATCATATAATAGTAATCTATCATATTTCTGTCTCTACTGTAGTGGATATAGATACTTGGTCTTCATCTGTTTAAAGAAATGAAGAATTATCTCTTTACTACTAAATGGTGACATCAACCTTCCTCTGCTTTCGATATACACTTGTTCTACTTTCAGATACTTGAAAGCTTATATATCACACATTACTATTCCCGTATGATTATACTAACCAAATCTTATTTGCTTTTTGATTTGCTTTCATGCAATTAGTTATATCATACTCTTCTTATAACTATCTCATTTATACTTCCCTATCTAACACTCTTTCTATTTCTTTGAATATTTATATCTATTGCTACCACTTGTAATACTACTTTCTTTTAAGTTTCATCCAACAGTTCTATTTTCTTATATTTGCAAATCTCTTTCTCATTTTCTAATTATATCTAACATGACTTGAATTAGCTTTTTGTATACAGGTTGTATTTCTTATTTTATATTTCATTTGTGGTCTTATTTTATGAACAATTTGTCTTATCTTTAATTTCATATTCAGTTTGAATTTTTATCTGCTTTTGTTCAAAATGTCTAATTATCTCCTAATATTCCCCTCATATTACTTCAGATTTATGAATATTACTTGAGATTACGCTTGGCAGGATTGAGGGTAAAACATGTTCGTACATATGTTGCCAATATTATTTTCCTATATGTTCCTCTCTTACACTTGGTTGTTGTACTCCAGTATAAATATGGTTGCTATCGTCCACCTTGCTTGGACATGAACAATCTCCTCTATACACCTGGCGATTGAAATTTCAAACAGCATGAATTTTTATCGTCAACTCCACCCCCCTCCGCACTCTCACTGAGCTGCACTCTATCGGCCCCGCGATGGTCACAGACTTAGGCACCCTTTTCCTATGGGCTCTTCTCCCCCCTCACCTCTTTCCTTCCCTCTGCTCTGCTCTTGCTTTGCTTGTCTTGATTAGCGTTTGCATGGTCGGCAACCTCTCCTTATACCAGTATGCCGTTATCAGCTTCAGGCGATCTGTGAAGTAGTGGCTCTGATGGCCCTACTCTCTGGTATTGCACTTTCTCCTGAAACCTTCCGTCGGTATGGTCGCATCGCGAAAATGGTGACCACTTGGTGGTCCTTGGCTCCCGCGTGACTGTGTTGAGTCTACTCCTCCTCCTCCTCCCCTCTCACTTCATGTTTTCTTCTCCCCCTACCTTTGGGTCCCCCTCTCCGTTTCGTCTAGTCACTCCGTCACAGCTTGTCCCCTGACACTGTAGTGTCCCCCTCTCTCCACAGTACCTCGGTTACCACTATCTGCCCTTAGACTTTGCCTGGAGGACCTCGCTTTGCTTCTGCTACATGCTTTACTCCTAGCCCGGGTGCCTGGCCTATATGGACCCTAAAAGTTACCTTCTCTTGAGTGTGGCCCTGACCCTTTTTCCGTTTGGAAATGTATGGTATTGGTATTTGGATTTAGTTTACTCGCAGTTTGGAGTTTGGTTTTCTGTAGCGTTTTCTTTTTTGGGTTTCTTTTATATATTTTTTGTTGGAGTCTTCAGCTCTCGAGCGCCTAGTGTGGATTTTTAGACCAGGGCTTCGGCTCACAGTTTTCCACTGCCTTGATGAAGAGATAGACTGGGAGGAGGCTTTATTTATACTATAGCTCATGCTCCATACACTTTCTTTGTACCTAAATCCCTCAGCCTTCAGCCTCTGACAAATAAATGAAAATATGATATGATAAAAAAAAAACAAAGTCCACCTTGTTTGGATAGAATAAGAACCAGGACTCCTACCAATCTGCTCTACTACTACCCAGATCCTGCTCGCTTAGTGTATTCCTCCAGCACCTCTCATACCTGCCTAGTTTTATTCACATTGAATAGATTGGTCCTCAGTTCAGATATTATAACTAAGAAATGTGTATAAATATGTAAGAAGTCCTCTATAAAACTCCAAATACCAGATAAGAAATGCATAAGAAAATTTCAAGTATTATCCTCAAACAAGTAATGAAATACTACAATTCATGCTCTAGCTATAGTAATGTTATCTTTGACAGGTATAACAGTAACCCAAACTAAGTATAGAAATATACCATAGTGATAATGAAAACATAGACAGAAAATATAATGAAATTTTAATAGATTTTGTTTTCTAACTTTATTAATAATTTTTTCTATGTATTTGTTACAATCCTCTTCCCCTTGGGCGATACTTGCAGCAGGTAACCAATATTCTGGGTAACGATCTTGTTCTCTTATATTCGTACGAATAACGACAGCGGAGTATACAGACTCCTGTCTCGTACAATATGTCGCTAAGCTCGTGAGAGACACTATAGTCTCGGCCCGATATTTGCAAGTGTAAAGATAAAGTATATTGTAGGAAAATAACTTAGATGGTGGCGTGAAGAACTCCCTACCAAGGAGGCCATTTTTTTTTTTATATCATGTATTCGTTGTTTAGGTACAAGAACTCGCATGCAGCGCTAGCTATGGCGTAAACAAAACCTTAATCCTAAAAACAAATAACAAAGTAAAAACTCAAACAAACATCTCCAAACTGTATTGAGTACTCGATACAACACCATCCACGGTATAACTAGGTAGGAAAAACAATAACCAATCTTCAAAGAAAACCATACGGCAAATAAGGAGAAAATACTCAAATATGTCTTGGGGGGGAGGAAGAAAAGAGTTCTACAGCAGGAGGAGAAGAAGGAAAGACCATTGAAACGGGAGAGGGTGCCCGGGACCATCAGCAAAAAAAACATGTATCTTTTGTGCTCCACGGTGAGCCATGTCATTGAGTTTTACGTTTTGACTAATCGCGAGTCACCCTGGTTAATCATGATGCTTCCGATTGTGTCCCCTAATGACCAGATACAAATCTTAATTTTAGCAAAATATGAGCTATTTTTATCAATATCTCATAGACATTTTATATTACAAAGTTGTATGTTATGAACTCAAATTTCTCAACTTTGGTATATAAAAGGTCCGTGAGTTCTTAATAAAAATTGCTTATATTTTGCAGAAAACAGAATTAATATCATCTTCTTTAGTCAAACGAACGGGATTTTTAATATTGCGATCGTAGGACTCACGATGTGCCAAAACGTAAAACTCAACGACATGAGGCACAGGGGGCAGGCTGTTTTTTTGCTGATGACATCAGCAAAAAAAAAAACTGTCTTTTGTGCTCCATGGTGAGCCATGTGGTTGAGTTTTACGTTTTGGCTAATCGCGAGTGACTCCGGTTAATCATGATGCTTCTGATTGTGTCCCCTAATAACCAGATACAAATCTTAATTTTAGCAAAATATGAGCTATTTTTATCAATATCTCATAGACATTTTACATTTCAAAGTTGTATGTTATGAACTCAAATTTCTCAACTTCGGTATGTAAAAGGTCCATGAGTTCTTCATAAAAATTGCTCATATTTTGCAGAAAACAGAATTAATATTATCTTCTTTAGTCAAACTAACGGGATTTTTAATATCACGATCATAGGACTCACGATGTGCCAAAACGTAAAACTCAATGACATGAGGTACAGGGGGCAGGCTGTTTTTTTGCTGATGGACGGGAACATATCAGGGGGAAAATTTGTAGTGGTAGTCTTGATGTACTCAGCAAGAGAGAAGAGGAGTGAGGGCGAAGACTAAAGAGGGGTATTCGGGCCAACCGAGAGGACACCTTGGAGGAGGCGGGCTCTGGGTTCTGATTTGGTTTCACATCGAAGTATGGCATGGCTGAAAGATTCCGCTTCTTCCCCACACAGGGGACAGATGAGGGAAACTTCTGATGGGGACCAGGCAGACGGGTGGGCGGCGAGGTAGCTCTTTTGGGCTCTCATTTGATGAATATGACCAGGGGTCAACTTCCCGAGACCCATGAAGGGATGGGGTTTTAAGCTAAGGGGAAATTGATAGTAGGCCAGGGGAGAAAGGAAGGATTTCCAGTGTTTGATCATTATGGTACGACTGCGTCTCTGGAGGGCTCTAAAGGTGGACCTTATAAGGGAGTCAGAGGAAAGGCGAGGTAAGTCTGGTAGGAGGGACCCGTTGATGAGGGGGACAGACGAGAGGCCGTCAAGCTGCGGAAGAACATGGTGTGAAAGGGCGTTGACTGGCAGATGAGTAGGGATAGGAGGCTTTGGAAGGGAGTTCTCCTGTGCAGAGGCATGACATTCGGGTTGAGGCGAGTGCAGAGGTGTCTGTAGGAGTTCTTGGCTCTGTGCTTTATCAGGGAGGGAAATGTTGGGGCTAGCCTGGCAGCAGTAGGGTTGATGGTGGGAGGGGAGCAGACGAGGCGGAGTACAGCCATCCGTCTCTTGTGGGTGAGGAGTACCTGGAGGGGAGGTAGACAGGCTTCGGCAGTGAGGACTTAGAGAGTGGTAGAGTGAAAGCAATTAGTGATCCACCTTTGGACCTGTCTCCAGTGGTTGTCCATCTTGGAGAGCAGTCCTCTAGTGGGGACAAAGAGGTCAGCACTGTAGGATAAAATGGGGAAGATCAAGGAGTAAGCCAACCTGTGGCACAAGTTGGGGGAGACACCAGCTTCAGCCGTGGAGGGGCGTCTGATGGCAGCAAAAACAGCTTGTGAGAGGCCGAGTCTGCAGAAAAGTTGAGCTGTAGAAGAGATATTACGGAGGAACCAGTAGCCCAACCATCTGAATTGAGCCGCAGGGCAGAAAACCTGGCCATCCAGGGCGATAGGTGGGGGGCGTGGAGTACTGGGAGGGTCCCTTTAGCCAAGGGCGCGCCAGTGAATAAGTTCCGTTTTTGGGACTGAAAAGCTGACCTTCATCCTGGAGGATTTGGCTCTGATGACTCCAAAGGCTCTCTGGAGGTGCCTGACATTTGAGCGATAGGAATCAGAAGAAATAGAAAGACAAAAATTATCCACATAGGAAAGAACAAGACCCCTGTACAGGGGAACATATAAACAAGAAGCATAAATAACAAACAACAAAGGAGAGATAGGGGACCCTTGAGGGGTGCCCACGGTAATAGAGGAAAAAATCTTTGGAGACTCTTGAAACAACAAATAGCAGCGGCGGTCAGTAAGAAAGGAAAACACCCAAGAGACTAAATAATGATTCACACCCCTCCTTTTGAGTAGTGAGCAGAGGATAGAGGCATTGACATTGTCGAAACCCCAATTGATATCTAAAAAGAGCGAAGAAACTTTGAGGCCGGGATGCTGAAGGGTGCGAATAGAGTCGACCAAGACAGTGCATGCATCAAAGGAGGATAAGGCGGGTAACGACCCACACTGATTGGGTGATACCAGGCCTTGGAACCTGGCCACTACGGAGAGACAGGTGGCGACAATTCTTTCCAGAATCTTGGAAAATGTTTCCAGTAGGAAAATGATTCAGAAGGAGGCGGGGGAATCGTAAGAAGGCTTTCCTGGCTTGTCAAGGACAACCCCATTGGCCTGTTTGAGTGAAGCGGGGTGGTGGCCAAAGTGCAGTAACGGAGAGAGGAGGGAGACGAGAATTCCGGGGGTAGTCTTGTGGACCTGTTTCCAGATAGAGTACGGGTTTGAGTCAGGACCTGGCGCTGAGGTGGGAGAACACTTTTCCAGACCTAGAGAAACCTCTTCCGCGGTAAGCACCTGCGCGTTGGTATAGGGTCTGAGGATATGCAGAAGAGAAAGAGATAAGTGAGGAGGAAAGAAATGATTAAGGAGGGTATTATTGATATCTGTGGGCGAGTAGGCGTCCTCGAATGAAGGAAAGCGGGGGAGAGGCCGTCCGAGGTCAAACCTTTTGACAGTCCAGATGGACCTGTGGGTGGCTCCTGCCAGCAGTGATCTCCAGTGGGAACTTTTGGCATTTTTAATTACTTTGAAGTAACCTTGTTTTGAGAGCCTGGCAGAGGCGGCGTCCTGGGATTCGCCAGAGGATTTGGCAGTTCTTGATGTGGAGTGGTACTCCCGATAGAGGAGAGAAAGCAGGGGAGACCACCAAGGTTTAGATTGGGTAGAGGGACGCGAAAGTGGGGTATGATGGGACAGTAAAGAAGTAACAGAAAGAAGAGAAGAATCGAACCAAGCTTCAAGGGCAGGCCTGGTAGGGAGGGAAGGTGGGGCTCGTAGAGCGAGATCCTTGAGGGCGGGAGAGAGGGAGGTCCAGCTGGTTAGCAACCAGTTGAGTGATGGGGAGTGGGGTCGTAGCTTTGGGTGGGTAAGGTGCAGAGAAATAGGAATATGATCAGAGCCAGTGGAAGGGAGGGTAGCCTCCCATGACCGAAAAAAAGGAATCAAAGTAGGAGAAGCAAATGAAAAATCAATAACAGAGGGTCAAGCTGACCCTCCAAGAGGAAAGCGCGTCAACACACCAGGAACATTGAGAAGTAAATAACCTAACTCAGACGCATGAGAGAAATAAGGAAAAGAAAGAGCTAGTTCCCTTGAGGAATGGCATCTCATGGGTCAGTGGAAGGGTGGTGGATGTTAAAGTCACCCAACACCAGGAGAGGATCATTGCCAGGGGGAAAAGTAAATGTAGAAGAAATGGTCATCCCTCCAGGGGATTTGGACCACAAATTGTAAAGATTCAAAATACGAAAGGAGCATCAGCAAAAAAAAAATCTGTCTTTTGTGCTCCACAGTGAGCCATGTCGTTGAGTTTTACATTTTGGCTAATCGCGAGTGACCCCAGTTAATCATGATGCTTCCGATTATATCCCCTAATGATCAGATACAGATCTTAATTTTAGCAAAATATGAGCTATTTTTATCAATATCTCATAGACATTTTACATTACAAAATTGTATATGATGAACTCAAATTTCTCAACTTCGGTATGTAAAAGGTCTGTGAGTTCTTAATAAAAATTGCTCATATTTTGCAGAAAACAGAATTAATATCATCTTCTTTAGTCAAACTAACGGGATTTTTAATATCACGATCATAGGACTCACGATGTGCCAAAACGTAAAACTCAGCGATATGAGGCGTAGGGGGCAGGCTGTTTTTTTGCTGATGGATGGAAAACCCACACCAAAAAGATCCTAGGAGAAAATATCTAAGGCAAAAAGGTCTGTCTTCCCCAGTGGAACAGGGAGAACAGATACTTCTCTCTGAAGGGTAGTGGAAACATGAAAACAAACTCTAAGTTTAGCAGGAGCAGTAAAAGCAGGACAAAAGCTAGTAAAACCCTTAAAGGAGGGGAGGTGGCCACGCCAAAAGGGAGGATCTTGAAGGGCTATAACAGTAGGAGTAACAGGTAAAGAACCAAAAGAATCAACCAAGGAAAGAAACACATTCCAGCTCCCTGCAGTTGTGTTGAATGAGGTGCAAGGAGCGTGCAGGGACCAACTCTATAGAGCCGACTGAAGATTTGTTAGACATTTACCGGCATGAGGCCGAATTATGGCAGGGGGCAGGGGAGAGACTGGAGGCTGTATCGGGAAGAGGCCGTCCTATCCAGGAGGAGGAGCGTACGCTAGCTTGGCGGGGAACAGCTTTCAGGGTAACTAAGTTAAAAAGAATAGTCCGGCTAACCGGGGTGGCAGGACAGGCCATCTGAGGGCGGGGGGACTGGGGAGGGGAAGTGTCGGAGGTGTCCATTGCATTGCGGTCCAATGTCTCAGTGACTGTAGGATGGGGAGGAGGGGGGGTGGGCGAGAAGAACAGTCTCTATCTCTTGCTGAGTGAGGCTCAGCACAGTTGGGGCATCTGGCGGGAGTGGCAATACAGCAATCTAAAACAGGTCGAAGGTGGCCTTATTTGGGGCAGGTGGGGTTAGTGCAATGGTGATCGGCTTTTGAGTGTGGGCCACCATATAACTGGCAGACTGTCGGGTTTTTGCAGAGGGGCTTGACGTACCCAAACTTCCAACAGTTGAAACATTGACTAGAGGGGGAGGAAGTGTAGACTCTTTCAACAGGGAAATTCTTACTGAATATCAGCACATGGGGTGACTCAGTAAGTAGGTTGGTGAAGTCAATAGGGACATGGATAATTATAGAAAAGGCTTTTCTTCTCTCAAGGTGAGTGGGACGGTCAGGTCGGAGGAAGCGTGCTCTAGTGATTAGGAAGCCCTTGTGGTCCTGAATGCCTCTCCTCACGATAGGGGTGAGATGGTCATCCTCGTCAGGGTGGGCTTTAGCGGAAATTCCATGGATGGTGAACTGGAGGTCAGTGGGGGCTAAACGAAAAGGAAGCCAGAGGTTGGAGGTGACGGAGAAGGCTTGATTGAGCCTGGTCGCGAGAACCTCAAAAAAGAGGGAGTGCAAAGTGGCAGGGACAGATGTATCAGCAACGACGAGGGTGACAGCCACTTTATCATTAATGAAAACTTTGAAGGCTTTAGGAAGTTCGGAGCCAGCCTCTTGGAGGACAGAGGCAGTGATATCAGAGAAGCGGACTCGGATGGTGGGCTCATCAGGGTGAGGATTCTAGATTGTTTCCGGGGCGTAGAATCTTCGGGTAGCAGCTGTGAGAGGGGCAGGACCCTTGGAGGAGGCATCTTGGACGACGGTCATGACTTTGTTGGTGGAGGTGCCTGGTGAAGATTTCTTACCTTTTGCCTTGGCCTTGGCTTTGTTCGCTCTGACCGCAGCATTGAACTCAGATGTCCCACTGTGGATCACCTGGACATAGGAGCAAGGGGGAACTGGAGTAGAGCCATCCCGGGGAGAAAGGTTCTGGGGTGGTGTGGGGCCCGAGCGGGTGGAGGTGGGGATCGGGTGGGGGGACAATTGGATAGGTGAGTGGAGACAGGGGGGGGGGCAGCAGCAGCCCGATGTGATAGGTCATAAAGTGCATTTCAGACTTCCCTCAGGGGCTCATCAGGGCGGGAATTTGCCACTTGAGACTGAAGGTCATGGATTTGGTTGTGTAGTTCTTCCAACCGAGAACCAAGTGACGAAATTGCCTGGATTGATGAGCAGAGGAGAGGGAGGAGGGTGCTTTCGCCAGAGGAGAGGTATTCGCATTCCAAGGGAGACAGCGAAGAAAGCTGTCCTGGGGTGGAAGAGATAATGGAAGTGGTACGAGGGAGGAGTAGGAGAGAAAATGAGCTTCTGAGGAGACCTCTGTTATTGACAGGGTGGTAGAAGGGGGCCTGACCTTGGAAGGAAGAGGGAAGGAAAGGGACAGTGGGGGTCAAAAGTAAAAGCATAGGGATGCAAAGCCTAGATTGTAAAGAGATTTTGGTGGGAAGGGGGATCGTCCTCTGAATGATGTAGTGTTGTGAAACTTGTGGTCAGGAAAATAGAGAGCGCAGAGCGTGTCAACTAAAGAGGAGTTTTTTTTTTTTATTATTATTATTATCATGCGTTCATTGTTTTAAGGTACAAAAAGCTTCATGTAGCAGTAAGCTAGAGAAAAAAAAAAACCTATAATCAAAAAACAACTAACAAAAGAAACCATCTTCCTCGCTCGTTACGGTACTGAAATCTGAAGCCTAATACCTTCGGTCCTGTCTGTCAAAAATATACATAATATAGGAAAAGCCCAACAAACAAAACAAATCCTCATCCAACCAAAGAACAAAAATCATCAAATCGTGTCAGTCATAGGGGGGTGGGGAAGGGAGGGGCGTTGAAGGGTCAGGGAGGCGGTACGGGAGGGAAGGGGAGAGTTGTGAGGCGATGCATCAGGCGGGAAGCTGGTCTGTATGTCTAGGATGTAGTGGCAAAGGGGGAGGAGGGATGAGGGTAGGTTCTATGGGGTGCTCCCGGGCGAGAGGCTGTCAACCGTTTTCAGGTGCCGGTGTCTGGTGTCAGCCCTGGCAGGGCATTGGAGGATGGTATGCTTGTAGGTTTCTGGGGCCTCTTGACATCGTGGGCAGGTGGTGGGGCACTCTGGGTCGTTGTTCCAGAAGGGATGGGCTGTCAAGTAGCTTTTGCCACTATGTATCTGATGGATGCGGCCGGTGGCGAATTTGTCTAGCCTCATGAAAGGGTGGGGGGTCAGGGAGGCGCGGTACAGGTATTCGGGGAGGGCTGGGAGGCAGGCCTCCTAGTCTTCGAAGAGCAGGTTGTGGGCCTTCTTGCGGAGCGTGATGTAGGTATGTGTTAATAGAGAGGGTGGTGGGATGGCTTCGGCGGCCGGGGGAGTGGTCTTGAAGATGAGAGGGAAGTGGGTGAGCCCCTGTGCCAGGAGGAGGGCGCAGTGGGCAAGGGCGTCGATGGGGAGGTGGTCCCACATAGGGGTGGAAGGGACCTGGGTTCTCCAATGTAGGGGGAGGTAGACTGAGGAGAGGCCTATGGTAAGTGGTCGGCAGATGTCGGGTACCCTAAAAGTGGACAGGAATGGAAAGGAGGGTGGTAGATGGGCAGCCGCCAGGTTTTGAGTTGGTGGGGTACAGTATATCCTGAGAGCAGCGATTCGCCTTTTGTGCCGCCAGTAGGCTGCTATCGGGGGGAGGTAGGATTCCCTAGTATGTATGGGGATGGGAGTGGAGAAAAAGCAGTTTGTAGTCTATCTCGGGACTTTGTGCCAGAGTGAGTTCATACAGTTAGTGGTGCGGGTGTTTGGGACAAAGAGATCTGCCCCGTATATAAGTATCGGAAGGAGGAGGCCCATCGCGATTCTATGGGAGAGGAAGGGGCGGACCCCGGCACCAGGCAAGACAATTCTCCTGACGGAGAAGGCCGCGCTGGCCAGGGTCAGGCATCTCTCGAAGTGGTGTATGGTGCTGGGATAGGGGGAGAACCAGTAGCCGAGCCACCTGACTCAAATGAATAGGCTATGATGGGTAAAGGGGAGATTGTCTTGCGGTCCTTATTCTTTTCTGTGCTGCCAGCAGCGTACTATATATACAAGATTCCTAACTACAGAACAAAGTCTTTTTCTTCGCCAGACTCTTCTTCCATTTTCCTCACGCTCCTTTTTCTTCCACCCACACCACAGTCCTGACTTCCTCCAAGACATATCATCCCTCAATCCCTTTCTCTCGTCTTATCCTCTTACACACTTCTTCTTCCTTCTCCTTCCTTCTCATACAATCCTTAACCCTAGCTGAACCGTCCTGCGTTTCCCAATCGTTGTAGTGTAACAATCTCCGTATTTCATCTCTTAGACCCAAACAGCTAACACCTCCTAGCGCCACTTCTCAAACCTTCCAAACATCTCCGCTGCAACTAACCAGTAGTGCAACCACCACCACTTCAACTAATGTCTTCCACTACACTTTCCAAAACATAAGTTCCTTTCGTAAAACATCTATTGTCATAGGTGACCTGGGGTGATGGGCATGGTTGCGGTAAGAGTAAGGGCAAGGGATATGGAATCTTCGTGAATATTCTAACACTGACAACTTGGGAGGGGCAGAAAATCTGTTCACCTAGTAAGATAGCTTGGTTTGATGTAGGGGACCTCTGACTGGGTATGCGCCAGTAGATCAGTTCGGTCTTTGAGATTGAAAAGGCCACTCTGAGGGTGGCGGCTTTATTTGAGAGGGATACGAACAGCTTTTGCAGCCTGCGGACATTGGACCGGTATAATGGGGAGGTGACTGTGAGGGAGAAATCGTCAACGTAGAATACCATGAGGCCTTTATCTACCTTGCTGTGGAGGGGTGAAACGTTGATGAGAAAGAGGAGGGGCGAGATGGGGGAGCCCTGCGGGGTCTCAACTGTGACTGGGGAGGGGGTCTTTGACGAGCCCTGGTAGAGTAATGTGCATTTTCGTTCTGCAAGAAAGGAGGACACCCAGTCTACCATGTACGTGGGGAGTTTTTGTCGAGGAGCAACTTGTGAAGGGTGACAGGGTCGACATTATCAAACCTGGCCTTGATGTCCAGGAACAGGGAGGAGACTTCGCGGTGTATGTGTTGTAAGGTTTTGACTTCGTGGATAAGGGTGGCGCAGGCATCAGTGGTACCCAGACCAGGGACTGATCCGCACTGGTTTGGGTGTAGCAGGCCAGCCTCTCGTGCGAGAGGGAGGAGGCACATCATCATGATCCTTTCCAGTATCTTTGAGATTGTTTTGAGGAACACAATGATACAGAAGGAGGAGGGTGAGTCGTAGGATGCTTTGCCGGGTTTGTCAAGCACAACCCCGTTGGCTGTTTTAAGTGAGTAGGGGTAGTACTCATGGGCGAGGGGGGGTCTAGGAGCTCCAGTATAATGTCTGGATTGTATTTGTGGACTTTCTTCCACACGGAGTAGGGGATTTCATCAGAGCCGGGGGCTGAGGAGGAGGAGGACTTAGTGAGGGAAGCTGAGACTTCTTCCTTGGTGAGTGGCAGGGCACCGGGCAAAGGGCAAAGACGGCCCCTTGTGGGTGGTTCCCTTTTCGGGGGAAAGAAGTAGTTAAGGAGGGTATTGTTGATTGACACCGGGTCGTTTGTGTTGGGGAGCGTGGGCAAACGGGTTTCTTGTCGGGGGGAGACCAGTTTTTTGACCATTCAGATATTGTTGGGGGTAGTCTTGGCTAGGAATTCCGCCCAGTAGGCAGCCTTGGCCTGTTTGATAGCCTTAAAGTACCCGTTCCTGGACAGTCTTGTAGTCTCGACTGGGGCTGGGATTCAGGACTTTTTTGCTTGTCTAGATGCCTTGTCGAATTCCCCGCGGAGGGCAGTAAGGAGGAGGGTCCATCAGGGCTTAGACCTGGAGGAAGGATGCGATAGGGGAGCTCCTGTCTTGAGGATGGAGGTGAGGCATGAAAGGGAGGAGCCGAACCAGTTATCAAATTGGGCGGGGGAGGGGAATGGGGGAGGGGGCGGGACCTGAAAGGCCTTGAGTTTAGCTTCCAAAGCCGTCCAGTCCAGGTCGTCCCATTTGGGGCAAGGCGGTGGGGGCCGTTTGTGGGTGGAGGCGAGTGTAATAGTTATAGGTACGTGGTCCGAACCTGTTGCCAGTAGGGTGGAGGCATCCCATTCCAGGGCGGCAGAGGAAATGTTGGGGTTGGCAAAGGCCAGGTTGATGATACTGGGCCTGTCTGAGCCAGAGAGGGGGTATCGTGTATATATACCGGGGTGTGGATAGATGAGAAACCAAGGGTCTCAGCCATTTTCGAAGTAAGGGTCAGCTGTCTTTGCTTCTTGCGAGGAGGGAATGTAGAGGAGGTCCGTGATAGGACTGTGGATGTTGAAGTCTCCTAACACCAAGTAGGGGAAGTCCAAGGGGTAGAAGATGCTCCTGGGAGGGATGGTGTAGGGGCGGGGGTATCTGAAATGGGAGTAGATATTAGTGAGGTGGAAAAGAAGGTGATCTGTATCGAAACAACCAAAAGGGGTGTAGATATCCATGTGCATGTAGTCGTCCATGTCCTGCGTGAAACCAGGAAGGATGGTGTAGTTTTTCAGGAAATCAATTGTAATGTAAACTGCTACCTTGGGCTTAGGGGAGAGGGGGGCAAAGGACTTATACCTAGCGTAGGTGGGCAGAAAGTCTCCACAGGAGGGGGTCTTGTAAAAAAACACATTGCGGGGGATTGCGGCTCGCAAAAGCCGAAAAAGGGAAAGAAACACATCCTAGCTTCCCAGGCTGTTGTGTAGAATAAGTGTGATAGGAGGTGGGGGGCCCGACCCGCCAGTAGTGTTTCGTGGTATATTAATAATTACAGGGGCGACCCCAACGGTTGACAGGAGTAATGGGATACGTGTTGGAATTGCGGTTAGTAGGCAGGGGGTTGCAGAGGTGAGATCCGAGGTTGGGTGGGCCTGGGGAGTAGAGGGTGCTGGAATGCCATCTTCTTCCACATCTATGGTCTCTTCAGCATTTGTGGATGAGGCAGAGCTGATTGACTCTGGAGCAGCTGTAGGGCAGGGGGGGGGGAGTGGTCGGGCTTTGCATTCTTTGCCGTAGGTGGTGTGGTCGTCCCCACAGTTGGCGCAGTAGGTGAGGGACGTGGGGCAGCAGTTAGCAATGGGTTTTTCGTTGCCTCTTTTGCGGCAGGTTGGGTTCTGGCATTGGTGGGTGGCTTTGCCAACCAAAGAGGACATAAGGACCTCTTTTGATACCCGCTCTTCCCATAACTCTTGCCCTCATGACTCATACGTTTCCGTCACATGCCCCTATGACTCATAGTGCGTCATAGTGTAAAATCCATCAGCTGACTCCTATGAGTCATTGCGTAATAACCAATCAACCAATCAAAACACAATAAACCAATCATGTGTGCAACTCACATCACATGTGTAAAACCCATAACCTATAAGTATGAATCATGTGTGAAAGTCATAATCATATGACCACAATTGTGAGTCATGTCAAAACGATAAACCAATCATAACAAAGAAATTACACTCTATCGCATTATTATGTAAAATAGTAAATCCTATGACTCACAAGTGTGAGTCATGTGAAAACCTATCTTGCTTAGTTACCATTTATGATATCCCCCCTCCTCTTGTCCTTGAGGCATTCCTTCCACAAGGCCTCTTACTCCTTTAGATCCTCCCATGACCCCTCTGATCACTCAGCTATATGCACAGCTCGTACCGTTTATTTTGCAACTATCAAAAAGGCTAAGCACCCCTACTGGTCAGACACTCTCACTAAAGCAACCCCATTTACCATCTGGTCTATCAAGAAGCTAGCCTCGGGCCGCCCTGACTAGAGGTTTCCGGCTTTCCCAGACATCAGCAAAAGTTCACATTTGACCCCCATACCTCATGAGGGATAGGGGGTATGGGGGGCCAAATTATAAAACTCAAGTTGTTGTATCTCTCGTCCATGCCCCATAACTCCGGAATAAATCCCGGGTTACGGGGCATTTTTTTTTGCGTCGGTAATTTCGTTGTCATGCAACATTGTCTGGACGCACTTTGTCCTCTTTGAGCCGTTGCACGGTCCATCCACGCTTGACTCTTCTACTTTAGTTTATCCGGCATTACCTCTCGCGCCAGGAATTGTTCCGTTATAGATTTTTGCCCCATGACTCAATCATGCTTCCCCACAGCCCAAACACGCCATTGTATGGTCCATTCCAGCTTTGACCATTTCCCCTGTATTTCATCCGGCATTACGTCTCGCGTCAGGAATTGTTCCGTTGAGGATTTCTGCCTCATGACTCAATCATGCTTCCCAACAGCCCAAACACGCTGTTGTCTGGTCCATTCCAGCTTTGACCTTTCCCCTATAGTTTATCCGGCATTACCTCTCCCACCATGCATTGTTCCCTTGTTGATCCAAACATCCTGTTCTGAATTTCCTATTGACAAACTCTTCGCGACTCCGAATGTCCGCAATGCATTGTTCCCCGTAGTTCTTCTGCTTTCCTAATTCTCGCTTATTTCTCCCCTTCCTCCTTGCCATTGCCCCATTACCTAATCCAGCCCCAATAATTTCTCCGTGTATACAATATCTAAGCGGACGCTATTCGTTGCAAAAGCGATGACGACAGTCCATTATTTAATGATACGTGGCCTTGCGCTGGCTCATTCCTTTACTGTTCTCGCCTTCCTGCCTTCTTCATGGCTCTTTGGGACTTTCTTTCGGCCCCAAGCGACTTTCCCCTGATGTCTTTTTCACAAACTGGGTTGAAGTCTAACTCTAAGTGGCATATTCAAAATAATAATAATAATAATAATAATAATAATAATAATAATAAGCTCTTTTATTTGTTTATTTTATTTAAATCTACATTTGTCCCAAATAGGACGTTACGCGTCCCCATTCAACTCCTCTTCGGGAGCCTCAACTGCCTCACCCGCTTCGGGATCTGAATGATCGTCCTCCACCTCGCTTTCCTCATCGCCTGAAATCTGCATATCCAAATATCCTGCGCCTTCTCTGTCCTCCAGTGGGGCTCGAGACTCCTGATCCGGTATCAATCCGCCCTCCCGCAGCATTTTCTTAATACATTTTTTTGTATCTTCAACCAGTTTATCTCGCACTCCTGACGGCAGTCTTTGCCAGGTAGCACGCTGTCGAAGATAGACATCTAAATTTTGTAGTGAGTATGATAGGCTTTACAACGGCGGATTTGAACCTTTAAACGAGTCAATACTAACTTTGTGCTGTCAGAGCGGAAAAATCTGGAGGTTGAACAAATGATCTGGAACTCCAAGCCTTCAGAGAATGATACAGACATGCCGTGGTAAGGCATATCAGGATGTCGTTAGTACGATGAAGAAATGATTTATCGGTCCTCCCTCGCATTCTCGAACCCCGGTACTACTTGTGAAACAAGAGTTTTGCTATCTCTGGCGCAGAAAAGCGCCAACCACAGTCCTGTCTGGGTAAGCCTTATCTCGTCTCACCGGGGACGATCTGAGTTTACTAACTTGTTATTTACTTGGGTGGCATGTAAACCAATCATTTTCGAGCAAATAGGCAACTCGCGCCTTTATTTCGGTTGGTGGTTTCTGCGAGAAGTCATACAGGTCCTCAATCATGTTCTTGCTCTCTGAAACTAGATGTGACCAGGCGCTAGACTGACTCGATTTCAACTAAATGTATCTAATTAGCCGTGATCAGTCTCCAATAGGACGTTCTTCGTCAATTAAAGGACTTACAAAAGTCATTGCCCGCCTTTCCATTACCCTATTTCCCCAACCTAACTTTCTAGCTGCCTTTACCCAATAACCTTCCAGAAGCGTATCGTTTTCAGCAGGCTTTACAAAGGGATTAACAAACCACGTATGATACCCGACCATATTTGCAGCGTTCTCAAAGATGATCCTCGCCTCACCCTGCAATGTATTGCTTTTTGCCGATAGTGTGATAGGGGTCCCGATATTAGACTCTGGAAAGTCTGGATCAGCTATACTACGTCGTGAATGGGACGGCATAATTTCTTCCTCCTCAGGCGTATCTGGAATATAGGGTGAGAATTGTGATGAATCGTCTCTGAGATGGCCGGAATGTAATTGTGCTGCCTGCTCTTATGATGCAAGCCCCTGCGAAGGGCCATTTAGAACCCCCTGTGAAGGGCCATTTAGAACCGGCGTTGGGGTGTCCTCCGTACTCTTTCTTATAAGCATGTCAATTGAAAAAATTATTAGATTTACTTACATATCTTAACCAGCTCCTGACCCTCCGTGGAAGTGGCTGCGGGAGTGGTTCAGCAGGATGTCGTTCATCCCATCGGCGACGTCTCGGAGGAATGTCATCATCGTCAACATCTGTAGGTTGCTCTTCCTCAAAATGAACTCGTCGTTGTGTTTCTGGTGCTGGCGTTGAAATATCCGTGAAGGCTACTGGAGGTCTCGACGATGATGCCTGGGCTCGGGGGGCTAGTCCTACTACTCTGGTCAAGAATGGGATATTTAAGTCTTGGGAGAGCTCACATTGGCCTCCAGGAGGCGTGACTGACCTCTGCTCGTATTTCCATTCATGATTGCACGTTTATATGAAAGAACTAGAGGAGAAAAAGGAATTAGATATAGAGATAAAAGTCCGACAGGAATCGAACTCACGGCGTCGTATTGGGGACGAACCGCGTCGTATTGGGGACGAACAAGCTTTATATTATTCTTACTACACGGACTCCTAGCTATGACCCAAGGTCCATGAGAATCATTGGCATGGGCTCGGGCTATCCTACAGCCATTTGGCCTCCGAATATCTCAAAGGCTACGTGCACGGATGGCTCTGAGCCGAATAGAGACTGTCTATTCGGGATTGCAAGAACAGGATTTCATATGCAGGGCTTGGATGAACATAACTTATCATTTCAAAAGATTGGATTATACATACTAGGATAGGATAAAGGATAAAAGGGACGTTTAGCGTCCCAGAAAAGCTTTCTATTGCACTCAACCAATTCTAAAAATAAAAAGACTACTAAAAACATTAAAATCTAAGACTACCGGGTAAAATATAGGAAAGCCGGATGACAGCGCACACAGGATTAAGACAATGATTAATAGATAGAAGCAAAGCAGAAGCAAAGAAGCAAAGCCCGTAAAACCAAAGAACAATTACCCAATGGCTCAAAGAAGACGCAGCCTGGCACAAAATGAGTCCCAGAAAACCCAACAAATGGATAGAAACGAGAGCAAAACAAAGTAAGAAAAAACCCGTGAAACGAAAGAGAGCCCACCCGAAAGACCCAAGAAGATACTACCCGGAACAAACAAGCCCCAACCCCCCCCCCCGGCGCCGAACCCATGGATAGAAATGAAAGCAAAACCTAAGAAAGCCAGTGAAACAAAAGAAAAAACCACCCAAAAGCCCAAAGAAGACGCTGCCCGGCGCAAACAAACCCTAGGCATTGCCCCCATTGCCCCCATTACCCCCATCACCCCCATTACCCCCACCATTATCATCAGCGCCTTCCTCAATAGCGTCATGTACTGACACCTCACACCCGGGAGGTGGGATCCCCGGGGGAAGAGCCACCATTGGGACATCTTGTCCTGCATATCAGCTCATATACGCCGACCCCTGCGTCACTCGATTGCGCAAAATCAGTTCCCGGGAGTGGGTCTGGAACCTAACAACCCTACCATCATTGCTCAGAATTCTTCTCTGCCAGCTGTTGTGGGACCTAGGAAAGGCCCTTCTGCGCCTTGCATGGCGCTCCACATCGTCCTCCTCATCAGAGTCAGATTTTGGCTCAATGTAGAACTCGGCGAAGTCGAATTGGCCGGGGAAGAGATAGTTCCGGCTGTGCCCAACAAGAGGTGTATTGGGACGAACAGGGTCCCCACCATCAGGAGTGGCAACAGCTGCTCGGTGGAGGAAGCAGGCGACAGTAAGGGTGGAGCACTGGGAGAGACTAAGCCAGGCATTGACCTGATCGTTGTCGATCAATTCGATCTGGTCGGCGCCATCGGGAGAGACATTCAGGCCTTGAATGTCGCGGAGATTTCCAATGAACTGCTGGGGGTTCTCGCCGTCCTCTACGTACCGACAGGCAGCTTCGCCGAGCTCCGGTAAAGTGTAGTGCCTGGGAACCGCCAGCCAACTCTTGTTTGGCGTAGCGTTATTATCACGGTTTATCCATGGGAGCTGGCAAGCCTGCCCAGGCTCAGCACCTGTGGTCGAAATGAATATTATTCGTACCGGTTTCTCCTCGTGAACGGTCGGTTGGGGACGAGCAACGGCCCTTTCGTCTCTCGATCCGGATCCAGATGCACCGCCAGCGCCCCCATCTCCCCCTCTTCCTTGGCATCAGAATTAAGTCTGGCATTCCTACGAGACTCAGCTGCCTTCTTCAGGACGTCCATGATGAGAGCATCCAGAGCAACGTGGAAGGCCCGATGTTGGCCGTTCCGGGGGGAGTTGAATTTGGCTTGGAAGCCTCTGAGAGCAATGTGTGCGACGTTCTCCGTCCTAACTTCATTCCACAAAGTGTCACCGGCCTGTGTGCGAGAGGTGATATTCCTCTCGTTGCACTTCTGGAGAATGTATGTGCGAATGGCGCGGTATCTCCTCCCTTCCACGGTTCGTCCCTCACCAGTGAGGTTGAGCTCAGTCCGGAAGATGGCAGTGGTGACATGACCACGACCACGAATCGGAGGCATGCTATTAACCAATTAGATTCTCTGTAAAAAAGACTAAATGGGACGCGCAGAAGACTAACCTGAATTAGGCGAGGATGTTCTTGGAGTGCAGAAGAAGACGGGAAATCCCAAAGAAATCTAGCAAATAGCGATCAGTAATTATTCCATCTTGGGAAAGGTGCAAATGAGACAAACAGAAGACTAACTATAGTGGGGGATAGCAAGCGAAAACGGGGAGCCGCTAGTGTATCTAGAGAATAGTGGTCAGCTATCGTTTCACATTAAGGCTTCAGAAGAGCTCGTACGAGCCGTGCACAAGTTCATTCAAGAACTTACGCAGCGCTTCATCGTGACCCAGAAGGAAGTGAGAAAGACCAGGCCTCGGGTTGGTGTAACGTTCCAAGTTCGCGAGGTATAGTGCAATAGGTGACGATCAATCCATATAGTAAATGAGAACATTCTTAGGCCATTCCTACGTTGTATACAGACAACGCTGCTCTCATACTATGTCGATCATAAAAAGGGATATAAAGAATATCATTTAAGATAGTAAATAGGAAAGTACTTAGATGACTGCGTGAGGAGCTAACTACAGGTCCCAAGCCTCGCCTTTTATATCGGCGCCTACTCACATACCTAACCCTGGTGACTCATACCTCCAAGTCACACGCCCCTATGACTCTAAGCGAGTCATAGTGTGAAATCCATCAGCTGACTCCTATGAGTCAACTGCGCAATACATAGAACCAATCATCGCGCTCCTAACTAGTCATGTGCCCAAAGGGGTCACATGCGCGAAACTCATGACTCATAACTATGAGTCATGTGCAAAATACATCTCAAGTGACCACCAAGTGTGGTCACGCCCATAACATAAACATATAACAATAATAACTATGGCTCGCAAGTGCGAGTCATGTGAGAGGAAACACAAACCTACTATTCATAACCGTGAATAGTGTGAAACCAATTCCTTCACTAGTCACCGTTTGTGACAGTTGGTATCTCTAGGAGGCCGAGGAAGGAAGGAAAGAGACGAATTGTGGCACAAACTTACTTTTAGGAGGTAGAAGCGATCGAAAAGCTTCGCTTCAATTAACAGTAAGTTACCGGTATTCTATGGATATCAATCAGTATAGCCTACGAAAGGCCTAAGAACGGCTCATTTCGGACGTTAGGAACCGCGGACGAGACTTATCGGTATAGTTGGTGTGAAATGTGAGTGAGACTGTATGATCGCGGAAAACAGTTCTCGTTTATATATAACGTATCGTTGTGAAGGAAAAAGTTGCTTTTAGAGGACAAGGAAGGACGATGAGAAGCTGTAGATTGATTAGAAGGTAATGAAGGAGTGGAGAAGGAAAATCCCGGGGTAGGGAGGGGTTTATATAAGGAAGAGCATACTAATCAAGCTGTTTGTCGTAGTATCAAGAGTTCTAACAACTCAGACCAGTCTGAAAGAGACTGTTAAACGTCCCAACTTGAACGTAGAACGTACTTCTGTGCCTGTACAAAAAAGTACAGATGTACAGTTGCCGTGAGGCAAACATGTAATAAGGTAAGCTTGTACACTTGAAAAGGTGGGTTGAACAAACATGAACAAGCTTTTCAAGAGTGCTTTAAGGTACAACGATGTAATAGGCAGGCTTGTGACTACCCCTGCTTTCTTGATGTAGGTTCGGATAAGGAATATTAGGGTATGGTAGATGAGCGCTTGCCATTAGGTTTGGCCCTCTCAAAGTCTGCAATACGCCGAATAAAGCACACCTGAGGTTTAGGGTATAATTCGCGTTACTTATCATTTTTTAAAAAGTAATCGTAGATATAAGTGTTAAGTAAGGTCTTCTCGAGATTTGTAGGAGTCTGTCGTGGCTCTGGGCCATCATTCATGTTCATGCCTGCAGGACCTCTAACCCCGTACCTGGATTTAGTCTGAAAGCTAATGTGAAAAGGGAGTTTTGAGCCGCAGAACGTCATTCAAGTACGAGTACTAGTACAATCCTACTCAGGGGAAGGTGAGACCGACCCGAACAGTTGGCCTTTGAATTACAAACAGGCCACACAACACACCTTGAAAGTTTTTCAAGTTCTCATATTTTTTCTATCCCTTGAAATATCTCGAATTTACTGAACAGACGGTGTGACGACGAATTTCGTCCTATTTGCACCTTTTTGCGTACAATAACATCTATCTATAGCACAGTTCCGGTCAAGAACTAGTTATTCAATTACCACACGCGGTCGAGCACAGTGAGATCAGTCTTGAAAAGTAATTTTAATTTTCGCGTCTCTTTTGTGCTGTGTATCAAATCTTATTTCTTGTAGAATGGTACAAGAGTCTCAATGCCCGTACTGCAGAAGAAAATACAAGTCAAGTACATGGTACCGGAAGCATATGGAAACAGCGCATTTTGACTTTGTACAGCCTATATGCGACGAAGAACGGCATGCGCGAATCCCCCAGCCTGCCGACTCTGACATAACCTCCAATCTACTCAGGGAAGAATTTAGTACGGCTGAAACGAATATTGAAGCAAATGAGTTCGATCTCTACGTAAACGCTGCTGATTCGGACGTGGAAAGTCTTAATTATTTAGACACTGAGGAAAGCACACCATTGTTTGGACTACCGATACCGACGACGCACCCCACTGCGGGAAGGTCACTACGGGACGTTGTACAGCCTGAAAGATCTGAAGATGAGATGTGGTCACCATTCAGAAGCAAGAAGGACTTTGAGCTTGCTTGGTGGTTTATTGAAGCAAAGGTACCAAAGAATCACATGGATAGATATTTCAAGAAGAACTTGGGGCCTGAGGGCAGTAATATTAACTCTGGTTATCAGCTCCTTGATGCCTTTGATCAGTTGGAATCAGGTATGGGAATGAAGAGCTGGAAAGAGAGGTTTGTATCGTTTAGCGAAGCTGTAAGTAAATGCACCCTACAACGTCCTATTCTAACCGAAAGTAGGAAATTTCGGACGAGGAAGGACCAGATGAAGCTTCCGTAACACAGAAATTCTTTTTCCGCAATCCTATTGATTGTGCTAAATATTTACTTGGTCAAAGATGTTTTGCTCAAGATTTAGTTTACGCCCCTGCGAAGGAATGGAATAGCGAAGATCCACCTCAGAGAGTTTATTCGGAGATGCATACCGCTGATTGGTGGTGGGAGACACAGGTAGGTTCAAATACCACGTTCCACGACGCTTCCATACCGTTTACTAGGACACAAAATTAACAGCCAGCAAAGGATGAATTACCGGATGGAGCAACACTCGTACAAATCATATGTTCCTCAGGCGTTACTTGTTTGACCAATTTCTCGGGAGATAAGAAAGCCTGGCCAATCTAGATGACAATTGGAATATCCTATCGAGTACACGGAACAAACCCTCGAAACATGCAACCGTTCTTTTGGCGCTTTTGCCCGTCCCCCCAAAGATGCTGGGCGGAGCAGCAAGAGATGCACGGCAAAGGCAGGTCAACAATGAGATTCTTTGTGATTTGATGGAAGCGATCTTTGCGCCAATTGTTCCACTTGGGAACTCCGGACTGGAGGTTGAATGCGCCGATGGAAAGGTCCGATTGTGTTTCTTACGCCTCTCAGCCTGGATTGCGGATCACTTGGAAAATGTAATATTGCACAGTATTCAACAAAATCAGTGCGCTGTCTGTGACGTTTGACTGGAACAGCTAGGGTCTCATTTGAGACGTTCTGCAGCCAGACGAGATTATAGGAAATCCCAACATCTCTTCAACAAATACTGTGAAAACGACCAGCAGGCCAAGCAACAACTAACAAATTGTGGTTTCAAATTGCTTCCTAGCGTCTTTTGGGGGCTTCTGAACATTCAGCAATCCGACCTGCCCAAACTAGATATTCTCCATGTCGTGTACCTGGGAATATTCGAAACACACCTTATGAAATGGGTTATCGGATTTCTAAAGAAATACAAACGGCTACAAGCATTCAATGCTATCTGGAAGAGTTTAGATGTTTATCCTGACTATTCCACGCCGAACAAAGAGTACAGTCGGATCTCTCAGTGGACCGGAAAAGAGATAAAGAATTTGGTTAAAGTGATACTACCATGTTTTGCAGCCTCCCTACATCGTCCGAGTGCCGCAGAACGTCCCATATTCACCAAAGCTCTAACCTGTGTCCGGTCGATTGTCGACTTTACTCTAATGTCACAATATACAAGCCATACTGATGAGACGATTCAATACCTCGAACAGTTCCTTAAGGCCTTTCATGATCACAAAGTCGTTTTTAAGGAGTACCGCAAGGATAAGTCCACTGCCAGGAAAGTGAGAGAGGTCAGAGCCAGAATTCGAGGTGAGCATAGTGAAGTACTTAATCAACACCGCCTTTTGGGAGCTACATTTGCCAAAAGACGTCGCATTGCGGACGAGCAACGTCGTGATTTGGATGGAATTGTTGCAGATATATATGATGAGGATGTAGACTTTAACTTTGTTAAGATACATCTGTTGAGTCACTTCGGGGACCATATACGGCGCTTTGGGAACATTCAAATGTATTCTACCGAGTCGGGTGAAACAAGTAACAAAACAATGATCAAGGAGGGCTATCAGCGGTCAAATAAAAACGATGCAAGCCAACAAATACTATGATCATATTCTAGACTTGACAGCTTCAAAATTCATGAAATGAATATCCAAGCGGATCTATCGCATCCGATTCAAGACGAAGTACGCGACAAACAGCACAAACAGCAAGTCGGTTCAGTAACTAAACAACCAATGGGTTTCACACCAACCGTGGAAACCATTTCCCAGCTCTACCAGAGTTTGAGAAATTTTCCGGACCTTTTAATCGATTATTATCGACGGAAGTCGTCTGTGAGCCAACATTTTGATGTGGATTCGGTTAAACAGTTTCCAGTTGAGATATGTCGGCTTTCACGTGTCCCGGTTGAGAACTTTCAGGACCAGAGAGAGGTCACTTGGCACCTGCTTCGGTGTACCGGAACCCAGCATTGGAGGTCAACAGGGCAGAGCAGGAATGATTCGGTATGGGTGGATTCGGGTAATAGAAGTATTTATGGAGCACTAAAAGGCTGTTATCCGGCCCGCTTGGTTTCGATAATGAATGTTCGAGACCCAAGAACGGGTTTAGTAGATAGACTGGTATTAGTAGATAGACTATATGTTGAGAACTCGGGGAAGCTCAGTGATATCACGGGACTTGTTACCGTTACTTTGGGGACGGCGAAAGGCACAAATGGAACAACCGAGATAGTCGTTAGTATCAAACGGATCATGGGCATGGCGCATTTAGTACCCGAGACTAGTGGTACGGATAACAACCGCTGGTATGTAAATAGTAGGATTGATTTAGAAACATTTAATAGAATTTATTGAAAACTTTACAGTAGAAAGAAAGAAACAAAAAATGGTATGAAGGGGACGCGTAGCGGTGCATTTTGAGGCACCTAAGGATATCGATGGTGAACTAACCGAGGCGACAAATAGGAGTGGTACAGAAAGGCAAAGCGAATCATGAATGTCAGGAGAAGGACGAGAGGAGGCACAAAAGATACGGGCTTCAGTGAAATAAAACAGATTTGGCACGCATACTTTGGAAACAGAAGGGTGTGTGGGGCCGGTACAGGGGTAGAGAGTAGATGTTATGACCTGAAGAACGTCCCCCAGGGGACGAAATCCATAACGGAGAAATCAAGGGAAGAGAGAGTGAGCAAAGTGCGATATGGGATGCTGAGAGAGACGAGAATATTCTGGACGCGCACCAGGGGTAGAGAGTGCATGTTATGACGTGAAGAACGTCCTCAGGGGGACGAATTCCATAACGGAGAAATCAAGTGGAAGGGAGAGCGCTAAGGGCGTGATGGGGCGCTGAGACAGGCAAGGTTGTTCCGGACGTGCACAGGTAGAAAGCGGACCCACAACAGCCAAAATGGGCTGGATGGAAATGCAAAAAAAAACAGGGGTCAGTTAAGCGAGATCTCCGCGCTAGTGGAGCAAGCTAGGGGCCACCTGCAAAAGAGGACAATAAATGGCGCCGAAGCCATGTATGGGGCTTTCAGAAGGCCTGTTGGGTCTTTAGGAAAGGCGGTAAATGAATGAGGGACAGGAGGGACCGGGGGAGGTGGTATTACTAGCAGATACAGGGAGATATATAGGTAATACATGAGGGAGAATCTTTTTTGCTGATGGACGCCTCCTCTCCTGATCAGGTTTACAACTCTCTCCTCTCGCACTTCTTCCCCAAGACACCCTGCCCCCCCAGTCCCATCTCCTATATCTACCTATTTGACTACTACCCCTCACTGGCGTCCGAGGAAATCTCAAGGGCTCTTGCCAAATGCTGCTCTGCCTCAGCCCCCGGCCCTAACTTTGTCCTTTACGTGTCTGGAAGCGCGTTCACTGCTCCTGTCCGTCCCTCCTCATATGACTCCTCAACCCCCTCCTCCAGCATGGCTTTCACCCCCCTTCCCTAAAAATAGCCAATGGTGTTGTCCTGCACAAACCAGGGAAGGCCTCTTACGACTTCCCCTCTTCTTTTCGAATAATAGTCCTCCTCCAACCACTTTCCAAACTCCTGGAAAGAGTTGCTGCTAACAGACTCTCCCTTACCACTCACACAGTTGCCCCGATACATGCAACCAGACTGGCTCATTGGCAGGTCTCTCTACCTTGGATGCTGCCGCTGCTCTCACTCATGAGGTCAGCACCCTCCAACACCCTGGCCTCAAGGTCTCCTCTCTCTTTCTCGATGTCAAAGGTGGGTTCGATAAGCTTAACCCCCTCCTCCTCACCTCCATTTTCAGTGCCAAGGGTGTCTACAAGTACCCTGCCTCCTGGGTCCTCAGCTTCCGAACAGACAGGAAATGCCGCCTGCTCTTCCAAGGCTCATCCTGAACTTTCTCACCTGTGGCGGTTGGCACCCCGCTGGACTCACCTATTTCTCCTCTCTTCTTTATTATTTATATATCCTCCCTTCGCTTTTCAGTCCCCCGGGTCCTAATCCTCTTGTATGTTGACGATTTCACCATCACTGTCTCAGCCAAATCCCACAGGCGATGCGCTCAGCGATTGCAGGCACATTTCGTGAAAATCAAGCCTAAAGCCTATGTAATCAGCCTCTCTTTCTTCATACCTAAAACAGAACTCATTCATTGGCAGACCCACTCAGATCATTCCCCGGTCTCATGAGCCTGCGTGGAACTGGACCTCCTCGTATACAGGCCCCAGCCTCTCATAGGGTGACTCGGGTACTGGTTCTCCTCTAACCTCTCCAGCAACCTGCACTTCTCCTGCCACCAAGCACTTACCCAGGCCTTTTTTACCGTAATACGCTGGTTGTCTCCTCCCGATACTGGTCTTCCTTACCTCTGCCACTGCCTAGCCTCCTCCTTTGTTCTCCCTATCCTCCTCTATTACTCCGACTATTTCTCTCCGTTGACTACCATGCTAGACCATATGTCCACCTTTTGGCACATAGTACAAAGATGTGTAACCAACTGCTTCCATTTCACACCCCTACCCGTCCTGGCCCATAAAGCCTGCCTCCCCCTGCTCAAGCTCCTTATTGAGCACCACTAGAGAATGGCGGCACTCAGATTGGTCTAATCCCCCCCTGAGATCAACCCAGCCTCAGCTCGCCTACATCCCTCTGTGCTGACTTTCTCTTCAAAGACAGTACAGGACACCTGTCGCCGATTGCTCATGGATCTCCGCCCCACCTACCACCCCCTAATGTGGAGTACTCGGAAAGCCAAAATCTGCATGCACCTCCACTTAGACACTATCGCCCATCGGATCCTCCCCATGGTTAGTTCTGAAATACCTCTCCCCCTTATCAACCCTGATCTCCTCCCACTCCTTGTACTCCCCGATCCCTCTCTCTTTGAAGTCGGCTACCTCTCACTTAAGTTGTACTCACGCACGATTCTCCTCCACAATTGGGCCTCTCTAGCCCCTGTACTGCCTTCTTACCTCTACCCTCTGTCGCTCCGACCTCACACTTTCAGGGCCCTCCCCAAGTTTACTGCTAGATGTATACATCAAATAGGGGCCAGCAAAAGTTAACTGAGTGCCCACCCCTCCTGGTTCTATAGGGACCAACCTACCATTTGCCCCCGCTGCCTCAGCTCCCCGGAGACCTTCAGCCACGCTATCATAACCTGCCCCCTCCGGGCTTCCCACAGCACTCGTCACCTTCAGGGTGTAGAGGACCCTGGCCTGGACACTACCCTATGGCCATCTCCTCTCAAGATCCGTAGTCTGGCCATCTACATTAGCGCCACAGTGACTAACTTCCCCCCCGATATGCCCTCTGTGGTGCCACTATCTCCTCAGGAATTGCCCACACAGAAAAACTCCTCTTCCCCCCCTGCCTTTGCATTTTACTTTTTTTCCACATCCTCGGACACTTAGTTTGTTACTTTTTTTTGTGTTTCCGCAAAGGTTTCATGGTCGGTTAGGTTTGAAGCTAAGTGTTGGTGTGCATGCTTTGCTAGTTAGAAAATTTTCCCTTGGTTCGTTACGAGATGATTATTAGTCTTACTTTGAATATTATTTGTTTCAGATTTTCGTTTGTTATGGTTTTTGGCTTATAGGTTTTGTTTATGCCATAGCTCATTCTGCATGCGAGTTCTTTGTAGCTTTAAACAAATGAATACATGATATAATAATAATAAAAAAGATTCTGGATGTATGATTGTAGACATAAGGGTGGCACAACTGCTTTAGCACCTTAAATACAAAGAAAAATAAGGGATAGGGGCAGGACATCAAGATGGACCTTCTCGGTCAAGTGAAACTAGAATCCATACTAGTAAGCAGTGAAACAAGGGATATTTTTCTATATCAGAAGACAAGTGAATAGGAATATACAAAAAAGCTAAAGGGTTTAGTGGGGAATTATATAGAATGCGGGGCCCCGGACAGGGAAATTTGATCTACGGGGGGCCATTCGAGGCCTTGAACGGGGTGGGGACCTGCAAGGGGGCAGAGGCAGTTAATGAAAAAAAAAATGCCCCGACATGGGCTGTTGAGCAGGGCGGGGTGGGGAATTAGACTGGGGTCCCGGAGTTTTCGGGACCCCGTCGGCCCCATAATGAACACTAGCTATCTGCTTTGGCCTTTGGCCTCAGCTAACAAACAAACCAATATATGAGTCAAACAAAATAAAAAAGATAAAAACCTAAGTGTACTCGAGTAGCTAGGGAAGTTGGATGTAAATGTAGATTCTTGTAGCTAACAACGATTCCTGATTTGTGCCATTCGGTAGTCCCACGCTTCAGCAAGAAAGCTAAAGACGCACACCTTTAACCCCGAAGCCTTCATAGATTAAGGGGCCTTACCTTGTTACTGCCAATTGAGAGAATGACAAGAGATAATTTAACCTTTAAAGAACCCGACTAATAATAGTAAAACTTGATTCATATAATTTTCCCAGTAAGTTATACAATGTGACCTGTTCCACAGACTTTATTATGCAATTTATTCTTCTCAATAAGCACAAACAAACATCCCGATCATTACTTTCTCAGGTACCTATCAAGCTCCGGTAGATTCACAAATTATCACTCGTCGGACATCAGTGTTCGAACAATGAGCCTGCATTGCCCACGATACAGTACTAAAGCGGCTGGATTGAAGTGAGAAGTCTCTATTTTAGACTAGTGTTTGTCAAATGACAACTAGCCATATACGGTTTAAACTCGTTAAACTCGGTGAGAAATCTCATCGTGCTGGTATTCTTCTCGGAGGTAGCATAAGACACCTTGTAGTGTGCTCAACTATTCTTATGCTTGCGTATTTTGCTAAAGAGGGATATAGCAGAAAACAGGACGAAAACTTGAATTTTCCAGAGAAGCGGACATCCGTTAAGGCTTGTTTCTTCCGTTTTCTTTTGACTTGAGCTATTGTGATATCGAATAAACTATTGTGCCAAATCCCATCAAAGAACGTCATTGCCGGAGGACATCCGACAGTACCGCATGCATGGAAGACTTGCTTGTGAGTCTGGCAAATTTATACCGGGTGTGGTTCGTTCTTACGTGACATTGCAAAAACACAAAAATGACCCTCCTTATTTCGGTCTGGCCGTGTTAGTACAATACGACAGTATCATTAACCGAGCTAGCACACAAAAACGCACTTTATATCTCAAGATGTAATCAGAGGGCTGCGGGGGGGGGTTACACACATCACATAGAAGTAGAAAACGATGCTGTACTGTACCGTAAAAATTGATGAAATTGGCTATCCCCGGACCAGGATGTATTAAATCCGGCCCAGTAAGATATCGTATTTTTCCACATTTGGGCCTAAACAATGGATTGTAGTTGGCTACTTCAAGTTGGTCCCAAGCCGCCAATGAGAAATGCCATCTGAAGCCTAATTCCGCTCTCTTACTTGGCCGGAATAACGCATCCTGGTCCGGGGATACCCAATTTCATCAGTTCCTACGGTACTCGAGTACTGTGACCCAGTTTATGATTTTCAAAATAGCACACTTGCCCCCCCCCCGCCATTGTGGATGAGATATTATTATAATAAGAATATTCTGGATTCAGGGGCCTTGTCTCCTTTCATCCTCATTGGTAGCGGGGGCAGGATTTGCTTCTTCAGCCTGTTCTTTCGCAGATGGTAAGTTAGTGTATTAAAATATGATACTAGGGCCCTGTTCGAGAATCGGCATGCCAGAAATACGATAGTATTTCCACTTTTACGACATATTTTTTGCAGTATCCCCACCCCAGTTTGCCCTAGTGTTCGGCAACAACAAATACCGTAGTAAAAGCCTGGTGCTCCCAAACATCTTTATATGAGGAAATACTATTGCATTTTTATTTTAGCTTATCCCCTGGACGCGTGAGAGGGTTGCAAAAAGTCTCTCATGCATTAGTGTATAAGGCTAGGCTTATTATCGCTAGTAGACACATGACCATGAATATCATCAACTCTTCAAGACTTCCAGTCCAAATATCCTTCAGCTTCAACCATCCCAAATATATCACGACAATGTCCGCGAAGCATGCGCAAAAGGCTTTCCATCATCAAGGGCCATTGAGGAAGAAAAGATCTCGGGCCAGGAAGGAAGCGTAATACCTGTAGAATTAAATACTATGTCGAAGAATGTGTTGAAGACTCGGAGTATATTATTAGTCATTGGCTTGGATTGATATTCACATGCCGGCTAGCCATATTAAGTTTACTCCTTGACGCTAATCCATGAGAGACTTTTTGCAACCCTCTCATGCGTCCAGGGGATAAGCCATTTCCCTGAAATACAATCGTATTTTTTTACTGGTGCATGCCGAACAGGCCCCAAAGCTTCTGGTCGGTTGAAGTCTTCTTGTTGGATGGGAATACTTTGGTAATCTCTGCTGGGACCGGCTTGTTGTATGGGGCTATCTGGGTGGGGATTTTGGGTGGGTTGTGCTGTGTAGGGTGCCCCCGTAATTGCCTGACGTTTGTAAAAACGACTGCTATTGCATATGGGCAAAAATTTCCCGGAGCTTCAAGGTTTTGGTGGTATGCAATACTGTACTAGGGGTTTTTACAAAGGTTAGGAAATTGCCAGTATTCTGGTTGTAGGCAAGTGACGGCCCATTCGTCCGCCTGTAGGCTTGCCTCTTTTGGGGGTTATTATAGGTGGGGAGGTGGGGGTTTTTTCGTATTGGTTGACTGAGTTATTTGGTGGGGGGATTGTGTGCGCTTTGACGCTCATCTTCAGGGTTGCATTAGCGGTATGTTCTGTGCAGGAAGGGGAAGGATATATCATAAACGAGGAACTATTAGATCAGAGCGCTCTCTCGGATATTTTCTACTTGTGTCTATTGCCGGAAATAATTGAAATTTCGCTTCCGTTGTTCTACTTTATTTTTTGCTATGCATTTTTACTGATTTAACTAGTACATGTGGTCTACGAGAGGTTCCTCAATATAGATATGAAACCGATACACTGGATTGATAGCAAAGGGCTGACGTACTAGATGGAGTAAGGGGAATCGGCCATATTCGCTTACTGATCTGTTGGTCTAGCTGGTAGCGTTTTACGTTAGTGCGGTCCTATGCTGTGGCTGCGCCCGAGTAGCGTAACTTAGGTGCACGATGGATTTTAAATAATAAACTTTATCTTTTAGAATTGAAAATCTTGTCGCCATTCAAGTTGGGTTGGGCGGATGGTACTCTCTAGTTATTGCCAGAAAACTGTGTACTAGGGTAGGGACGAAAAAATCGGAAAAAAAGATCAGCAAGATTATCTGGGGAGTGAGGTAGCAAAGACAGCACTTTGGAAAAAAATTGGGCTTGGCAGACATCAGAAAGCCGGATGATGGTTTAGAGAAGAAAACTACAATACTTCACTATACCGGAGTCTAAACTTGACCACTTGCCGCACGGCCAGCTAAGATGAGTTCCAAGCACACATACCCAGCTACCCCGTGCAACACCCATGGTTTAAGATGCCTCGCAACCTGATCGCTGTTCACCCGTCGCCACATCGATCATCCCTCTCATCCTTGTTTTGCCACCAGGTGTTTTCCGATTTTTTCGTCCCTACCCCAGTAGTATTTTCACTGATGGCTATCCCTTACCCTGTTTTCAAATTATCGACTTGGTGGTGGCCAAGGCCGTGAGAGCGACCGCAATAGAGTAGTTTTTCTTGATACCGTTTAGAGTATTCCTGAAACATGTGACTTTCTAGTCCAGATTGTAATTTAGATCGCTAACTTATTATGGCAATCAGGATGGAAGAAACTTAGGCACCTCTCTGAAATTGTAGTGCTCAGTACACCACAAATTATGTACAGCTCATCATGACTGTGACCGAAACATCTAAAAGTAGGGCTCTAGTAGTAGGTGTGGTCATGGTTACTTGAACAGACTAGTGTTGTGGATTGCAAACTTGACCCAAAAGAAATAAATCAATTGGGAATGGATCACTCTCATGGAGGGTGGCTAAACTGGCACTAATTAGTTAGTCCACACGCTAAAATAATGTGAAATTCGGGAACAGGGCAAGGGATGACAAGAGGGGTGCAGATCTTTGATTGCCAGCACAGAAAACAGGGTGGAGAGAGCACAGCACGCGCGGACTTTTTGTTTTGCGCATGATTTTTACCTTGGCGAGGAAATGATTGGATAGTCGGATACAGCACTGGCATGATTCGCTGGCTGCCTGAAGGGGCTGTGCTTTTTTTCCTGGCGGCAAATTCAACAAGGAAAAAGTACTAGTACTGTGACTTGATTCCGGCAAATTTAGCCCCGCGAGGTATCGGTGCTCGCTCTGTGCTTGAACAGCCTTGACTTTTTCTCTCCCCTCACCTTCGCCTAAATCAGTCCTAAAAAATTCCCTTCTACTTCTCATTACCCCCCCGCTTATTCTATGAAAGGCACCACCTTGATCACCACCGCCACTATCAACAAGAAGGCCGATATGCAAGCCAAGATGGGTTCTGCAGCATACCAAAAGCCGGTCATTACCATAAACCAAAACGTCGGCAACGTGACGGATAGTTATAAGAATATTTGGAATAACTGCGAGATATCCATGTCGGACGAGAAACGTCAGATCCTGGAGTGGCTGTCTTCAATGACACCTCGGGAAAGGCATCAAGCTGTGCGCGATGGCCGGATGGATGGAATAGGAACTTGTCTTCTTCGCACGAACGAGTTTGAGAAATGGCATACTAGCGAGGATCAGAGTGTGAATCCGGTGTTATTCTGTCATGGAGATCCAGGGGTGGGCAAGACATATCTGAGGTGTGTAAAAGTAGCTCTGTTGGAAATCCAGTGGCGTGTAACTTAAAACTGACTCAGGGGCGGAAACATAAGCTCTCTCGTGATAGATACACTCTGCGATGTGTTCGGTGGAGATAATGTAGTTGTGGCTTGCATCTACTGCGATTTTCATGAGCATAAGGAGCAATCCGCGACTAATGTTTTAGCGGCCCTCTTGAAGCAACTTATCGCGGGAGTCGAACCCATACCAGAGGAAATCAAGGAGGCCTTTGACCTCGCGAAGAGAAAGGTTGACGGCAGGACACTCCGGCTCCTAGAAATCATTAAGATGCTGATCAAGTCGGTCTCATCATTGCGACGGGGATTCATCTGCATAGACGCACTTGACGAGTTTCCCACAAAACATCGACCTGAGCTTTGGGACTCTTTACAGCACATTGTTCGGGAGTGTCCAAATATTCGACTGTTCATTACAGGGAGGCCACACATTCGAGAGGAAGTGAAGAAATATTTCCCCGGATATCCGGATCTACCCCCTACAAAGCCCACCGAGGAGGACATTCGAAGATATGTTGGAATGAGGTTGAGAAAGGACTCGGAGTCGGATGCAATGGATCCGGAGCTGGAGGCTGATATTCTAACAATTATTCTCAATAAGATATCGGGGGCGTAAGTAAAACCTGTCCATAATAAAACTAACATTATTAGCTAAAATTGGACTCTAGATTTCTTCTAGTTACCCTTGTTATGGACGCCGTTCTAGAAGATGCCACAATACATCGGAGAAGACAAACACTCTATAAGATGACCACCGGCTTTGGCTTAGAAGACGCATATAGCACAACATTGGATCGGATAAGAGAGCAGAGAGGGAACCGAGTGAAGCTAGGAATGGAAACGTTGATGTGGATTGCATGTTCGGAGCGGCCGCTGAAAGCAGATGAGCTGTGTCATGCATTGGCTGTGGAAGTCAGAACAATGGACATCAATGTCCGCAATATTCCCTCAATACGGACCTTGTTGGGTTGCACATTAGGACTTGTGACGATTGATGAGCAATCATCAACAGTTCGTCTGGTGCATTTCACGCTTCAAGAGTATCTTGTAGCACATCCCGACTTGTTCATTACACCTCACTCAATGATGGCCGAAATATGCCTCACCTACCTAAACTTTCGGTCTATTTGTGATCTCTCAACTTCTTTTCATACCATCCCATCAACAATGCCGTTTCTCCATTATGCCTCATGCTACTGGGGGTTCCATGCCAAGAGACACGTAACGGAAGGTGTGAAAGAGCTGGCACTACGACTTCTTCGGCGAGATGCGGACCACATATCGGCTGACATTCTCCTTCGCGAGGAGAGTGTTGGCTTCTGGAGCTGGAGGGATCGCTACTCCTATGGTAAACATCCTAACCTGCAGGGGTTTACTGGACTACACTGCATTGGGTACATGGGTATTATAGAAATTGCGATTGCCATGGTAGGCATGAGAGTATGGGATTTGAACGGGCGTGATTCAAAGGGCGCAACACCACTAATATGGGCTGCTAAATACGGGAACCTCACGCTCGTAAAGCTCCTTCTTGAGCAAGCAGATGTCGACCCCATCCTATCAGACAAGGAAGGGCTAACACCAGTATCATATGCAGCCAGATTTGGACATGAGGGTATATTGAAGATACTGCTGGAGCGAGGGGGTGTCAATCCCGATCCGAATCGAGGTAGCAGAACGCCGCTATCATATGCTGCCAGCTATGGATATGAGGGCGTAGTGAGGATACTGCTGGAGCGAGGGGATGTCGATCCGGATTCGTCGGATGAAAGTGGCCGGACACCATTATCATATGCTGCTATATCTGGACATGAGGGTATAGTGAAGATACTGCTGGAGCGAGGGGGTGTCAATCCCGATTCGAATCGGGGTGGCCGAACGCCGCTATCATATGCTGCCAGCTATGGATATGAGGGCGTAGTGAGGATACTGCTAGAGCGAGGGGATGTCAATCCGGATTCGTCGGATGAAGATGGCTGGACACCATTATCCTATGCTGCTATATCTGGACATGAGGGTATAGTGAAGATACTGCTGGAGCGAGGGGGTGTCAATCCCGATTCGAATCGGGGTGGCCGAACGCCGCTATCATATGCTGCCAGCTATGGATATGAGGGCGTAGTGAGGATACTGCTGGAGCGAGGGGATGTCAATTCGGATTCGGCGAATATTGATGGCCGGACACCACTATCACTTGCTGCCGAATTTGGACACGAGGGCGTAGTGAAGATACTCCTAGCGAGACAAGATATCAATCCCGAATTTCCGGATGCTGATGGCCGCACACCACTATCATTTGCTGCTGAATTTGGACACGAGGATGTAGTGAAGATGCTCCTCGTGCGACCAGATGTGAATCCCAATTCTTCCGATAAAAATGGTGAGACAGCACTATCGTTTGCTTCCAAGTCTGGATACGAGGGCGTAGTGAAGGTACTACTAGAGCGAGTAGATTTCAACTCCAATTCGTCAGATAAGGCTGGCCTGACGCCACTATCATACGCTGCTATATTTGGGGATGAGAGTATGGTGCAGATTCTCCTGGAGCGACCTGATGTCAACCTCAATCTGGCAGATGCCGATGGCCGGACACCACTATCATATGCTGCCGAATGTGGAAACGAGGGCGTAGTGAAGATACTCCTGGAGCGACAAGATGTCAAGCCGGATTTGCTGGATGCAGATGACCGGACCCCACTATCATATGCCTCCGTATCTGGACACGAGCGGGTGGTTAAGATGCTCCTGCAGCGACAGGATGATAATCCCGATTCGTATAACCAACCCGCAGCACACCCCTCAGCGCCTCTCGTCGTGCCCATATCCATATCTGACCCTGCCTCGGGTCCTGACATCACTAGGCCTTCAAGGCCGCTGAAACGTCGTGCCGCAGCCCAGCCACTTTTGCGTCGCTCTAAGCGCAAGCGTTTCCCTCCCTCCTAACCTGCTCGGGAACACTCACAAACCCTATTGGAGACATTATCGGTCTTTTCCATCACATTATCGCATCGGCATATGCATTCACCTCATGCAAGCAACTCTTTACGCTTCCACCCCCTCCCAGGACCTATTACCCCTAGGCACTCTACGAAAATCATTTCTCAGCCTCTATTGTATTAATAACTCTCCTCGTAAGGTATCCCACTAAGGCCTTCGCTCCCAATCATTGTAATTAGAGGGGGAGTCAACGTCGAGCCCATTTCTTGCTGCCAATTTCCCATTCCCCAGTTAGTTTCCTGTTCTTCTACCATATCATTTGTCATGTTTTGCCTTTTACCTCCTTTGACACGACGCTAGTAAGAGTAAGCTACCTCGAGTTTCCTTGTATGATACTGTTTTCATCCCTGATGTATTCCATCTACTCCCCCTCTAGATTAAGGTCATTTTAGAGTCTGGGTATAGGGGTAGAAATATCTTCTCAGATTGCTATTAGGAATGGTAGTGAGTTTGCTGAGTGAGGTGAAATGGGTAAGGTTTTTTCTTTCATTTTCTGATGTTTGCGAATACGGCTACTATGGGGGATGGGCGAAATATTACCCCGAGCCTCAAGATTTTGCTGGTATGTAATATCAGTCGTCTTAAAAAGCATCAGAACTTTACGAGTAGTAGCATAGGTTAATGAGAGTGTGATATTGGCGTGCAGTACCGGCACCGTATATTGGAGTTTTCCGAATGGTTGAGAGAGGACCCACAGCTCCTCGAGCTTTTCATTGTTTTCATTTTCAGAGCTTGATTGCCTAAGAAAATCTAGGGGCCGCGCTGAAAATTTCACCCTAAAGAATCGTGCGTTGTGAGTTCTCGAGTTTGTTGGTATGTCTAGTACAGAGTTCCCAAGCGTCCAGTCCGTCCGTCTTTTCCCTAGGACGGGACGGACGCCGCATTCTTTGCTACTGCCCGGGACGGACGCCCAACTTGTAGTCCGTCCTAACCTGTGCCCGGGACGGACGGCCGGGCCCTATAGGCTTTTCGAGTGATGAGGTGTGATGTGGGCGGTAAAATGAAATGAAACACCAAGCACAAAAGACTGATCGCCAACAACGGTGACGAACTTTTTCTCATTCTACTGCTCACTGCTACGCTCACGACTTGGGAGATAGACCGAGTCAGCCCTAACTCCTATGCGGGGGATGTGATAATGCTTCAGACTATTACTTGTAGTTAAATAACACGGTTTGGATAGTGCAAAGTATAAGAAAATAGGGAAAATGAGACACGGTTTCTTGCCGAAGTGGCTTATCGGATATGAGATATACTCCTATCCCTCTGGTATGAAAACGGGCCATACACTTATTTTGTCAATGAACCACGTATATCACACTACGATGCAATTCAGGGGGTGACTATCTATTATAGGTTAGTGTGAAAAATACCTATAGGGCCCGGCCGTCACCTACAGGACTGCAGTCATTATGGAAGACGGACGCCGTGCCCGGCCGTCCTTACCCACCCTGCCCGGGACTGACGGGACTATAGGATGCCAGGGCCCTGCCGTCCGGACGGGACGGTTGGGAACACTGATCAGACTACGAATCCGGTGTTATTCATGGAGATCCAGGGGTAGGGAAGACATATCTGAGGGGCGTAAACGTAGCTCTGATCGAATATCTGTGGCGTGCAAAACTAACTCGAGCGCCGAAACAAAAGCTCTCTCTCGTAATAGATTCACTGTGCGATACTTTTAATGAGAGAAGTGTGGCCGTGGCTTGTATCTACTGTGATTTCCATCAGCATACATCGCAACCCGCGGCTAGAGTGATAGCGGCTCTCTTGAAGCAACTAGTGGCCGGGGTAGAACCGATCGAGAAAGAGATAAAGGAGGCCTTTGAGGTAGCGAAGGAGAAGGTTGACGGTTAGGCACTCCGGCTCCCAGAAATCAACACGATTCTTATCAAGTCTGCCTCATCATTGCGATTGGGATTCATCTGCATCGACGCACCAGACGAGTCCTCCACAAAAAATTGATCTGAACTTTGGGACTCTCAACAGGCCATTGTCTGGAAGTGCCAAACATTCGCCTATGCATTCCCGGGAGGCCTCATGTTCGAGAGGAAGTGAAGAAATATTTCCCCTGATATCCAGATCTATCATTTATAAAGCCCACCCAGGAGGATATTCGAGGATACATTACTATGAGGCTGAGAAGGGGCTTAGAGTCGGATGCAATGAATCCGGGGCTTGGGGCGGATATTCTTACAATTATTCCCAAGAAGATCTCAGGGGCGTAAGTAAAACTCGTTCATAGTGAATCAACCATCATTAGCTAACATTGGACTCTAGATTTATTCTCGTTTCCCTAGTTATGGACCCAGTTCTAGAAGATGCCACAATACATCAGAGAAGACATACACTCAATAAGATGACCAACGGCTTTGGCTTAGAATATGCATATAGCGCAACGCTAGGTCGCATTAGAGATCAGTGAGGGAACCGAATGAAGCTAAGAATGGAGGCGGTGATGTGGATTTCATGTTCGGGACCGCCGTTAAAAGCAGGTGAGTTGTGCCATGCATTGGCGGTGGAAGTCGGAACAGCGGATCTCAATGTCCGTAATGCCCCCTCAACATGGACCTGGTTGAGTTGGACATTAGGACTTCTGACGATTGATTATAAGCAAGAGGTAGAGTCACTTATAGGGGGGCTAGTTTCAGGGCAGCACTCCTGATATTGGGTTCGAACAGGTTTTCTGGCCCTTGGTTTTTGAACGCCCTGAACCGTTATTGCTCTTAACTAGCGATTTACTAGTTTTACCGCTACTGGAATTAGTGATTGGAGTCTTGATGTTTATGTGAAAACAAGGAAAGAAGGTGAATTTATGGACCGTAATATGATTGTATTCCATTAAAGCCCTGCATGCCACATGGATATGGAGGGGGGTGTGATCGCTTACACCAGCCGTGCCTCCTCATAACACTATAGTGTACCTCATGGGGGCGTCATCCATCTCCTCCCTGGATCCGACTTCTCTGATCCTCTTTTAAGAACAATCATCTCTGCGCTAACCTCCTCCTTCCTCCAAAACCCACGCCTACCACCTTCCAAATCTTCCCTTATCGTCTCTTCTCTCCCGCTGGGCACACTACCAGAATAAACCCCACTTTCACTATTCCTACCCCCCTTCAAGCTCATACACCTCGCACTCACCCAGCTGAGCGAATTAATCCCCGGACCACCCCTTACAAACCTGACTTAGAGTAGGAACCTAAAGGCGGGCAAACAGAATGCTATGAGCGCAGCCAGGACCTCTATGGAAGAGATGAGCTCCAAATTGTGGTGCTGCTGCAGGGTGATGCCCCCATGGAAGCCGGGCTGGAAGACTCCAGTTTGGTGGAAATACATGATTCGCACGATTGTTGCACTAATAGAGATCATGCCGATTAAGAAGACGAACGCTACCGCATAAGTGGCTATACGTGTAAGGCGGAAGGAGCGAATTACGAGGAGGGGGATGGCCAATACTTGGTTCCTTTGTTAGATTCAGGTTCTTCAGAGAATGGCAGGAGACGAGGGAGAGAGGAGTACACATGAGGTCAGTGATGATATTAGAGCCACTCAGTAGCCATTGGACAGATTTCGCTGAATTTGGAGTACACCGTTTGCCATGTTTCACTATGAGTTTCAAATCCCTGGGGTGAATGAATATTAGTTTATTTGTCATACTTGCACACCTGGCTGGGCGCACACATGAACATACCAAGAAATAGCCACAGGCCTACAATGGGTGAAGAACTTAACGATGACGGCTGCAAAGGTAGCCGGAATGAAAAAGCTCGTTGCATAAAGTGCCAACCTCTTCTGGCCGTGGGTCCTAGAGAACATATCCCAATAGAACAAGACAAAAGCCACTTTAATACACCACAACCCGACTATATATTCCAACCCAAGAAAATATAAAAACTTCCCTCCCCAAATAATTAGCTTTCGCCCTTAACATAATTGGGTTAGGGGGCCTCGAAAAACCACCTTTAACGCTAAATCATTACTATCTGTGAAAATCCTGTTGTGAATCTGCCATTCCTCCCACTCCGGATGGTTCCTACGAACCCCGAATTCGTGAAGCAACCCATAGCACATTTTGCAAATGGCTGCGAGAACAAATACCGTAGAGAGGAGAAGGAAAACGTCACTAGCGATGGAAAATCTGCTGAGCATCTCGTGTCGTCGGACGTAGAAGCGGGCAGCTACAAAGGTGAAGAAGGTAACTCCCAACATGAGGATCCAGGCAAGGAATGTCACCTGCGTGAATGGCATGATTATGGGGGGGATGGATTCTTGGTGTACTTAGCAAAATATTGTCAAGTAGACAAAAGAGGAGGTTGCTAGATTGGTGGTGATCGGAAGTTTTTTTTTGTTTTTTGAATCAGTTTTGCATTGTATTGTGTACAACTACCGGGAACAACCAGACATGCAGCGTTAGCTATGGCCAAGAAAAACCCTCGCATCTCTCCCCTCATGGGATCAAAGCCATGCCCCCAAGACCCTATGGTATGGGCCCAACCACACCTCTCACCCACAAAAAAGTAGCAAAATACTCCAAGCGAGCAAGCAGGAAGATGCAGAAAACCCTTCAGAAAGCTTCCCTGAACAAACGAAATGACTACAAAAGAAAGCCCGAATAAACAGGAAAGATAGAAACTCCACTAGACAGAAACCTAACAAAGAATAAAACACCATCTCCGTAGGGATGGCCTAAAGTGACTGAACAGTCGGCGACCGACATTACTCTGAGCCCAAGGCGTTGACATCGACCGAGGAAGCAGTGCAATACCACAATAGAGCGTAATCGAGAATGCGACCGTGGCAGCCACGGGGGGCACAAGGCTGAGTGGTAGGAGGATACCAGCCAAAAGAGGGGAAATGTAGCTGTAATCGAGCAACGAGACGAAACCGAGGAAAGAAAAGGAGGGGTAGACCCAAGTATCGTAGGAACTATCGGAAACGTGTGCGTGTCTGACTAGGCAGCCTCGAGCGAAACATAATCGAAGAGAGCAGAGAAATTGACTGTAGCCTGATGAAAAGTTTTCTCTTACTGCGAACTGTGATCCCTGCCCTCTGTAACATGGACGCGAGGGTGTTGCCAACCGTGCTAATGCTAAGCGAGGAAGCAAAACAAAAGCGAAGAGGAGAATGGGATGGACCCTAAGAAACGGGTGCCCAAGTCCGAATCCATCATAAGGGGGGGTGCAGCTCACTCAGAGTGCGGGTGGTGGGTGTTGACGATAATTTCTCGTGGTGTTGAGATTTCAATCACTGGGGCATGTAGAGGAGATGGTTCGTGTGGTGGCGATCAGAAGGAGGAGTGGGAATTTATACTCTGGTGGGTTGGGGGTAGGAGATATTAGTGGGGATTTGTTGCAAAACTTTGAGTCTCATTGAGGAGGGGAGTTGGTTAGAGGCTTAGTATAGTATAATAATAAAAATAAAAGGTATTTGGTACTTATCCTTAGGGTGAACCTGTTCAATACGATGTTCCTGGCGAGAAACCCTTCTGGATAGCATTGACCGTGAAATTTGCCATCAGAAAAGTGAAACCTGGGCAAGGAATGACTCGGCCTCTGGCCCACTGTAAACAACTTCCCTATATTACTCCTATTAGGTTAAAAAAAATTGTAAAGAAAATTTAGAAAAATGCTAGTGGGCCTTAAGTAATTCTTGTAATTTTTTTTAAATTTCATTTATGTTGTTTATGAAATAAAAGGGAGGGGAAAGGATAATTGGATATCTACTTTGTTCTTCTATACAAGTAAAACCTGAGATGGTATGCTTTTGCTAAAAATGGTAATTTAAATTTACCCTCCTGTTTTCTATGGTATTTCAAAGATCTTCCCAAGCCAATTCTCCAAAGCCTAAAATATGTACATTGAATAATATCTAATATGAAATGAAAGGAAAAGAAACACTACTAAAGTCTAGAGTAAACTAACAAGCGCTAACCATAGCTTTATCCTACCGTTCTTAGTCTGGTGATATTGTTCCACTAGGGGAGGAAAGGGTAAAAAGATCGCTGTCCTAGTTGCTCAGAATAGTTGGAACCAATATATCCTATTTCAAGGTATGCTAACTCCATGGATGGCCCTGCCTAAGAATGCCTGCCGTCTAGGTTTCCAACATCCAGATTCCAAGACCAGGCAGATGAGGCTTCTCGTTTAGCGGGTGGTTTCCGCCCAGGTAGATTGCTGAAAGCGGTGTATAAGCCTCATCCGTTCCTCCTTCGAGTACTCCATATAAGATTTGTATGTGTCTAGCGTTCATTACAGGGCGGAGCGAGGCGGGTTCTGCCCTCAGAGGCCCCGCCTTTACACAGGCCCGGGGGGCGTATTTTCTGCCTTCTCCCCGTCCTGCCCCCGTCTGGGGCCTAACCCCACTCATTCCCTGGACGGGCCCCCATTTTTCACCACCAAAAGTTTATGGGGGCCTATCCGGGGCATGAGTGGGGCGGGACCCCAGCCCAGGGTAGGGGGGAGAAAAGGCAAAAAAGATGCCCCACCCCGGGCCGCTAAGCAGACCGGGACGGGGAATTTCTCTGGGGACCTGTTCTTTTTGGGGCCCCGGAAGCCCCATAACGAATACTATATGTGTCTGACCGCCATCGTCCTAGTATCTGAATTTGGGTTTCTGGGATTCCAACCTTGGTAGCCTAGGTTGTCGCTCCTCTTCTAAAGCTATGTCTATTTCAAGCTGCAGATCCTAGGCCACTAGCTATTGTGAGTTGTTGTAGCTTTTGTATCACATATTCCCACGTAAAAGATTGTTTTTCCTGCTGATCAATACAAAATAGGAGGGTATGTGTGGGATGATGGGCGTCTATTTGCATCAGTTTTTACATGGCTAGGACTGGGCATCCCATATCATTAGTAGCTGCAATTGTCAACTGGATTCCATGTCTAAATCGGTCAGTTTTAGAAGCGGGCATGGTGAATTCCAGGTATTCTCCCCTACTGGCCAAGTGGATACTATATTTGGTTTGGAATCAGTCACGGTTCCGGCTGGCTGGGCCCAAGTCTAAGTCGGTCCGCCAGTAAGTAAACTCTCCCACCTTACGGAAGCTAGCAAATGCAAGTGTAAAGCCTGCTCTGATAACCATATCGTTATGGTACCATTCCTCCAGCTTGCTATATATGACAATAAGTGAAGGGCGAGTAAGTGGTATTCGTTCCCAGAGCTGTAGTTCCTTAGGGTCATACTTAATCCCTTGCAGTGTGCGCTCTAAGCGTTGGTCTGTAAATACCATGCATTTAATTCTCAAGTTGAGTTGATAGGACTTTATCCCACAGAGATATAGCTTTATAGTTTTAACCTGAATGGTCCCACCTAATATACATAGTAATTCAATGAGCCAGGTTACTTTTGTTGGATAGCAGGAGCCATTCTCATATCTGTAGTCAGAAAGTTTACAGAATTGGGCGAAGCGGGACTTGGGGGTATTGTAATTTTGTCTGGTTGCTGGTGCTAGCTCCCGCCAGAGATAGTATGCTGCTATCTGCGAGAGCCCTGTTTGCTATATGTCAAGAACCCACGATCTCAGAGGTTGGAGGTGGGGTGTATTAACTCTGGAGCTAGATTAGTTATTCTCTCGTAGTCAAAGTGTGAGACAGTATCTCTAAGAGCATTCTCATTGGTGGAAATCCATCTGGCCTCAATTTCAAGGTCAAAATCAGTCACTACTAGCATCAGGCAGCAGCGTAACACATCCATTAAAGCTTCTCGAATAGTTTGATTGTCCAAGACATGACCTACTACTTGGTTGTCTATATGTATGAAGACATTTGCGCCCTGCCATCGTCTCCTCCAGCATAATAGAGCTTGCTCTACCGCCCTCATCTCGTTCGTATTTATGTACTCGCTCAATTTACTCAAGTATCGGGGGATAGAGATGCAAAATGCAGCTCCAGGTAGTGGTTCTCACTACCTATTCTTTGTAGTACCCTGCTTGTTCTCATCTATTGTGGAGTGATAGTAGTCGATATAGAATGCACCTAACCCTTTCATGCCCACTGCGTCTACTCAGAGTGCAATGGTTTCCCATTCCTGAAGCTGGTTTGACAGCTCCAGTTCCGTTACCAAGATACCTAACCACCACTGCAGATCCTTCTTGCACTCGCTAGATATTCGTCTTTGGCATTGCCCTCCTCTTACTGGAAAGTATATTTGCATATTGTATAGTCAGTGCAGGAAGGTTCGCCCAAGTGGGGTAATAATGCAAACAAAATTGAGATATCCTGTACGTGTCTGGAGTTCTACTAGCATGAGCGCATCCTTGTTGAGTGCCACTATAAGTAGATTCTTGGCCTCTAATAGCTTTGTGGTAGGTAGGCGGATGACTATTCTCCCAGTATCGAGTTTAACACTCCAGAAGCTGGCACTGTTCCCTCTTCGCACTTGCCTTCCTTAATCGATAGGCCCACCTCACTGTAGAGTTCGGCAAAAGTGTTACTATATTTAGTAGTGTGTCCTGTGGCTGGGAGTGCTATAAGAAAGTTGTCAAGAAAATGGATTACTTGCGCTCGCATTCCTTGGCTTTCAAAGTGAGAGGCCAGAATCCAATGAAATACCTAGGCGAAGAGGTTAAAAAGGTACAGGGCTGTATGGAGTACAAATGGGAGGTATCTTTCAGCCTAATAGTTCCCCTCCCATTTGAAGCCGAGTAGTGAGGTGTTGATTGGCGAGATTGGAATATGCCTAAATGCGCTTTCAAAGTCCTGCTTGACAGGAAACGAGCCGCATCCAAATTGTTGGATTGCTGCAACTGCTATGTCGATTGCACTGTACTCCAACGTACTATAGCACTCGAGTATTAGGCTATTGATAGAGCTATTGTCATCAGGTGGGTATGACAAGTGGTGAATCTGTCTTATGGTTCCATCTGCTTTGTCTGTGAGACCAAGTGGGGAAGCAGTGAAGCTTGGTGAGAGTATTTCGTAGCAGAAATAGTGTTTAAAGTGTCCTTTTTAGAGTTCTCGGACTATATCCTGAGTTACCACCTCATAACTCTCAAGTGCTGAAGTTAGGTTTTTGTAGAATATGGGTCACTCCCGAGTTCTCTCAAATTCTATCCCTGCTCCGAATTGACATATTCTTAAGATTACGTCCCTCATTTCTGGCTCTGGGAAGGTTGCAGTGGGTTTACTCCAACCTGCGTATATCAATTGTCCTGTTGGCTTAGGAATTGAGTATATTGTGTGCACAGGATAATGGATCTGGGTATTTGGGCTTATAGGTTGTTTACTAATATAGGAAATAGGTTGAACAAATTCGCATTGTGGGGTTATTGTGAGCCCTGTACTGGAAGTAGTTATGGCAGCTTAGGTAGCCGTGAGCTTTGAACAATGAATTGTAAATAACTAGGGAGTGTATAAGGAGGCAGTGTGTGAGGGGCAGTAGCTGAGTACTATTTCAGAAGAGGGTCTAATATCTTATAAATCCTCTGCGGGATAGTATTGAGAGTGCATTCTCCCACTGGTTGCACAGAGTCGACTTGTGACTGCTGCCACAATTTGCGCAAAGGTGCTCGTAGCAGCAGTGTGTATTCTGACATTCTCTGTAATTCCAGTTCTGGCACCTCTCCCGTGTCCCCTGGGTAGCTATCACAGGGAACGTAGATGATCCGCTGGCTTGGTGACTACTGGGAAGAATTGTGGGCCGCTCTGCTGTGCAGTGATAAGTATTGGAGAATGGAGCATTGCGGGCCGGGAATGGTAGTTCGGATAGCCAGCAGGAGAGAATTTTAGTTCGGTTAGGATCTTAGAACCAGGTACTCTGGATGATTGGGTTGGCAAAATATTTCAATGCTACCAGCTCACTGTCTAGGTATTGCCAAGTAGATGTTTTTCCCACTGGCTACCCACTTGCGGTGAAATTGGAAGTGGTAAGCTTTTACCCCATCCCAAGTGTATTTTTCCAACAACTTGTACAAAGTCATAGTGTATATGAATAGGGCAGGTGCTAGATCTCCCTGGACACGAACCATCTCCTCTACACACCCGGCGATTGAAATCTCAACACCATGAGAAATCATCGTCACTTTTCACTACCCGCACTCTGAGTGAGCTGCACCCCCCCCCCTATGATAGATTCAGTCTTGGGCACCCATTTCTTAGGTCCTGTCCTATCACCCTCTTTGCTCTTGTTTTGTATTTTCACTTAACATTTGCACGGTCGGCAACACCCTCGCGTCCATGTTACAGACGGCTGGGATCACGGTTCGCAGTAAGAGAAAACTTTTCATCAGGCCACGGTCGATTTCTCTGCTCTCTTCGATTACGCTTCGCTGGAAACTGCCTAGTCAGACACGCACACGTTTCCGATAGTTCCTACGATACTTGGGTCTACCCTTCCTCCTCCCCCCTCGGTCTCGTCCCGTTGCTCGGTTACAGCTACACTTCCCTTCTTTTTGGCTGGTATCCTTCTACCACTCGGCCTTGTCCCTCCGCGGCTGTCCACGGTCTCATCCTCGGTTACACTCTATCATGGTATTGCCCTGCCTCCTTGGTCGATGTCAAGGCCTTGGGCTCGGAGTAATGTCGGTCGCCGATCTTTTTCTAAGGTCACTTGAGGCCACCCCTAGTCAGATGTTTCCATTCTTTGTTAGGTTTTCGGTTAGTGGAGTTTCTGTCTTTCCCGAGTGTTTGGGTTTTCTTTTGTAACCTTTTCGTATGTTCAGGGGAGCTTTCGGAAGGGTTTTCTGCGTCTTCCTGCTTGCTCGCTAGGAGTATTGCTACTTTTTGTGGGTGAGAGGTGCGGTTGGGCCCATACCATAGGGTCTTGGGGGTGTGGCTTTGATCCCATGACGGGAGAGATGCGTAGGTTTTTCTTGGCCATAGCTAGCGCTGCATGTTTGGTTTTTCCTGGTAGTTGTACGAATAAAATGCAAAACTGATATAAAAAAAAAGAAAAAAAAAAAAAAGCTAGATCTCCCTGGAGGCCGTATGGTACTAACTTACTAGATTAAGCCCCCTCTAGACCTCGAGGGGCTGTATTGCGGCCCAAATATCAAATGCGCACTATATTACAGCTGAAGGGTTATTTAGTCAGTGTACTTCTATATTTGATCATATGGCTCAATTTCATGTACCAGTTTGTGAAATTTGTAACTTCTTAATTCAATTCAAACTTTTTTCCCAAAATTTTAATAACATTTACAAACATAATAGCCTATTACCTTCAAGTTTCCCTTCTCACTAAAAGTGAACCCTTGTCCAACCTGCCCTCTCTTCCCAATTGCCTAAGTCCACTCCCCTTCTAACCACTATTTCATGATGGACCCACTGTCGTGTCATTTCTTGACACATTCTACTGTCATTACCCCCACCGCCTATCCAAATCTCACGAATTGTCCGATTTGTCGCTCTGCTATGCAATGATCTTACCACCTGTTTGATCAACGATATTCCGGTGCATACATCAAGCGTTCTGCTCTCATGTGTAAAGCTTGGATCGTATATACCGAGAATACCCTGATGAAAATAGGCTGCATAAACATGCCAATCAGCGATCGCTGACGACTGTTGTTCACTGGCATTACCCAATGCATTCGTCAAAATAATAAGAGTACCATAGCTCCAAATCAAGGGAAGATAGGTTCCGATAGCGATTCCAAGTGACCAGTTCGCAATTTCAGCATCATGTCGTTCCAGAGTCCATTCTCCTGACTCAAGCTTCTCTTCCCCTATTCCTTTTGCTGATCGAATATCCAAGCGACGAGACTCCGCACTCTTGTACATTGGTAGTTGCTGACAGATGCTTATTTCATGTCCGACTGAAAGAGGAACTTGCCTCATAGTGTCGAGAAAGGTCATCCACTCCTGGGTTTTGGTCTTGGTATTGAAAGACATTTCAGAAAAGATATAAGAAACAGGAAATGAGAGGTAGAGAAGGAAAGGTGAATATAGATATATTGGATATCAATACTAAAAAGATATGATTTGATGATATTGTATTGCTGGATAGCGTATTATTGAAATTGAATAAGTAGGTTAAAGTATATTTACATCTCTTATATATACTAATTTGAAAATGAATGTTCTATACTATTTTATTTCAATAGTCATACTGAGATAAGATCTTGTGATAAAGACTTTAGCCTATACCCTAACAGATATTAGGTTTTGACACATATATTCTATTAAAAATAATAATCCGTATTAGTACTCAAGAAAAATGAAAATAGTAAGCAATTGTACCAATGATCAAAAAAGATATAGACATAGCTTAAGCAATTAGGAGGTTTCAAAAATTTCTTATTCAGTTAGTATCATTAATGTCTTGAACTCTATATGGTTGAAAGTTGTGAGAAAGTTCTCCTTGCCTCAAACGGTTAAATTTAATAGATTACATAATACCAGATACCATACTGGTAGAAAATAGATGTTGCAATTTTATAACATAGTATAACTACAGTTTGCACAATCACAAGGTTCTAAAAGTTTCTCATTAGATTATTATAATCCATTTCTAGAGCTCTATGAAGTTGAAATTTATGAGTAACTATTACTTCTATCTATTTGTTGAAATTTAATTAGCTATATAATCCAGGACAGTATATAGTATATAATTTGTGTTGCAATTTTAAAAACAATATTACAAAAGTTTGAGCAATCAGGAGGTTTTAAAAGTTTGTTATTTGACTCTTATAATCTGTGTCTAGAGTTCTATGAAGTTGAAAATTGTGAGTAACTATTTCTTCTATCCATTTGTTGAAATTTAATTAGCTATATAATACAGAACAGTATATCTGATAGTATATAATTTATGTTTCAATTTTAAAAACAGTATAACAAAAGTTTGAACAATCAGAAGGTTTAAAAAGTTTGTTATTTGACTCTTGTAATCCATTTCTAGAGCTTTATGAATTAGAAAATTGTGACTAACTATTACTTCCATGATTTGTTGAAATTTAATTAGCAAGTGTAGAATGTGTGCTGCAATTTTAAAAATAGTATATCACGAAAGTTTGAACCTTTAAGAGGTTTTAACAATTTCCTATTTGACTATTATAAGAAATATTTAAAGCTCGATCATATTGAAAGTTCTGAGTAGCCACTATTTCTGTCATGTATTGAAATTGAATTGGCTACCTCATACAGGACAGTATCATAGTTGATAACAGATGATACAATTAGAAAAATTACAATTAAAGCAAAACCCCTGGATATACAACATTTGCAGTAGACCTGTGCTGAGACTCTAACTGCAATACACTAAGTCCAGCAACTGAGGTAACTCGTGATAAAGTAACATATAATTGACTATGAGTAAAAGCATTGGTCCTTAAATCAACACCCACATGATCCAGTGACTGCCCTTGTGATTTATTCACAGTCATAGCAAAACAAAGCCGTATTGGAAACTGCTTTCGTGTAAGTAGAAATGGGAGATCCTCAGATGATGTCAGTTTAATTCGAGGTATCAACCTTATCATCCCATCATATCTGCCACCTAAAATGGCCACTTTTAGACAATTTCTGCCTAAGGCAACTTCCGAACTCTTGTTCCATTACACATGCCTTCCTTCGGGCTTAAATTTCGAAGTAATATTGCTGGCACTCCAATCTTAAGTTTGAGAATAGTTGGTGGTAATGAAGGAAGCTCAATTGACTGGAGATATTCTGCAGGAAGAGGTTCTGCCTCAGTTGCTTCATCATTGAGATTAACAGAATTGACACTGTAAAATTCATGCATATCACCAGGCATTGCAGTAATGAGAGTCGCATTGAACTCATTTGCAGCATCATTGGTATATGAGAGAATTGAGCGTCCCTTAAAGCTATTATGCAAGATAGGACTGTTGTGAAGTAGTTCAAGAGGGTATATGGCTGAGCATAGCGCATCGCTGGTATGAACACAGCTGATATAGGTTGGAAGATTTGGTTGACCATAGTAACTTTGATCATAGGTAAGAGAGTGTAGAAACTGAAGAAATAGTTGGTTTTGTGCACCCTCAATAACTCGCATATTTTGTGTAAGTCGCAGAATACTTAATCTTGACCATATTGAGGCATGCTGAATACATGCAAGAATAGTCGCCTGCTTTGACCCGCGTCTTACAACAGGGAGAATTTGTGCAAAGTCTCCACCAAGGATGGTAGGAATACCACCGAATATGCTTTCAGGTTGTGAGTCACACAAGTCATTTAAAGTTCGATTGACAGCTTCAAAGCATGCTCGATGCTGCATAGGGACTTCATCCCAAATTATTAGCTCCGTCTGTCGAATCAGATCTGCTAATTGCGAATTCTTTGCAATATTGCAATTTGCATCAAGGCTATTGCTGAGAGGAATTTTAAATCTGGAATGGGCAGTGCGTCCTCCTGGTAATAACTGAGCTGCAATCCCAGATGATGCAACACATAGAACAATCTTGCCTTGGGAGCGGAAATATGCACATAGGCACTTATACAAAAATGTTTTTCCAGTACCAGCTGGCCCCTGAAGAAAAAAGCTGGAAGATCTTGTCTGTCGATTATGCATTGTAGTTGCTTGAATGATCATGTGAAAACATTCTCTTTGCTGGATGTTCAAGTTCTGAGCTATTGTTTGAAATGCTACTGTCTCTGTATTTGGTGAATATGCTTGCTCCTCTACAATTAGATTATTGTAAGAGGCTGTTTGTTGTCCATTCCAGTGCAGAATAGGAAGAGGAAGTTGGAAGTCCGATAGGTGTTTGTTGAACTCGAGTAACAGTTGCTGAATTAGATATAATCCATAGTCGTAATGCACATCTTGCATTCCTTCTTGTGCATTATCAGGTAGTAGCACACGTCCAGAGGCTAGATGATTAGGAAGATCATCACAAAGTGCATCTTTGAATCGGTTCCAAATATTAATAGGCTCTGCTATAGTACCATACTGTAGGGCAGTAGCAAATAACTGTCGTAAAGCATACCCACTGGCAAAATTCTGACCTTCTGTAAAGGTTTCAATCCACTCTCCATCATTTTCCAATAGGCCTAAGGCTATACATGCCTCCTTAAAAGTATTATAATACCGATGACCCACAGTTCTAAGATCTTCAAATCCTTTTGGCCCTCTTACCACTGTGAGAAGAAGCCTCAAGTAATACTTTTTCCCCATAAATGGACTTGCAGACCACATTCTACCAATTGCAGTTCTTCCTTCTCGTTTCCTTTTTTGCCATTTTGTTTTGTAAATATACCGATAATGTTCCGGAAACTCTTGATATAATAGTCCTCTTCCATCTGAATTCAGGCGATTGTAATCGAAAAATGCTGTCAATGTTGTTCTAGAATTCTCTATCCTCTCTTGTAACTGCTCCCGATCAAGTCCTTCAGGAAAGAAAATAGCCTGTTCACCAGGTAGGTGTATTGCCAGATGGGTAACTGAAGGAAGTTCGTCATGAATTTTATATTCAAACAATCTCCAAATTGCCTCAGTTGGCCCGATATATCGACCATTTAAATACCGTTTAATTTCGTCTTTTTCAGAATCTAGCTCAATAGTAGCCTGATCTCCTCCCTTGTAAATATATTTATGAATATATTTAATAGCCCTTATAGATCCGCAAATCTCCACATTCACATGTGCCTTATACCGCCAAGTCAGATATGGGTTATATGGTACCACATATCTGTTATCAATGGTGATTCGTTGCCCTTGAGCAGTTTCTTTGCCATGAATTATAAAGTTGTGGCCAGAATCGCGACGTTTGTATAGAGGGTAGCCATTTTCTTGAATAACTGTTTCATGCTGAAAGTTCCTAGGATAATGCTTGGAACATGTAAGGCGATTTCTGCCAGCTCTATCCTTCATGCAAATACTTTTTGTATTGCCTCCAGCACATTGGGTGTGAACCATGGCTGATTTTATAATATCACTAAGCTCCTTTCCCTGAGCTGTCGTCTCATCCGGCAATTCTGCTGAAATTATCTTATCAACATTTTGTGGAGTAAGAAAAGTGTGATCTGTCTTTAGAAAGACTAAAAGATGCATGTGGGGTAATCCGCGTTTTTGGTACTCAATTGTCCAGACAACTCCCATACAATGACCGAAAATATGCTTCTTCTTAATCTCATCCAGCATTGATCTTTGCTTTAACCAAAAAACTCTTGCAATAAGATCTGGCCTGTCAGTAGCAGTTTGTCCAGGTAGGAGTTCTCGACTAATTTCATCCCACTTGGGGTTTGCTGTAAACGTGATGAACAAAGAAGTACGCCCCATATATCTAACAATAGCCATACTATCTTGATAGATTTGTTGTATAAATCTATCGCCGCCTAGATAGCTGGAAGGTAATATGATCTTCTTTCCAATACTGGATAAGTTAAGCTGAACATCATCTCGTTGCAATATATCTCTGAGGCTATTGTATAAATCTGCACGTAACTCGCTTTGATGATGCCGAATCCAAAGCAACTTATTCTGATCTGTAGCAGCCCATATATCTACTACCAGCTGTTGAAAGAGCTTTTGGCATTGGAAGATGGTTTTAGGTTCATTCGTTCTTGGATGGAGCCGATATCGATAAAATTTCCGTTGACCCAATCGCAGTCGTTCTCTTTCTCCATTGGGGTCATCCAACTCCATACCCCAGTGCCATCCTTTCTCGCCACGAGGAAACATAAGCACATAGTGCAGCGGAAGATATGCTGCATGATTCTGGTTGATTCTATGATAGCCATGTTGCACTTGATCATCCCTGCCATTTTGGACTCGTCTTGCAAGAATTATGTCTCGAAATCCTCTTTCCCCATACTCCTCAGGCACTATCATTGCCACTTCATTTGTTGTCGGCAGATTTGCCCTTCTTGTATCAGCACCACTATTCACAATTAGCTGCAACTGTGGGTTGAGAATAATTGTATATTCATCAGCTGTAGCTGCTTGTATGGCCAATTGTTCCACGGCTGTGTGATATATTTGAATCCAGGGCGAGCAGGAATATAGCATGTCGGTAATTTCATTAAGAATTCTTGGATCAAGAGTTGGATACCTTGCAGATCTAAGATATTTTGTGAAATCCGGATCGTATAGATATATTTGTGAATAGCGTGCGTCCTCTGGCCCTGGAGGTTCTAAAAGTCCTTGGAGATGGTATAACTCTCCGTGTATTTGAAAGTTGCGAATACGACCACCATGAATTCCAGTTCTACTGTCCATGTTATGTGCAACTGAGGTAAAGGAAAATTTTGAATTCCACAAGCGCAGGTTGGTACGAAAGGTCGTCGCTTCTGGATCTTGAGCACTTAGCAAGGAATTTAGCGGTTCAGGTAGAGGTTGAAGCATTGGAAGTGTTACACTTCCATGCTTGCAGCACTTCTCAAATATTGGATTCGTCTTGCTAGAGTCTGCAATCCGTTCCTCTATCCAATGCAATGCTCCGCAATCTCTGCACTCGATATTCATTCTGTCACATTCTAGTAGCTTCCAGAATCTACTATTCTCTATATAGGCAAGAGGAGAATGTCTTTGGTAATTTCGAGGATTTGGTTGCGGTGATATAGCTCTTGGCTGGATATTGGAATCTGGTTCTCGCAGAACTTCAGATGGTTGAGCTACTTCAAGCGGTAACATAGGATTTTGCATCTCTTTTCTAATCCTTCTTCTCTCTCTCTCTTGTTCCTATATAAATTTATTCATTTAGTAATAATTCTAATAATATTCAATATATTTTTAATAATGTAAAAAATGTTGTAATGAAAAGGTTAGATTTATAATAGATTTTCATATCAACTTACCAAACAATCTCGACATCCTTTCCGCAACCTCCCCTCACCATCTCTATCAAACTCTCCCTCATCCTTTTCAATTTGACATCTTCTACACACTTGCATTACCACCATTGCTCTCACAAATCTTAATAATGTTAGCCGTTTGATCTTTTTGTTTCTTCAATTCTCTTACCTATATTTGTAGAGTCCTAAATGCTCAGATATTTATGTTAGATTAATATATCCTGACTTAGTTGAAATAGAATCATCTTTGGAACCCTTACACTGGCAGTTCAAATCGTAAATACAATGAACACAATTGTCGTACTTAAACACAAGTGTAATATAGGAATATAGAAGGTAGTTGGAATTATAATGATTTCTATTAATTGAGAATCTGGCAACATGTAAATACTATATACAATAGGGTATAGACCTAATGAGTACTTGGCTTGACCTAATATAAAATCATTTGTCATCAATTCTTGGCTTGGCATCTCCTTATCTGGTGTTTTTATCAGATGATCCAGGTACTCCTTGGCATTTCCTAGTTTAGTACATGTATAAGACTCAGGATTCCACTCTAGGCTGCCCAGGTCTTAAAGAAACTGCTCATGCAGTATTAGGCCTCTGTTCCATCACGCTCAGCCTGTTCAAATTCAACTCCTCCAATACTTATTGTTCTTTGGGACTCGGCCGGTCCCTCTTATTTGCTAGTAGCCGGTAAATATTCGTGAGTTTGAACTTGTTCTCAATTATTTGACTGAGGGTGCTCCAGTCTACACCTAGGAATAATGCTTCTACAGACTCTGCTGTTTCAGATGCATTCTCTATCACTATAATTGCTAGGGGTGGGATGGAGTTGTACATACTGAGTTCTCTCGGTGACTGGACTGCCTGAGCTCTGTGGTCTCTTTCGGCATAGAGTTGTGGGAGCTGGGCCTCTAGCTCTGCTATTCGGAGCAGGGTTGGGTCGATTTGTGCTCAGTGGCTTAGTGGATCTGGTAGTGATTGGTGAATCTGGAGGAGGTTGGCCGTGGGTGATGGGATTTGTGGTTGAAGCCGGCGGACTACCTGGTTCACTATATCTTCCTCGTGGGAGTGGAGTAGTTTACATATATCTTCGAGACTAACTCCTTCAGCTGTTAACGCAGAAGAATGATGATGGAAACTTTAGTCGCTAGGCAGTACTGGGATTTTGGAAGCCAGGGACATGGAATCCCGTCTACTATTGCTGGATTGGTGCTGTTGTTGGTGGTTTCGAGGTGGTGTGCCATACTCACTACCCTCTATCTGCTCGCTCTCACTCTCTAAAGTGACAGTTTCTTCACTTTCCAATATACTGGTGGCATTTTCTGAGTTCTGACCATAGCGTAGTAGGGCTTGCCGGATTCTAGTATTCTTTCAGATTCCTCCTCAGTTGCCTCTCCAGCTAGTGGTTGCTCGTATGCTGCTCTGTGTAGATCCTCTTTGACGAGGCATTTTATAGCTTGGGATATGGTATGCGTGTACTGGGTACTAGTGTTGGTGTATTCTCTGTACAGTTTTCGAAGGCAGAGAAAGTGTTTCAACAAAAAACTGGAGTTCTAGAGAGGTTTGAGGATCTCGTGGTAGGGGAGATCTCGTGTTGATGGGGAATCTCGTGTTCAGGGGGAACACGGTGGTGTTATGTGTTGTAGGTGCCCCACGGGCCTACTCGGTGGAGGTATGACCTCAAGCTTAACACGTTCCCGGCTATACCTTTTTCCATTCGCCTCCGAGACACAGCTAATGCCAAGTGTTGTTGCGCGTGTGCTTTGCCCAATTGGCAATGGGTTCATCCAACCCGCCATAAAATGAGGGTACATTTACAATATCATCCTCGGCAAAAACATGCCATCCCACTCAGCTGATTTTTCTCGCTCTAGCCAATAGGCGTTGACCATATTTGTTGCAATAATTTACATTTTGTGTTTTTTGTTGATATGGTTTGTTTCACGACTTCGTTTAGAGACCTTCCCATTCAAGCCTTCCAATGGGCAAACCCAGGTCAAAACAGGGCGAACCAGACCCAGCCCAACGGGGATTCATCTCCATCGACGTACAGACGAGTTCCCACAAAACATCGACCTGAGCTTTGGGACTCTTAACAGGACATTGTTGGGAAGTGCCAAAAATTCGCCCAATCATTAAAGGAAGGCCTCACGTTCGAGAGGAAGTGAAGAAATATTTCCCCGGATATTCGGATCTATCATCTATAAAGTCCACCAAGGAGGATATTCGAATATATGTTACTATGTGATTGAGAAGCGACTTAGAGTCGGATGCAATGGATCCGGAGCTTGGGGCGGAGATTCTTACAATTATTCCCGAGAAGATCTCGTGGGCGAAAGTAAGACTGATTCACAGTGAATCAAGCATCATTAGCTAACATTGGACTCTAGATTTATTCTCGTTTCCCTAGCTATAGACGCAGTTCCAAAAGATGCGACAATACATCAGCGAGGACAAACACTGTATAAGATTACCAACGGCTTTGGCTTAGAATTTGCATATAGCCCAACATTGGATTACATTAGAGAATAGAGAGGGATACTGAAGACACTCCTGGAGCGAGGAGATGTTAGTTCAGATTCATCGGGTAAAGATAGTCGGACACCACTATCATATGCTGCCGAAGAGGGGCATGAGGGTGTAGTGAAGATACTCCTAGAGCGAGGGGATGTCAATTCGGATTCGTCGGATTACATTGGCCAGACACCATTATCGTATGCTGCTAGATCTGGACATGAGGGTATAGTGAAGATACTGCTCGAGCGAGGGAATGCCGATCCCAATTTGTCTGATGTAAATTGCTGGACACAGCTTGACCATGCAAAATGCCATGGGCATACTAGTGTCTTCCGGCTGTTATCAGAACCGAGGCCAACTAGTCGCCAACCATCACAAAGTGGCTGCTTGACACCGGGGGTCTCTGGCCATGCTCCGCGTGCTCAAGAGGAAGCGAGTTCTGGTCTCCTATCGCAGCAGGAAGACATTATGCCCGACGTAGGACATAAGATCACGGAAGCCACTCCTTTCTCTCCGCCCGACCAGTCTTCATTGAATCAACTGCAAGCACCCCCCCCAGTATCCACTCTGGTATCAATCTCTACATCCAAAACTTCCCCCGGTTCTGCCATCCCGAAGCCTTCAAGGCTACCAAAGCGCGATCGAGTGACCACACCACCATTCCCTCCTGCTAAGAGCCCACGCCTCTCTTAGTCTTAGTATTTTCCACAATTCTTACCATCCCCACGAATTCTGGAATTCATTCCTCAGCCCCTCCACCTTACTACCATCTAGTGGGAAACCGTATCCATATACACCTCACTAAAATCACCTCTTTCTCCATTACCTACCGACTTATTTCCTTATGGGGGTATTCAAGGAAGACCTGAGCCACTCGTTATTCGCAATTTCGGATTCAACGGGAATATATAGCTTTTTTCTCTCCCATTTCTCTTGCATTGTCCCATCTCCCACCTTCTTCGTGGCCTTTACCTTCTTTGAGTGAGTACCAGTAGGAGCAAGTTACATCTTATTTCTGCATGTGATAATGTTTTTCTTTCCTCATTTATTTCTGTCTTTCCTCTCTGCTAGTTAAGATTAAGCTAGTGTAGGGGTCAATATGAATAGGTGGGGATATGTTGTGAGATTGTTGTTAGGAATGGCTCCAAGTTGGTTGGCGTATGGTGATGCCAGTAATGGATTTTTCCTATTTCCCGATTGGCTAGTGTGAAGAGTATTTTTGCCATAATAGCTTAGATCTAGAATATTTTGTCTCGCTATCTATATAGTACCTAGGTTGCATCAATATCAATTTCTGGTTAATCCAGATATATTATTTTTGTCAACACTTTGAACTCGAATATGTATGATACCCTACTAACGTAATTCATATATTGTATTGTAAGCCCCCTATCAATCCGGACGTCTAGTGTTCTATGATGAGGAAATCAGAGCTTTGTGGCTGATATCGATATGAGTAAGCCTGGACATGCGGAGGCTATGGGTGAGGATTATACTGGAATCAAGGGCATGTTTTTAGATTGGATCTCTCTTTTCCCCTCTTATGTACCATAACTCATATGCATTACCCATATGCGGGGTTCCGAATAGTCCGACCGGTCAAGTCTTGGCGGCAGGACCAGGCCTCTCAGCCCTGATAGACGTTAGCGACTATCCCTGACTAACTTGCGTGGTCCGGTCTGATCTGGACTGGTCCCAGACCAATCTTTATAGAGGATTTCATATTCATGGAATATCACTCATTCAGCTCACCGAAAAAGATTTGATACTGGTGACTTTATTCACGCTGCCCCTTTTCTAAGCGAGGCACTATCTTCACCCCACCTCTCCTGACATTCTACAATAATTATAATCGATAGCGACAATGAGTTTAATTGACAAAAGCTTTACTTAAACGTAATTTATTGCGATAAAAATAGTAAAAAGCACCAAAATGGGATAATAATTCTGTTAAAGGGCCGTGCATATCCCGTTGCTTGGAAGGCCTGGTCGGACCAGTCCGGCGGCCGAGTCGGTTCCGATAATCCTGACCGTTCAGTCGGTCTAATTTTCACCACTAGACTAGACTTGACTTTCAACTAGACTGGCTGGTCCTGTCCAGTCTTCCGCAAACCATTCGGAACCCTGTCCATACGCTAATTATTTCTTGTGTCTCTTGTAGGGGGTATGGGCTGGGTGGTTCTGAGAATGTGGCGGTTGATACCATGATCGCTTTTGCTACAGAGTTGACGCGTGGTACAAGATAGTACTGTGTCTAAGAATGTAGCTCGGGGACTGTCAGTAATTCTAGATTCGTGTAGCTAACGACCATACCCTATTTATGTGCCATTCGGCAGTCTCGCGCTTCAGCGAGAAAGCTAATTATGCACACATTTAACCCCGAAGTCTTAATAGATTAAGGGGTGTTACCTCGTTACTGCTAATATAGGGAATCATAAGAGATAGTTTAACTTTTAAATAGCCCGACTAAAAATATTGAAACTTGGCTCCCTACAATATTGCGAGTATGCAACGTGACTTATTCTGCGCAATTTATCATGCAATTTATTCTTGCTAATAAGCACGAACAATCATCCCGATCATTTCCCCTAGGGTACATAGCAGGTTCCGGCAAAGTCACAACCTCTCACTCGCTAGACATTGGACTTCGAGCGATGTGCTTGCATTTTACGCACGATACAGTACTGAAGCTGCAGAATTAAATTGAGAAGGCTCTATCTTGGGCTAGTGCATGTGAAGTGACAATTAACCATATACGGCGTGAACTCGTCAAACTCGGTGAAAAATCTCATCATGCTTCTGATCCTCTCCGGGGTAGCATGCGACACCTTGTGGCGCAGTGTTCTCAACTATTCGTATGTTTGCGTATTTTGTTTCTTTGGCTATAGAGTCGAAGTTTGTTTCTAGATTCATTTGATATAAGGGGCTAAGCTGGGATTGAGCAGAGAAGAGGAGGACAAAGGCTTGAATTTTCCAAAGAAGCGGACATCCTTTGAGACTTGTTTCTTTCGTCTTTTCCTTTTCCCTTCAGAGCTGTTGAGACGTCGAATAAACCATCGTGCCGAATCCCACCAAAGAGCACCGTTTCCGGAGGACATCCGACAGTACAGTATGATAAACCTACAAGATTCTATTAACCGAGCTAGCACACAAAAAAGTCCTTTATATCTCGGGGAAGATATAAGCGGAGGGCTGCGCGGGGGGCTACACACATCACACAGAAGCAGAAAACGATGCTGTACTTGTACTGTACTCGAGTACTGTGACCCAGTTTAGGATTTTCGAAGTAACGCGCTTGGCACCCCCGCCGTTGTGGATAAGATATTATAATAATATCATGATAAGAGTATTCCGGGTCCGGGGGCCCTTGCCTCTTCCACCCTAGTTAGTAGCGGGCGCAGGACCTCCTTCTCCTTCCTCTTCTTTCGCATATCCCTTGGGCGGTGTGAAACAGTCAAATTCGCGCCCACTTTGTGATTCGCTGAGGATGTCTAGACACGCCAAGGGTGATGAGTCATTTCCGTACTAAGAAGATAGAAAATCAAATTTTTTGACCGAGTTTAGCTGACAGTTACCAAATCTGGGCCGGGCGCGAATTTGACTGTTTCACACCGCCCAAGGGATAGTAAGTTAGTGTATTAGATTATAATACTAAAGCTTCTGGTTGGCTGAAGTCTTGTTAGATGGCAATATTTTTTTCGTAATATCTACCGGAACCGGCTTGTTTTATGGGGTTGTGATGTTTAGGGGTTTTCGATGGGTTGTGTTGGGTAGGGTGTACTCGTAATTGCCTGACGTTTGTAAAAACGACTGCTACCTCATATGGGAATTCTTTTTTCCTGGAGTCTAACGATTTTAGTGTTATGCAATAGCACTCGTTTTTACAAGCGTCAGGAAATTGCGGATACTCTTGTGGTGGGTCAGTAACGGCGCATTGGTCAGTCCCCGGGGTTGTCGCTTTAGGGGTTATTCTGGGGGGTGGTTGTTTCCCCTCTTGCTTCCGTGTTGGGGATTATGTGTTTTGGCGCTTGACTTGGGCGCTACTCCCGTGGAGGAGCGGAAGGGATAGTCAATCATAAACAAAGAACTACCAGAACGCTCGAGTGGATTGTTCCTACTTGTGTCCGGTGCTGGAAATTATTATTTCATGCATTTTTACTGATTTTGCTAGCGCATCCGGCCTACCAGAGGTGTTTAGAAAGGATGGGACCGATGGACTGGATTGCCATGGCAAATGATTGATGTAAAGGGGATCTGTCATATTTGCATATTGAGCGGTGGTCGTGGGCTAACTGGCCAATAGAGGGGTTTAGCCACGCCGTGCTAAATGGTAATTGTGCTGTTGCCAGAGGCAACGGGCCGATTCACCGTGGCAACCGCACTAATTTGGTGTTTATATTTTGGTAAAAGATGCACGGTAATTGCACAGTTTGTTAAACGGTGCTGCTTAGCACGGTGTTCCATTCCGTGTATCCCTATAAGCAAACAGCCAAAACAAGCTAGTAGGAGTAGATTCCGACATTCACCACAACTAAATCACGACCTTACATAATTAAGTGAAAACTTGATTCAGCACCGGTTGGCTAAACCCACGCTATTCACCATCCGATCTTCTTGGAAACTAATTCTCAAATTTAGCACAGAATGCTGATAGCACGGTCGGCTAAACCCCTCTAATAGTGTTTCACGTTAGTGCTGTGCTAAGTTGTGCTTGCGTCAGAGCAGTGAAGGTGCTAAATGAATTATATAGACTATTTTTTAGAATCCAAAATGTGGTAGCCATTTAAGATGTGTTGGGCAGAGGGCACTCTCTCGAGTTATTGCCAGACATCTAAGTGTCGTTTTCTTCGCTGATACAAGGGTCAGGCAATAAAAAGTGGAACGGTGCAGGGGGGTTGGGGTTGATTTTGGACAAAAGTCTGGAACACTGCAACCGGACTGCCCTCATGCAGAAAATATGTTGCTATGGTGAAGTACCTCTTAAACCACATCCTTTACCAGAGGGTCCCTAACTTCAAATGTTAGGTCTCTTTGGCCAACACCCATATAGATAAGAAAATATAGACTACATTATGGTAGAGCAGGGTGACCTATTCATATAGATACTGAAGAACATTGATCTCTTGACAAATCTTTTTGTTTTTGCAGCCAAACTGTAGTGAGAACAGCATTAAACATAATAGCAGTTTATAAGCTTGTGCACCATGCTTAGCAAGCACCTCTCAGGGTTTTGTTTGGTGGCAAATGTGCTGGAGCAGAGATTACTCGGGTATACCATGAATTCATGGTACAGAGCAGGGGTGGTCATTCCTCGGTCGAGACGGCAACTTTGGAACACTCAAAAAAGATGTGTTCCAAGCCGATGTGGCGTTGGTGATAAGCCACCGGTTGCGAAACATCCTAAATTCAGGCTGTTGCACACACCCGCCAGATACCACTGCTGTTTACTTGTGCCATAGCCCAGCTTGCACGGTACAAGTAGTGGAGCACCAGTACATTCTCCCCAAACCATCATCCGGCTTTCTGATGTCTGCTAAGCCCCATTTCTGTCTAAGTGCGTTGATTTGGACAAAATTATGGTACCCGCTTGCAAGCGCTGTACCACTGCTGTTTCACATCTGATCCCTGCTCTGTACCATGAATTCATGATATACCCGAGTATCTACATCACCCACAGAGATTTTCCTTTATTAATTACATAGGAGGGGAGGAAACATAGATTCTCTGAATGTTTCCTTCACAAGTGTACCACGGTTGCTGAGACATTAGTTAGAACAGTACCGATCTTTAATGCCTGACCCTTGTACAGTAGCCATAATATGCGGGGGGATGGAGATCTTGACTGGCGATGACTGTCAGCGCAGAGGACACAACACGAGCTTTTTGTTTTTTGCGCATGTTTTTGCCTTGGCGAGGAAATGATTGGATAGTCGGATACAACATGACTCGCTGGCTGCCTAAAGGGGCTGTGCTTTTCTTTGGCTGCAACACACCAAGAAAAAAGTAATTTTATTCCGGATACTTGAGCCCCGTAAAGTGTCGGTATCCGCTTATCGCCTGAAAGGACATAACCTTTGGCCTTCTCACTTTTACTGAAACCTGGCCAAAAAATTCTCCTCTGCCTCTCGATACCTCCTCTTACTCTAAGAAAAGCACCGCCTTCACTACCATCGCCACTAACAACAAGAAGCGATATGGAACCCAAGATGGGTTCAACAACTTATCAAAAACCAGCCATTACTATAAACCAAAACGTCGGTAACGTGACAGACAGTTATAAGAATGTGTGGAATAATTGCGAGATATCCATGTCGGACGAGAAGCGCCAGATCTTGGAGTGGTTGTCCCCCATGACACCTCGGGAAAGGCATCAGGCTGTGCGTGATCGCCGGATGGATGGAATAGGAACTTGGCTTCTTCGCACGAACGAGTTCGAGAAATGGCATACGAGCGACGATCAAGCTGTCAATCCCGTGTTATTCTGTCATGGAGATCCTGGAGTGGGGAAAACATATCTGAGGTGTGTAAAAGTAGCTCTGTTTGAATCCCGGTGGCATGCAGAACTAAATCAAGCGCGGAAACAAAAGCTCCCTTGTGATAGATAGACTGTGTGATGCCCCTGAGGGAGAAAATGTGGTTGTGGCTTGCATCTACTGCGACTTTCATGAGCATAAAGACCAATCCGCGACGGCTGTATTAGCAGCACTCTTGAAGCAACTAGTGGCTGGGATAGAGCCAATCCTGGAAGAAATAAAGGATGCCTTTGGCCAAGCGAAGAGAAAAGTTGACGGCCGGGCGTTGCGGCTCACAGAAATCCAGGCGATGCTTATCAGGTCTGTCTCATCATTGCGGAGGGGATTTATCTGCATCGACGCACTAGACGAGTTTCCCACAAAATATCGACCCGAACTTTGGGACTCTTTACAGCATATTGTCCGGGCGTGTGCAAACATTCGACTATTCATTACCGGGAGGCCACATATTCGAGAGGAAGTGAAGAAATATTTCCCCGGATATCCCGATCTATCCTCTATAAAGCCCACCGAGGAGGATATTCGAGGATATGTTGCTATGAGGTTGAAAAAGGACCCGGAGCCGGATGCAATGGATCCGGAGCTGGAGGCCGATATTCTTACAATTATTCCAGACAAGATCTCAGGGGCGTAAGTAAAACCCGTCCGTAGTGAAGCGAATATTATTAGCTAACATTGGACTGAAGATTTCTTCTCGTTTCCCTAGTTATGGACGCCGTTCTAGAAGATGCGACGATACACCAGAGGAGACAAACGCTCCATAAGATGACCAACGGCTTTGGCTTAGAAGATGCATATAGCACTACATTGGATCGCATAAGAGGGCAGAAAGGGAATAGGGTGAAGCTAGGAATGCATGCGCTGATGTGGATTTCATGTTCGGAACGGGCGTTGAAAGCAGATGAGCTGTGCCATGCACTAGCAGTTGAAGTCGGAACAACGGATCTTATTGTCAGCAATGCTCCCTCAACACGGACCTTATTGAGTTCCACATTAGGACTTGTGACGATTGATGAACAATCATCAACAGTCCGTCTCGTGCATTTCACGCTTCAAGAGTATATTTCAGAACACAAATTGTTCATTACACCACACTCGATGATGGCCGAAACATGCCTCACCTATTTAAACGTTCGGTCTATTTGCGATCTCTCAACTTCCTTCGATACCATCCCGTCGGCAATGCCGTTTCTCCACTACGCCTCATGTTGCTGGGGGTTCCATGCCAGGAAACATGTAACGGAAGGTGTGAAACAGCTAGCATTACGACTTCTTCGGCGAGATGCGAACCACATATCGGCTGACATTCTCCTTCGTGAAAAGAGTGTTGACTTCTTGAACTCGTGGGATCGCCACTACCGTAAGCATCCCGACGTGCATGGATATACTGGACTACACTGTATCGCATACATGGGGGTAACAGAAATCGCGATTGCCATGTTGGACATGAAGGTATGGGACATGAATGGGCGTGATTCTAAGGGCGCAACACCATTAATATGGGCTGCTAAATACGGGAATCTCACGCTCGCAAAGCTCCTTCTTGAGCAAAGAGATGTTGACCCTACCTTATCAGACAAGTGGGGCCTAACACCACTCACACATGCAGTTCAGGCTGGACACCAGGGTGTGGTGGAGCTACTCTTACAGCACGGGAATGTCAATCCAAATTCTTGGAATGTGAATCACGTAACACCACTATCATATGCTGCCCAGTCTGGACATGAGGGTATAGTGAAAATACTGCTGAAGCGAGCGGATGTCAATTCGGATCGGTCGGATAGGTTCGGCCGGACGCCGCTATCATATGTTGCACAATCTGGACTTGAGGGTATAGTGAGGATACTGCTGGGGCGAGGGGATGTCGACCCGGATTCGTCGGATATGCATCGCTCGACACCACTATCATATGCTGCCAGATATGGACATGAGGGTATAGTGAAGATACTGCTGGGGCGAGGGGATGTCAATCCCAACTCGTCGGATAAATATGGCCTGACACCATTATCACTTGCTGCCCAATTTGGGCATGAGGGTATAGTGAAGATACTGCTGGGGCGAGGGGATGTCAATCCCAACTCGTCGGATAAATATGGCCTGACACCATTATCACATACTGCCCAATTTGGGCATGAGGGTATAGTGAAGATACTGCTGGGGCGAGGGGATGTCGATCCGGATTCGTCGGATATGCGTCGCTCGACACCACTATCATATGCTGTCAGATATGGACATGAGGGTATAGTGAAGATACTGCTGGGGCGAGGGGATATCAATTCAGATTTTTCAGATAAATATAACCGGACGCCACTATCACTTGCCGCCGAATATGGACATGAGGGTATAGTGAAGATACTGCTGGAGCGAGGGGATGTCAATTCGGATTCGCTGGATAATGATGGCCGGACACCGCTCGAGCACGCACAAAAGTCTTCGAAGCTTGGTGTGGTCAAGCTGTTATCGGAACCAAAGCCTCTTAGTCACAAAACACCACCAACCCGTGGGATGAATCCGAAAATCCCTGGGTCTGCTCTCAGCGCTCAAGTAGAGGCATCCGATTTGCTACCACAACAGGATTGCATTATTCCTACCATTCGACGTGATATTATCGAAGTCATTCCTCTCTCCCCCTCTGACGAATCTCCCCTCAATCAACATGGAGTGGATTCCTCAGCGCCCATCCTCACTTCCGCTGCCACATTCGACACTACCCCCGTCTCTACCATCTTGAACCCTTCAAGGCCACCGAAGCGTGATCGGGTGACCCCGCCACCATTCCCTCCTGCTAAGCGCCCACGCCTCCCTCCATCCTAGCATTTTCGACAATACCTATCATCCCCACGAATGCCTAATATCATTCCTCAACACCTCTACCTCTCCACCATCCAGTGGGAATCTGAATCCCTATACGCCTTATTAAGACCGTTTCTTTCCCCATAACGCATCAACTGATTTCCCTATCGGGTATCCGACGAAGGTCTGAGCTCCTCATTATTCTCATTGAACGGGAATACACCCCCCCCGGCATTTCCCGCAACTGTTTCCGACTCCTTATATTGCTTATTTTATCTCTCTTTTTTTTCGTATTGTCCTATCTCCCACCTTCTTCTTTGCCTTTACCCTCTTTGAGAAGGTACCAGCAGGGGTAAGTTACCTCTCTGATGTGGCATTGTTTTTCTTTATTTATTTCTGTATTTCCTCTCCGCTGGTTAAGGTTAAGCTAGAGTAGGGGCCAACACCAATGGGTGCGGGATAGGTTGTGATATTTGTGTTAGAGATGGTTTGGAGTTGGTTGGCGTACGCTTATATCAGTATTGCTTTTTTTTCTCTTGTTTATTTTCTGGAGAGAAGAGGTTTCTGTCTCAATAGCTTAGATCTACAGTATTTTATCTCACAATTTCTGTATTACCTACGTCGTATCTATATCCATTTCCCTTTAATTCATATTTTGTATTTTGTTAACATTTCAAACTCGAATATGTATGATAATCTGCTAATGCAATTTATATACTCTATTGTAAATCACCTAGCAATCCGGAAGTCTAGTGTTGTATGATAAGAGTATCATACCTTGCGGCCGGGGACAAATTTCAAAAATGAATTAAAGAACAATATTAATGAATCCGTAAGCGGCTATGATGGAAGGCGAAAACAGCACTGTACCTAGCACGACCCAAGGCGAACGGCGAAACAGCGGCTATGAAAACGAAACGCTAAGTGATACTAATAGAAAATACTTTGATCGCCAACGCACAATTCAGAGTGGGGAAGTTCTCTTCTATTCAACTGCACCCACAGTGACCCACTCCACACTAATTCCCACAACTCACGATACTCAATTATATAAACTAACTAGTGGTGTAAAGAAAGGAGTATAAATAAATAAATAAAAGCAACGAAGCCTACATCCCATCCTTCTATCGATCCCGATAGATAGATCCATTATCTTCCACCCATGTCTCGCTTTCTCTTTCATAAACTCTCATGCTATTAATAAGGAAAAACAAACACCACAGAACTCCCGCTCTCCACAGCCTCCGCGCATCTAACCATTCAAGCATCCGACTCTTCCAGAGTCGCTTTCCTTCCGCCGCAGTATAAAATCGATCCTAAGCGCATATCCGAAGCCACTGTTTAAACAATAGAGGGATAGGTTGAACGCGTGTGCACGCGGCAGGGTGAGCATGCCGAGTAGCATCAAAATACTTCCAGTATCGTGTGCAGAAGAAGCTCTTAGTGGCTCGTTTGATCTGAAGATTTATTTTAGGATAATGAGTAAATAACACAGGGGTGGAGTTGGGGGAGCCGAATCTGGCTAACTGTAGGAAATGTGTAAGCATCAAATTTGCTCTCTCATCATGCATCCCTAAAAAGAAAAGTAAAGATAGGTGTATATAATGAAAGAATCCAGATCTTTCCATCGCTTCCCACACCTCCAATTTCCTTCCATACATGTCCCTATTACTCTGCTCCCTCCTGTGATTGTAAGCGAGAGATGCGGCTTTCTCCATAGATCATTCTAAGTCCGGAAAAACAGTAAGCGTGCACTACATTCTCGTAACTCTGCGATTAACTACGACACACTACCCGCTGCTCTCAACTAGAACAATATTCATGAGGAGTTTCTTGGGGTTTGCCACCTGCAAGAGCTGGTATATCACCCGGACCAGGTCCCGGCTCGGGCTAACCCAAATACAGTGCACTCAGCTCTGAGGCTTGCGCCAACACCCCCGAGTTCGTACCCGGTTGCTAAACAATAGTATGCTAAGCAAGTTATATTCTCCCACCAAACACAAGGTCATGATTAGCAGCTCCAAGAATGATGCTAGCACTCACATCTCAACCCTTTTCCCAAGGGTTCCTCCCAAGAGACCTCGGAAATTGCCTTTAGCGAGGCAAACCCTTGATTACTAGGCGTCGCACAGGCTGTTCTTTGTGCCATAAGTTAGGTTGCGCATGAGCAATTAAGACTTCTTGACTGTATCGATTCTCAGAATGGTTTCGCCGATCCCCGGACCAAATTCTGTCCCGTGGCTTTGGTCTCCTGGATTCCGGTAGCGGCACCAATAGAGGTAAACGAAAGGTAGACATCATAAAGCATAAGATACTCTGTTAGAGGAAACATTTTATTAGCAGGAATTTAATTCTAAGAATGCAAGGCGGGGACAGAATACTACAAAAAAAAAACTTCCAGATATCATTCTGGATTTGATATGAAAGTTGTTTTCTGTCGATCGCTAGGTGGAAGAAGCCCCTCATCCAAACCAGGTACTGTGAGGAATGGAATTATAATGATAGGCTTTTGTCGGTACCATGGCTTGTGTATTGTAGTGGCAGTTAGTGCTTTGCAGAGTGATTTTAGGGAGCTGTTGTCGGGGGAGAGGCTCTCGAGGGGTGTGAGAGGGCGCCCCCCCGGCGCCCCCCCCCCGACAAGGCCAGAGCAGACGATGAAAACGACAGCAATACCCTCCTTGATGAGGAGGGGATGATAACAAACACATGACGGTAGCGTTAATTGAATGCTTTTTCTCTTTCTTCTCTTTTTTCCTCTCTCCAGTGCGAACTCATGCAGATATGTTTGATCGGCGGGGTTTCACGGGAGGCGAAACCGAATATTCACTTGACCGTGTGAGAAAGGGTCGATTGTCTACCTTTCCTGTTAGCCCTCAGAGAGCGAGGCTTGCCAAGCAATTCGATTCTCTTTCCCGGACCGATAGTGTTCTTTCGGTACTATTAGAGACGCTCCTACTCGTGTGGTTCCTGGTGGTTGCTTATGCTGTGCTCATTACCTAAACCAGTTTGTAGTTGTTCATATCCGTGGTGCCGGTTAGCCAAACCTGCCCTCCACCGAAAGTTCTCAGAGAATCGGAGGTATTTTAAATACGCGTTGGGAGAGAGAATGTTTTAGATGGGGGGGTTAGAGAAGACGGATGATGATACGGGGTCGCTAGATATGTGGAGTGCTAGATTGTTATTTATTTATCGCTAAAATACTTGAGTATGGTAATATTTCGTTACTCAGATAGAACTAGTAGATTGTTAATCTTAGGCTGGATTAGAAGGTTTGTCTATCCCTTCCTCGGTTTTCGCCAAGATATTAATGATCCCCCCCGGCATGATGACCGCACTCCCGATATTCCTTCCGCATAAACCTACTCGAGTACAACCAACTAACTTACTCGAATCCACCTCTTAGACAGGCACTTGGGGGCAGCGGGGTATTCGGCATGGAATAGGAAGCAGAATCATTTGACTCCAGCTCAGCTGAGAACTTTCTCTAAGTGGGCTGAAGGCGTGGGGTGATGAGGGGCATTATGATACTTGTACCTCGCAGTGCATCTGTGAGAATGAAAAGATCCCCCACCCAGTTGCGATGACGACCAGTGTGGGGGAGATCATCAGCCCCGCCCTGCGCGAGGAGCCCCGCCTAAGCAGGGACCCTTGCACTACACCACACAACCTTGCAACCACCCAAAACATTCTTGGCAAGTGCAAAAACAACAAAACCCTTATTCTGCCCTTCCAATCTTCACATCTTCACACCACCCGCCCAAAACACGCCAACTAGCCAACCAACCACCCACTTGTACATAGCCGTGGTTTACATTCGACGGTAATAATACAGATGAGAATACAATGCCCTCATTCTTCACTTTTCAGCAGGGCTCCTCCGATTCCCGTCCGCTTCCGCCGTCGGAGACCGAGTCGTTACGGTTTGGGCGTTTCAGAGCTATACCTTTACACCTACAACAGCAGCAGAGAAGGACTGTGGGTGGTTTATTCACGGCGTTTCCGGAGTATTCGACGCTAACAAGGCCGCTGCTCTCCGGTGTCGGTGGTGGTAGTGGCGGTAGTGGTTCAGGTTATGGCGCCATCGACATTTCACGAAATAAATGCGCTGGGAGGAATGACGATGATGATGATGGAGAGGAGGAAGATGGGGTTGATGAGCGCTGGTGGCTGGATAGGGTGCTGATCAGCCCTAGGAAGAAGACTGTGGTTTGGATGATGGAGAGATGGTATCGGCGGTGGGGAGTGTTGGTGGTTTTACCGGCCGGGATAGTAAGTCTCCACTTGGTGAAGGCCACTGTGGTATGAACTAACAACGTGGGTGCGCTATTATAGACGATAGTTTGGTGCGGCATTCCGTTTCCAAAGTACCCCCTCAGTGCGCCGTCCCCGATACCAGTAGATGTGCCATTTTCGTCAGCGCAAGTTCACATGGAGTATCATGACAGGAACCTGCCCGGGATGCTATGGACCGCCCTCCGCAACGTCTTTGATTTCTCGGCGATTCGCGACATGCTATCTTCCTTCCTGCATTCGCTCGTTCCCCACAGCGACAACGATGGAGAGGAGCACCAACGGGGCGGTGGGCTAGGCCACGGGGAAGCGGTAGTCCGCATAAACTTCTGGTTCTTCCTCTTGTGGTACTATGCATTCTACAATCTCGTCGGGCTCTTGTGGATCACAAAGCTATTTAACCTCTATTCCCTGAATTGGTACTGCCCCTTTCTACCCCGGAGAATGACTCGAGCTGACAATGTATAAAATAGGTGGCCCAGTAGACTCGGCTTTCCCCCGGCGTTCACCTTCTTCAATATCCTCCCCCTCCTCCTCTCCCTCCCAATATACTACTTCTTTCCGCCATCATTACTTAACCACAACCTAACCTGGATCCTTCTAACTTTCGCAACTATGTCTAGTCCAGTCTTAATCTCGCTTCTAGTCCTCCTCTTCGAACGCCGTTCCGCGCTGCGCACACACTCAATACGCAACCCCTTCCACACCACCTTCTCCCCACTGCGCTGGCACAGGCGTCAACGCTGGGGCTTAACCCGCTCCTTCACGCGATTTATCTGGTTTTGCAGCGCGTTAATCCTCTCGCTTATAGCCTTTGTCCTCGGTGAAGCCTACGCAGAAGTCTACCTGCGCACACTCCCGCACACGTCGCTTGAAACCGTAATATACGTATGGAGCTGGATCGCCACGATTCACCTGCTCGACGCTTCGACTGGGTGGATTCTAGGCGCGAAAGTGGGCAGCTACCCCCTCGGTTGGGTCTTTAAGTTGTACTTTGCGACAACGTATCAGACATACGTGCGCGCGCTATACGCTCGGCTGCGCTCACCGAGCCAGTTTGCCTATTTGCAGTTGTTATCGTCAAGTATTGTCATCATATACCACCCACTCTCTATGACCCCACTATTCCACAAGGTCTGCACACGCCTGCGCTTAACAAACCAAACCTACCGTGAATACCAGAAATTCCTCGGTCGCAGCTTCTTTGTGCGCGGACTCGCGGAGAATGTCACGATGTTGGCATGGCTGGGGTGGGTACTTGCCTTGCATTACGGATGGAATAGAGAGGTGTATCCCTACTTTTCCTTCGATGAGTTCAATTTCAAGCTCACATTTTATGCGTCCGTCGTGACGTGGGCATGTGAGGTCATCGCCGGATGGTGCGTTAGGAAGATTGTGCGGAGGGGGTTCGGATTCGAGGTTATGGGCGAGGGGGTCAAAGATTTGGTGGGATTCGATGGGCTGCTACCAGCCGTGTTGGCTGTTCAAGTGCATGTTTTGCAGAATATGCTGGTTAGTATTGCGCGATTGAGGTTTTAGGATGTACATAGATACCCATGATATGATATATAGTTGTAAAGATAGTTATGAGTATATATATCAAGTTGCGTAGTATCAGTCAGTGTATTACAATGTGATATAATATGACTAGCACTAAAGTTCGAATCATCCATGCAGTAATATATCACTAAATAACTAAACCCAACATACCTACCGAACCACAGTTCACCACCGTAAGATATGCTACAAGTACACCGCCGAGACAAACACAAACGCTATACAGTATCATACAAGTAGTAATTATTATAAGACTGCCGAAGACTTAGAAATGAATGAAGGGGACGAAAAAAGAAAAAGAAAAAAAATGGAATGGAGAAATGGGGAAATGGAGAAAACCCTGTATATCTATCATTCGCTCCCCAAGAAGGAAACACTGCTATGTTAATTCAATAATGTACGTATAAAATAATTTATTAACTTATTCCTAAATCAAAGAAAAGCAAAGAGCATATCGCCGTCTACTATAACTTCGCGGAAGGGAGGGAGGGAAGAAGGGGAAAGTCAATTCGTTGAGGCGGGGGGAGGGGGGCGATGACCAACACAAAGATCTACCGCATCAATCATCCGAGCAGGTTACGCTTGAGCCTAAGTTAGTCTGGAATTCCGATAACAGAACAGGAGTAAAACTCCGCACGAAATCCAGAATACAGGAGTAGCGGTGGGGGTGGATGTAGGCGGGGGTGGTGCATCAGGTATACTGGGTGGAGATTCGCCGGGGGTAAGCTGTTTTGATTTTGATAGTAGCTTTACTACGCCTTCGTACCCCCTCATAGCGGCCAAGGAGAGCGGTGTCCGACCGTCCTTATCAGGTGAATTAACTCCGACATCCCCCCGTTCTAGCAGTAGTTTCACCACGCCTTCGTGACCCTTCATGGCAGCCCGGGATAATGGGGTTCGACCCTTGTTGTCCTGGAAATCGGGATTGACGTCCGGTCGTTGTAGAAAGAGATTCACGATACCCTCGCGACCAGAGCTTGCAGCAAAAAAAAGTGGTGTTCGACCATTAGTATTTGAGCGATTGGGGTTAAGACCCTCCCGCTCCAGAAGTAACCTTACTACACCCTCGTGCCCGGACCGGGCAGCCCATAGTAGAGGCGTTTGGTTGTAGATATCCGACGTGTCCGGGTTGACTCCCTCCCGCTCCAGAAGTAGGCTGATGACGCCATCGTGCCCAGATCGGGCAGCCCATAGCAGTGGTGTTTGGCCGTAGTTATCTGAGGAGTCAGGATTAACATCCCCGTGTTCTAGGAGTAGCCTCACTGCACCTTCATTCCCAGACCAGGCAGCGAAGGATAGTGGTGTTCGGCCATTCTTATTAAATATTGTGGGCCTGACTCCCCGTTCCAGGAGCAGCCTCACCGCACCACTATTCTTAGACGAAGCGGCGAAGGAGAGCGGTGTTCGGCCGTTGTCATCCAATGTCTCGGGGTTGATATCCTCCTGTTCTAGGAGTAACCTCACCACGCCTTCATGCCCCTCTTCGGCGGCGGATGAAAGTGCTGTCTGGCCCCTGTTATCAGATGTATCCGGATCGAGGCCCCCCCGGTCCAGAAGTAGCTTTACTATCCCTTCGTGTCCAGAACGGGCAGCAAATATCAGTGGCGTTCGGCCGTAGTTATCCGATGGACAGGGATTAACATCTTGGCGCCCCATGAGCAACTTCACAAGGGCCTCTTCCCCAGATCTGGCAGCCCAGGAGAGAGGGGTTAGGCCATCGTTATCCGATAAATTAGGATCAACATCTTCCTGCCCAAGAAGAAGCATTGCCACATTGTAATTCTTGTATCTAGCAGCCCACATCAATGGGGTTGCGCCGGCAGAATCACGTCCGTTCAAATCCCGTGTTCTCATTTCGACCATAGCAACCGCAATTTCGGTAATTCCTAGATAGGCGACGCAGTGCAGTCCCGTAAACCCTTGAAGAGGCTGCAAGGCCATCTTTCCCAGGAGAATATTAGCGGATATATGGGCTGGGTATTGTGTAAGAATTTGCAATGCCAGGGATAGTGCTGCTTCCGACAGTTCCTTCTTAGCATGGGATCCCCAGTAACACGAAGCATAGTGGATAAATGGCATCCTAGTTGTGACAGTATTGGAGGTTGGTGGAAGATCCCGGATGGACTGAAAGTTTAGATAGGTGAGACATATTTCAGCCATCATCGAGTGAGGTGCGACGAACAAGGTAGGGTGTTCTGCGAGATACTCTTGCAGCGTGAAATGCACGAGACGGACTGTTAATGCTCGCCCATCAATCGTCACAAGTCCTAACGTGCATCTCAACAAGGTTCTTATCGACGGGATATTCCAGACATCGAGGTCATAGGTTCCTTCCACTCCCAATGCATGGCACAACTCTTCAACTTTTAAGGGCCGTTCGGAACATGAGATCCACACCAACACCTGCATTCCAAGCTTCGCTTTATTCCCTTTCTGCTCCTTTATGCGATCCAATGTCGTGCTGTATGCATCATCTAGGCTAAAGCCGTTGGTCACCTTATGATGAAGTATTTCTCTTCTATGAAATATTGTCGCTGCTTCCAAAATTGCATCCATAATCAGGGAAACGAGAAGCAATCTAGAGACCACTATTAGCTGATAACCCATGAAAAATATTTCTAGACGCTCATACTTCCCCCTGGCCCTGTCCGGAATAATTCTAAGAATATCGGCCTCCAACTTCGTATCCATTGCATCCGGAACAAGGTCATCTCTTAACCGCATTATAATATATTCCTGAACATCCTCCTTGGTAGGCTTTATCGGGGGCAGATCAGGGTATCCCGGAAAATATTCCCTGACTTCCTCTCGAATGTGTGGCCTCCCGGTAATGAATAGTCGGACGTTCGGGCACTCCCGGACAATGTTCTGCAAAGAGGCCCAAAGCGCAGGCCGATTTTTTGCGGGAAACTCGTCTAAAGCGTCAACGCAAATAAATCCTCGTTGCAAAGACGAGAGAGACTTGATGAACATCGCGCAGATTTCAGGAAGCGTGGGGCCCCGACCGCCATCCTCTCGCTTCGCTCGCCCGTAGGTCTTTTTTATCTCTCCCGGGATCGGGTCCACCGCCTCAACAAGTTGCTTCAAGAGGGCTGCTAACAGACCAGTCGCGGATTGCTCTTTATGAGCATGGAAGTCACAGTAGACATAGGCCACGGCCACATTGTCTTCATCAAACGCATCGCATAGTTTATCTATTACCAAAGAGCTTGTGTTTGTGCACTTTAGTTTCGCGCATTATTTCAACAGAGCTGCGGTACATACCTCAGATATGTCTTCCCCATCCCTGAATCCCCATAACAGAATAATATAGGATGGACAGCCTGATCCCCGCTCGTACGCCACTTCTCAAACTCGTTCCCTCGAAGATACCAGTCTCCTACTCCAGGCACCCGGCGCTCACACACGGCCTGATGCCTTTCCCAGGGTACGATGAGGGACAACCACTCCAGGATCTGGGACGTCTCCGACACGACATTCCCGTAGTCATTCCACACATTACTATAGCTGTCTGTCACATTGCCAACGTTTGTGTTCGGACCGCGGTATTGGACTGCTGCGAAGTCCATCGTGTCTTTCCTGTCGTTCCTTCTGTTGCTGTTAGCTATGGTGGCGGTAGCCTTGTTCGTAGGTTAAAAGAGGGGCAAAGGATTTTTTTGGGGTGGGCCTAGGCGAAGGTGGGAGATCAAAAGCTCCCTCTCCTATGGAGCACTCAAGTCAGTGGATTGAAGCCGCTTTGTTCCTCCCGCCTTGCCACTAAGAAGGCGCAACTCCTGTCGGACAATTGGTGCACCACATGCCGCGAACCAATCATTTGCTCGCCAAGTGAAAAGTGAACTTAGCAATCCCCCTCTGTCCTAGATCTCGATAATCAAGATATCGCTCTCTTGTCGCGCATGAGCCTCTCTCGGATCAGCGGTGCACCCTTACTCGAGTACTCGGAGGTGTCCTTAAAAATCGGAAACTACCCGTGCTGAATCAGGGCCAAAATGATCGAGCGATCAAAATGTCTGGAAAACTTAACCTTGTAAAGCCATGTAAATAGACATCTTAAACAAGGTATGTTGAACTGAATTAACACTTGTACCGAGGAGGCAGAAGACCCGTATAAAAGTGAAGTCAGTGGTAAAAATGTGGATCGCAAGTCAGAAAAAAAAACACAGGATATTGTTTCTTCCGGTATTGAAAGGTTCTGCCATTAGCACTACTAGGATAGATTTATTCTATTAAATTTGTTTTCCAGGATTCTGTTCCATACATGCTCTTTTCATTTCAACATACTACAGGTTCTTGGGCTGCTGATCACCAGGGGAGTTTTCCAAGTTTTGTTGCTTTCTGCTAACCAACCTTGCATGACAAGGATTTGATCTTTCCGATTTTTAAGGACACCCCCGAGTACTAGGGCAGGGTCAAAAAAATCGGAAAAAAAGATCAGCAAGATTATCGGGGAAGTGATGTAGCGAAGCAAGCACTTTGGAAAAAAAATTGGGCTTGGCAGACATCACAAAGTCAGGTGACAATAATGTAGATGTGTGATCGGCTAACAGTGACACAACAACAACGTACTTAAGTATTCAAGTTCTTGACAGTCCGGGTAGAGGCAGTTAACAAGAACAAGAGTCTTGGAGAAGCAGGGAAAATGATTCACGATGTCAGTAATCAGGTGCCCAAGTAGAACAGAAAGTAACAACATAAATACCAGCTAGCTAGAGACCTTTTGAAATAGCACGATACCTTCAGTATACTTTCATTAAAATTCACTCTGCCGTAATGTCTACCCCAACGGCCTCCATCACAGCTCCTTCCACAATCTCTACTATTTCCTGCTCTGATTCAGATACTATTATTTCGGAATCTCTAGTTCCTTTTCCCTCTAACCAACTTCAATTCTAAAGGCCAGACCAAGAATCCGGCGAAGATAGCAACTATGACTCGAGCGATAGCAGTAACCCCCTCAGCCCAGGATCTGAAGATACAGAGTCTGTAATTAGTGCACCAGCGGAAGGTATGAAAGCTCTAGCCTCTCCTGTATAGCCCAAGCAGTATAGCCAAATAGTTACTCGCAATATCTAATTAAAGCCGGATACTTAAGGTGGCAATTCCCATAGAAGTCCTAAGTATCTTGCTTTAGTCTGGGAAAGCGAGTAAAGACTTCTTTGAAAAAATAATAACAGTACACAAGCAGGCTCGTATGAAATCCCTTCGGCTGAGACCTGTATTGCTGTACGTACCCTGCGCTACTATGCACACTGGTCATATAGCAGGCTGCAGGGCGAGTTTACTATCCCACTAAGTACTTTGATTTGAATGATTCATAGTACAAGAACTCATTCGGGACCAAGTAACCACCATGGCCGTGGCCGTGTTGTAATCCTCTTCCCTTCGGGCAATACTTGCAGCAGGTAACCCCTATCCTTGTTAGCGATCACAGTTCTCTAAGTTCGTACGAATAATGACAGCTGAGTATACAGACTCCTGTCTCGTACAATATATCGCTAAGCTCGTGAGAGATACTATGTCTCTGGCCCAGTAGTGTAGATGTAAAGATAAAAGTATATTGTAGGAAAATAACTTAGATGGTTACATTAAGAACTCTCAACCAAGAGGCCTTTTTTTATTTTATTTTTTTATTTTATTTTTTTATTTTATTTTTTTATTTTATTTTTTTATTTTTATATCAGTTTTGCATTTTATTCGTTACAACTACCAGGAAAAACCAGACATGCAGCGTTAGCTATGGCCAAGCAGAAAACTTTGCATATCGCCCCTCATGGGATCAAAGCCACGCCCCAAAGACCCTGTAGTACGGGACCAACTGCACATCTCACCCACAAAAAGTAGCAAAATACTCCTAGCGAGCAATTAGGAAGACGCAGAAAACCCTTCGGAAAACTCCCCTGAATAAACCAAAGTTTCACAAAGGAAAGCCCAAACACTCGGGAAAGACAGAAACTCCACTAAGTGAAAACCCAATAAAAAATGGAAACATCTAACTAGGGGCGGCCTCAAGTGACGTTAAAAAAGATTGGCGACCGACATTACTCCGAGCCCAGGGTTTAACATCGACCTCGGAGGGAGTGGAATACCACAATAGAGCGAAACAAGAATGCGACCGTTGATAGCTGCGGGGTGCACAAGGCCGAGTGGTAGTAGGGTACCTGCCAAAGAGGGAAAGTGTAGCTATAACCGAGCAACGGGATGAGACCAGGAGGAGGGGAGGAGGGGTAGACCCAAGTATCGTAGGAACTATCGGAAACGTGTACGTGTCTGACTAGGCAGCCTCGAGCGAAACGTAATCGAAGAGAGCAGAGAAATCGACCGTAGCCTGGTGAAAAGTTTTCTCTTACTGCGAACTGTGATCCCAGCCGTCTGTAACATGGACGCAAGAGTATTGCCAACCATGCAAATGTTTAAGCGAAAACGCAAAACAAAAGCAGAAAGAAAGATGGGACGGGACCTAAGAAACGGGCGCCCATGTCCGAATCTATTATAGGGGGGGGTGCAGCTCACTCAAAGTGCGGGTAGTGAAAAGTGATGATGATATCTCATGGTGTTGAGATTTCAATCGCTGGAGGTGTAGAGGAGATGGTTCGTGTCAACCTAGAGGCCATTTTTCTTTTTTTTTTATATCAGTTTTACATTTTATTCGTACAACTACCAGGAAAAACCAGACATGCAGGGCTAGCTATGGCCAAGAAAAACCTAGGCGTCTCTCCCATCATGGGATCAAAGCTACGCCCCCAAGACCCTATGGTATGGACCCAACCGCACGTCTCGTCCACAAAAAGTAGCAATACTCCTAGCGAGCAAGCAGGAAGACACAGAAAACACTTCCGAAAGCTCCCCTGAACAAACGAAAAGTTTACAAAAGAAAGCCCAAACACTCTGGAAAGACAGAAACTCCACTAAATGAAAACCTAACAAAGAATAGAACAACATCTCCGTAGGGGCAGCCTAAATAACCGAAATAAATGTCAGGTACCGACATTACTCCGAGCCCAAGGGGTTGACATCGACTGAAGAGGCAGTGCAATACCACGATAGAGTGTAACCGAGGATGCGACCGTGGACAGCCGCGGGGGGCACAAAGCCGAGTGGTAGTAGGGTACCAGCCAAAGAGGGGAAGTGTAGCTGTAACCGAGCAACGGGACGAGACCAGGAGGAGAGTAGGAGGGGTAGACCCAAGTATCTTAGGAACTATCAGAAATGTGTGCGTGTCTGACTAGGCAGTCTCGAGTGAAACATAATCGAAGAGAGCAGAGAAATCGACCGTAGCCTGGTGAAAAGTTTTCTCTTACTGCGAACTGTGATCCCAGCCGTCTGTAACATGGACGCGAGGGTGTTGCCAACTGTGCGAATGTTAAGCGAAAACGCGAAACAAAAGCAGAAAGGAGGATGGGACGGGACTTAAGAAAAGGGTGCCCAAGTCCGAATCTATCATAGTGGGGGGGGTGCTGCTCACTCAGAGTGCGGGTAGTGAAAAGTGACGATGATTTCTCGTGGTGTTGAGATTTGAATCGCCGGGTGTGTAGAGGAGATGGTTCGTGTCAACCAAGAGGCCATTTTTTGCATTATTTCTTTTTTTTTTCTTTTTATATCAGTTTTGCATTTTATTCGTACAACTACCAGGAAAAACCAGACATGCAGCGCTAGCTATGGCCAAGAAAAACCTACGAATCTCTCCCCTCATGGGAACAAAGCTGCGCCCCCAAGACCCTGTAGTCCAGGCCCAACCGCACATCTCACTAACTAAAAGTAGCAAATACTCCTAGCGAGCAAGCAGGAAGACGCAGAAAACCCTTTAGAAAGCTCCCCAGAACAAACGAAAAGTTTACAAAAGAAATCCAAACACTTTGGAAAAGACAGAAACTCCACTAAGTGAAAACCCAACAAAGAATGGAAACATCTGACTAGGGGCGGCCTCAGATAACTCTAAATAAGGGTCGGCGACCAACATTTCTCCAAGCCCAAGGCGTTGATATCGACCGAGGAAAACCACGATAGAACGTAACCAAGGATGTGACCCTGGACAGCCGCGGGGTGTACAAGGCCGAGTGGTAGAAGTGTACCAGCCAAAAGAGGGGAAGTATAGCTGTAACCGAGCAACGGGACGAAACCAAAAGGAGAAGAAGAGGAGTAGACCCAAGTATCGTAGGAACTATCGGAAACGTGTGCATGTCTGATTAGGCAGCCTCTAGCGAAACGTTATCAAAGAGAGCAGAGAAATCTACCGTAGCCTGATGAAAGGTTTTCTCTTACTGCGAACCGTGATCCCAGCCGACTATAACATGGACCTGAGGGTGTTGCCAACCGTGTAAATGATATGCGAGAACGCAAATCAAAAGCGGAGAGGAGGATGTGACGGACCCTAAGAACCGGGTGCCCAAGTCCGAATCCATCATACGGGAGAGTGCAGTTCACTAAGAGTGCGAGTAGTGAGAAGTGATGATGATTTCTCGTGGTGTTGAGATTTCAATTGCCGGAGGTGTAGAGGAGATGGTTTGTGTCAACCAAGAGGCCTTTTTTTTTTTTCTTTTTTGTTTTTATATCAGTTTTGCATTTTATTCGTACAACTACCAGGAAAAACCAGAGATGCAGCGCCAGCTATGGCCACGAAAAACCTACACATCTCTCCCCTTATGGGATCAAAGCCACGCCCCAAAGACCCTGTGGTATGGGCCCAACCGCACATCTCGCCCCCAAAAAAGTAACAAATACTCTGAGCGAGCAAGCAGGAAGACGCAGAAAACCCATCGGAAAGCTCCCCTGAACATACGAAAGGATCACAAAGGAAAGCCCACACACGGGGGAAAGACAGACACTCCACTAAACAGAAACCAAAAAAAGAATAGAACAACATCTCCGTAGGGGCAGCCTAAATAAGTAAATATAAAGTCGGCGACCGACATTACTCCGGGTCCAAGGCATTGACATCGATCGAGGAGGCAGTGCAATACCACGACAGAGCGTAACCGAGTATGCGACTGTGGACAGCCACGGGGGGCACAAGGCCGAGTGGTAGTAGGGTACCAGCCACAAGAGGGGAAGTGTAGCTATAACCGAGCAACGGGACGAAACCAAGAGGAGACAAGGAGGGGTAGACCCAAGTATCGTGGGAACTATCGGAAACGTGTGCGTGTCTAACTAGGCAGCCTCGAGCGAAATGTAATCGAAGAGAGTAGAGAAATCGACCGTAGTCTGGTGAAAAGTTTTCTCTTACTGCGAACTGTGATCCCAGCCGTCTATAACATGGACGCAAGGGTGTTGCCGACCGTGCAAATGTTAAGAAAGAACGCAAAACAAGAGTGAAGAGAAGAATGGGCCAGGACCTAAGAAACGGGTGCCGAAGTCCGAGTCTATCATAGGGGGAGGTGCAGCTCACTCAGAGTGCGGGAAGTGAAGAGTGACGATGATTTCTCATGGTGTTGAGATTTCAATCGCCGGAGGTGTAGAAGAGATGGTTCGTGTCAACCAAGAGGCCTTTTTCTTTTTTTTTTTTCTTTTTTTTATATCATGCGTTTTGTATTATCAACTACGGGGAACAAAAGCTACGTGCAGCGCTAGCTATGGTAAGAAAAAAACCCCAACGAAATCCTCCTCGGCCCACCGGAAAAAACCATCATCCCAAGTCCCTCTGGTGTGGAACCAACCGCACGATCTCGCCGTGAAGACAAAAAACCCCTATCGGCTAAGTAGACAACAGAAATAAATCACCAACACGACAAGCAGGAGACAACAGGAAAACCGGACCCGAAAACTCCCCCTTGACATGATAACAAAAGATCCCACATTAATATCCCAGAGTACTCTGACAGAAACCCAACCGTGAAAATTCAGCCAAAACTACAGAACACAGAAAGGGGGGACAGTAAACGCTAAAACCAAGCAAATCCATCACAATTACTCCGTAACCCAAGGCGTTGACATCGTCCAAGGAGGCAGTGCAATACCATGACCGAGCGTAACCGAGGGCTGTGGCCGAGCCGAGCCACGGGGGAGGGGGTTGACCCAGGGGAAGTGGCAGTAAGAATGCCAGCTAATGAGCGGATGTTTGGCTGTAACCGAGCCACGGGACGAAACCGAGCGGGGGAGAGGAGGGGTAGACCCAAGTATCGTAGGAACTATCGGAAACGTGTGCGTGTCTGACTAGGCAGCCTCGAGCGAAACGTAATCGAAGAGAGTAGAGAAATCGACCGTAGCCTTGTGAAAAGTTTTCTCTTACTGCGAACCGTGATCCCAGCCGTCTGAAACTTGGACGCGAGGGTGTTGCCGACCGTGCAAATGCTAAGCGAAGACGCAAAACAAAAGCGAAAGGGTGGATGGGACAGGCCCTAAGAAACGGGTGCCCAAGTCCGAATCTATCATAGGGGGGGGGGTGCAGCTCACTAAGAGTGCGTTTGGAGAAAGGATGTTGACGATGATTTCTCGTGGTGTTGAGATTTCAATCGCCGGAGGTGTAGAGGAGATGGTTCGTGTGTCAACCAAGAGGCCATAATGGTCCTCTTTTAATACCCGTTCTTCCCACAACTTATAACTCATCCTTCACATCATGCGCCCCTATTACTCATAGTGAGTTATAGTGTGCAATCCATCTGCTGACTCCTATGAGTCACGGCGCAATAAACAATCAACCAATCAAAACACAATAAACATATCATGTATGCAACTTGTGTCACTTACGTGAAACCCATGACTCATAACAATGAGTCATGTGCGAAAGTCATAATCATATGACCATAATTGTGAGTCATGTCAAAAACAATCAACCAATCATAACAAAGGAATGACACGCTATCGCGTAGTCATGTAAAATACCACACCCTATGACTCACAAGTTTGAGTCATGTGAAAACCTATCCTGCTAGTCACCGTTTGTGACATTAGCTCCCTCTCCCCCTAGCATCGGTCCCACGATGCTCTATCTTCTCCAATCGATCAACTGCCTTCCGAATCCTCTTATTTCTTTCTTCACCCTTTTCATCGTCGATTCCTCGCTTCGGAGTTGTCGTTTCAACATACTTATTGTCATCCTGCATGTGTCAATGGCAGTTTCTTAATTGGCGATCGTTTTTTGTTAGCTTCAAATCGTTTTGTTCTGAAGGTATATTATCTCCATCAGGTTTTCTCGTTGTTTGAGCAACTCCGTGATTTGTCGTCGTAGTACTCCGTCATCCACCACTATCTCTTCTCCATCATCTTTTTCGCCCCACTCCTCGAGCAACCCTGTCCTCAGGGTTCCATCTCTTTCGTTTAGTTCCTCCTTTTTTCGTCTTTCCTTGGGTAATACCCCGCCTTAATTTTGTAGTTCTTGTGGGGACGGCAATTATCCTGATAGCAGGTATTCCATGGCTTCTTTCAATTGATTGCGGTCGTATGGTCTTCTCTTCTTTTCAGGTGGTGGTTGCGTTTCGTAGGGAACGTTTTTTGAATGTGGTCTTGGATGTTGTAGGAACCACCCTTGTCCTTGTTTTTTGCTAAGATGCTCTAAGCACCCATTGTCGTAACATCCTGTCCAGCTCATGGCTAAGTGGATCATGTTGTCTCTTGCCAGCTTTTGTCTTTCATCCAATTCCTCCTCACTAGGCTCTGAATATCCAGGGCTAGTGGGAGCAAATGGGCCGTAGGATTGGCCATGATTGTCCAATCGTTGATGTGCCTCGAGAGGGCTGGGAGTTGCTTGATTGACCTCAATCCAGTCTAGGTTTTCGAGGGTAAGATTCATGGAAGTTTCTGATTGTGCTGGCTGCATTGTTGAAGTTTTCTGAGGGGTACTACACTTTGTCTTGTTCTAGTTTGTATCCTTTCCACTTAGCCCAATATTGTAGCTTTCCGCGGTAGAGTCGAGAGTCGATTATTTCGTTGAGTTCGTATGCTTGTTCGCCGTCGATTTCGATAGGCGGAGGAGGTTCTCGAATATGAAAGGGGAATGAGTTGTCTTAGTAATGTTCGAGGAGTGAGATGTAGAATGTGTTGTGTATTGCCATTGATGGTAGTAGGTCTAGCTTATAAGCGCTTGTTCCAATCTTTACCAAGATTTTGAATAGTCCGATTTTCTTGTAATCCAGTTTCTTTGATGGTCTCATGGTCTTGATATTCCGTGGTAGTAACCATACATTATCGCCTGATTGTAAGTTCAGATTGGGTTTTAAGTGTTAATCTTAGTACTCCGTTTGTCGTAATTGTGCTGCAACCATTTCGCTTCGTAATGACTCATGTAGTTGAGTGATTTCTTCTGGTTTCTTCCGATTTGCTTAAATGAGATGTCCTATTATCTCGTATTCGGGGTTGATTCCGTAGATGGCGAAAATAGTGTGTTCTTGATTGTTTCTTGAAAACCAATATTGTATACAAATTCTGCCAGCGGCAGATATGTGCACCAATCGTCTTGTTGGTAGTTGATATATGCTTGTAGATATTGTTCCAGTATCGCGTTCGTTCTTTCTGTCTGTCCATCCATTTGAGGGTGAAATGCCGTGCTCAGTCTTCGTTCGATTCCGAGCTCTTCCGTTGTCTTTTTCCATAGGTCTGATGTGAATAGCATTCCACTGTCTGTGATGATATCTCGTGGTAGTTCGTGTAGCCTGACTATCTCTCTCATGAACAGGTTTGCAAACTGCCGTGCGTCCAGATCCTTCTTGCATGGAATAAAATGACTCATTTTGGTCATACAATCAATGACGACTAGTATCGTATCGTATCCTTCCGATTTAGGAAGGTCTGTAATGAAATCCAATGCAATAGATTTCTATGGTCTGTCTGGTACTTCATTCGATTGTAGGAGGCCATATGGTGCATGTCGTACTACTTTAGTGCTCTGACATGTGTCGCAGTTCTTGACGTATCTTTTGATAGTCTCTCTTATCTTTGGCCAATAATAGCGTCGTCCGATAAGTTCGGTAGTTTTCGTTGTCCCTCCATATCCTGCTTGTTGTTGGTCGTGGGGTTTGGAGATAAGAGTCGTCCTTATTCCTTCGTCCTCGGGGACCTATATTTTTCCTTGATACCATAGGTATCCGTCCTTCCATTGACATAGCCCTAATGCCACTCCATTCAACTCTTTTTCTCCAGCCTCCAAAGCTCGTTTGATTGTTTGGATTCCTTCGTCCATCTTTGATACTTCTTGTATCATTCCTTCATCTTTGTCGTAGAACTCTGCTAGTTCTATTTCCTCGATTGCTGCCTCTTCCCAGAATGGCTCTTTTGGCAATAATATTCCTTCTCGTTTCGATAAGTATTTCTCCCTCAGGGTTTGTATGTCCTCTGTTCTTCTCGTGAGGGCGTCTAGTTTTCCCCCTTCTCTTTCTGCTCTGTATATGATCCTGAAGTTGTATTGACTTAGTTTTCATACCCATCGTACTTGTCTGTCGTTTAGGACCTTAGTGGTCATGAATGTTGTTAAATTCTTGTGGTCGGTGAAGACTTGAATTCGATATCAGCTTCCTTTGGTATATCTTCTCCATTCTTCGAATGCTTCTACCACGGCTAACAACTCGTTGTCATGTACATCGTAGTTGAGTTGCGCGTCTCTCATTCCCTTCAATCGATATGCCACTCGTCTCCATTTCCCCTCCTCGCATTGTTGAGATAATATGCCTGCGCATACATATTTCGAAGGATCGGTTTCAATCTTGATTTGTCTTCTTGGGTCGAAGTGAACCAGTACTGGAGTCGTGGTGAGTGACTTGCGGAGTTCATCAAAGGCCTGTTGTTCTTCGTTTTCCCATTTCCATTTGCTGTCATATCTTTTCTGTATCCGTTCGTATAGTGGTTTTGCTATTCTGCTGAATCCTTTTATGAATCGTCGGTAGAAGTTGCAGAATCCTAGAAACTGTTTGATCTCTGTTTTTGTCTTTGGTGGTTGCTATTCCCATATTGCCTGAGTCTTGACTTTGTTGAATTTGACTCCTTCTTGGCTAACCACGAATCCTAGGTATTCCATTTCCTTTTTGTGGAACTCACATTTCGATGGCTTGACCTTCATCCCCTATAGTCGGAGAGCTTCCAGTATGTTCTTGACGTCTTTTCGGTGTTGTTCCAAGTTGTTTGAGTATATGAGGATGTCATTCACATATACTATACATCACATGTCGATATATCGTAGTAACACCCTGTTGATCCGTTTTTGGAATGCGGTCGGTTCATTGCATAGTCCGAATGGTACTAACATATATTTGTAAGTTCTCAGCTTACTACTGAAAGTTGTTTTGTGTTCGTCTCCTTCTCGGATTTTGATGTTGTGGTAGGCGCCCTTGATATCCAGTTTTATGAAGTACTTGGCTGTGCTCAGCCGATCCAATGCTTCGCCTATCAGTGGTAATGGATATCGGTTATTTTTTGTGACTTCGTTAAGTTCCCGATAGTCCACACAGAGTCTCAAGTTTCTATCCTTTTTCTTGACGAACATGATTGGTGATGCCCTTTCGGCCTTGACCTCTCTTATCCATCCTCTTGCTTCGTTTTGCTTGATGTATTTGTGCCATTCCTGGATCTCATCGTAGCTGAGTGGATAAATCGTTTTGTCGGGAACTTTCTCTCCTGGTTCTAGGTCGATACCTAGGTTGATGCCTTTTCGATACGGTGGTAATGTTGTCTTTTTTCCTTTTTCGAATACATCGAGGTATTCATGATATTCCCTTGCTATCGTTTCTTGGAGGGTTTGTTTTCCCTCCTCTTTCTTTCTCTGTCTTTCCTTGATTACTAGTTCGGTACTGATATTGATCTTTTCCAAGTACATCTCGTCGTGGACTGGGTACCATCTTAGGATGCCGGTTCTTTCTCCTCTTCGGTCAAAACCTCTGAATAATATTGCAGATATTTCGCTGATGCTGATTGGTCTTTTCTCATTTTCAGATTCGTTTGTGCTTCCGAATCCTTTCATTTCTCGATCTGTGTTTTCTAGTTCATGAACTTCCTGTAGCTCTTCCGTATTGATCTTTTCGATAATCAATTGAGCGATCCGATCGCCTTGTTTCACCTGGAACTGGTAGGTACCTTGATTGACCAAGACCACCTTGACTCCCCGGTATAGTCCGCATCTACTACCCCCGCCTTGGTCGTGAGTCTGTTTTTGACTGGTCAACCACTCCGCGGAGCGATGCGCCTGTAGGCATTCTGAGGTAACCTGATGGCTATTCCGGTTCCGACCGTCTTTTGTTCTCTTGCAAGTATACCGACTTGCTCATTGGCATACTGGTCATGTCCTGCTGCCTGCTTCGATCCTTTCGTGGGCATCCTAGCCTGAGGAGATAATCTTTGAACTTGGACTTTTTCGTCCCTTTCAACCTGTACTTCCGAGTACTTGGTGAGGAGGTTTTCTTCCAGAGCTTCATCCGCTGGTACCGCATACGCAACGGGTGAACTGTTGAGACACCATGTCGTACATCGTTCGCTATTAAACGTGATCTTTTTCTGGTCCTAATCGATTCTGGGATTATGCGTTTGTAACTGTGGTATTTCTAGGATAACCTCATGGTTCTGGAGATTTGCCACTTGAAAAGTCGCCAATTCCCTATGGCTGTTGATGTCCATACGTACTTTCGCCAAATGGGTAACTGGACCCATAGCCCTTGGTTTTCCATCTGCGAGGTAAATCTCTCTTCTGTTCTTGGCCTTTGTCTTTGTAATTCCGTGCTTTGTGCATATGCCTTCGTTGATAAAGTATTCAGTGACCCTTGAATCTATCATCGCTTTTATCGTAGCTGATTCCTGTTTTCCGTGTAGTTGTATCTTGATCATGATGTCATCGTTTTCCTGTTCGAGTGATTCCGTGTAGTTGAGTGCCGTGTAGTAGTTTTCCATGATGATGGGTTTTCATTCTGGTCTGTCCCTAGTACCATCCTTTGCTGGGGACTTTCGTCGTTTCCCGACTATTCGCGATCTTCCTTGACTTCCATTTCCTTGATGCTTAGTTTCGCCGCCCAAGGTCCCACCCTTCTCCTGAATTCTCCCTGTTTTGGTGTCGTGGTATAGTTCCTTCTGTCTCTTGGTCAGTCGCAGTTTCGTACTTGGTGGCCTGCCCCTGCGCATTTGAGATATAGTTTTTCCCTTATCCTTCTTTTGAATTCCTCAGGATGTAGCCTTGGCTTTCGTCTTGTTGCATCCAAGTCCATTGGATCTACTTCTGGAGTAAAGTTGCTGCTTGGTCTGAATGTTCCGTTCAGGTTTCATGGGGTACTAGTGGTTCTTTCTGTAGTGTCCTTTTTCTGTATGTGTTTGACCGTAGCCAGTTTGGTTTCCTTCTTGATTCTCCATTTGGCCAGTGTTTCTGTGTTGACGAAATCGCCACTATCCATTCCCCATACTTCTTGGAGTGTTGTGTTTATGTCCGTGAGTAGGCATTCTCCTGCTGTGTGATAGTCCAATTCCGCTTCCGTAGCTGCCAGTCAGAATTCGTTCCAATATTTGTTATGGTTCTGTTTCCTTGTCGTAATTTTTGTATCTTGAGTCTTGCTTCTCCCATAGCGTTGATGGCTCTAAATTGATTATTCACTTCATCTATAAACGCTTCCCATATTTCCCATTCAGGAGAGAGTCGTTCTTCAGCATATGGTATTATCCATGCTCCTGCATTTCCTCTTAGGAGGCTTGAGGTGTATAAGATCCTGTCGGTATGATGGCCTTCAGTCCATCCCACAGCTGTGAAGTAGACTTTAAGCTGTGCCAGCCATCCTCGGAGTTTGGTTTGTTCTCCTGTGAACGTTTCTGGTTCCTTAATTTTTGGTCTTCGGTTGCCTCCTGTGAGGTTTGCTATAATCTGCTGGAGTTGTTCCGCATTGAGTTCCGGTTCCTGGGTACCAGCATTCTCCGTGCCTGCTGTCTCTCCTTCTGTCGTGTTCGCTGCTCTCATTGCTAGCGATATCGTATTTCGTCAAGTTCCGCCTAGTAGTGTAGTTCCTTCTGACCTGGCAGGTAATGCTGGTTCTGGTGTGTCTGGGCTAGTTGCCCTTGATTCTCCTGATGTCTGGTCATGTGCTTCTCCTAGTGCAGTCGTATCGAATGCTGCTACTTTGATGTTGTCTTCTTGTGGTGATTCCGTTTTATCTGTTTCTGGTTAAGTGCTGCATACAGTTGACGCAACCAAATATTACAATCCTCTTCCCTTCGGGCGATACTTGCAGCAGGTAACCCCTATCCTTGATAGCGATCACAGTTTCCTAAGTTCGTACGAATAATGATAGCTGAGTATACAGACTCCTGTCTCTTACAATATATTGCTAAGCTCGTGAGAGACCCTATAGCCCTGGCCTGGTAGTGTAGATGTAAAGATAAAAGTATATTGTAGGAAAATAACTTAAATGGTTGCATGAAGAACTCTTAACCAAGAGGCCTCTTTTTTTTTTTTTTTTTTTTTTTTTTTTTATCTCATGTATTCATTGTTAAGGTACAAGAACTCGCATGCAGCGCTAGTTATGGCGTAAAGAAAACCTTAATTCCAACGCAAATCAACAAAGTAAAAACTCAAACTTTCTACCTCAAACTGTGTGAAGTACTCGACACATAACTAACAAACGGAATTCCACACAGAAAAATAACAACTTGACCCAAGCTAACACGAAAAACCAAAAACTTCCAAATGAAAAACAACAAACCCTGTGGTTTAGCCTAAATAGAACGACTGGGAGACAAATCAAACAACCTCCTAGCAGCTGGGGACGACAGAAAAATCATTGACACGGGAGATGAAACGTCATAAGAGGCTATTGAGAAGGGAAAGTTGGTACACGTTTCGTTAATGTAGGAAGCGAGACCCAGGAGGGCCGAGGCGGAGGAACAAAGTGGGGAGTAAGCCCTGACAGAGAGCACCCCCTGGAGGTGGAGGGCCCTGGGCACGGCTTTGGCTTGGCAGCGAAGGATGACATGGCTGAAAGTGTTATTTTCCTTGCCGCACAAGGTACAGAGGGGAGAGAGATCAGGCTGAGACCAGGAGGGGTGAGCGGCCAGGTAACTCTTCTGGGGGCGCATTTGTTGAATACTGCCAGCCATAAACTTGCCTAGACCCATGAATGGATGCGGTGTCGTACTGAGGGGAAAAGAATTGTATTCTGGCAGTGGGGCATCATGTTTGCAAGAGTCAAGCATCATGGTACAAGCCTTCCATTGGAGGACGCGGTAGGAGGCCTGCATGAGGACTTCTGAGGGGAAGACCGGGAGGTCCGGCAGGAGGGAGGCCCCCAGGAGGGGGAGCGCAGGGGAGTCTCCTATGAGGGGAAGAATGAGGTAAGTTAGGGCATCGACCGGTAGATGAGTCCTGACTGGGGGCTTCGGCTTGGGAGTGGACCAGAGGAGAGGCCTGACATTGGGGTCGAGACCGACGCAGAGTGATGTTAAGTTCTCCTTCTCCCGTTCAGGGAGGGCAGAGGGAAAAGTAGGAGAGAGGTGAGCAGCCGCCGGGGTAATGGTGGAAGGGGAACAGCACAGGCGTAAGGCCGCCATATGGCGCTTGTGAGAAAGTAGTACCGAGAGGGGAGGGAGCGCAGCCTCTGCGGCTAGTATGGTGGTAGGAGTGGACCTGAAACAGTTCGTGACCCATCTCTGGACGTGATGCCAGTGAACATCCATCATTTGGAGAAGCCCTTATTAGGGAGGAAGAGGTCAGCCCCATACGAAAGTATGGGGAATATGAGCGAATAGGCCAACTTGTGGCAGAGGTGGGGGGAGACCCTGGCTCCAAACCCTGAGAGTCTCCTGATCGCCGCGAAGGCAGACTGGGAGACGGCAAGCCGCCTGGAGAAGTGAGCGGTGGACGATATATTCGGGAGAAACCAGTATCCCAGCCAATGGAGCTGACCGGCAGGGAAAAAGACCTGGCCATCCAGGGCAATCGGGGGAGGCTTGGGCTCACCCGGCAGGTCCCACAGCTTAGGGGTTATCAGCAAAAAAACAGCCTGCCCCCTGTGCCTCATGTCGTTGAGTTTTACGTTTTGGCACATCGTGAGTCCTATGATCGCGATATTAAAAATCCCGTTAGTTTGACTAAAGAAGATGATATTAATTCTGGTTTCTGCAAAATATGAGCAATTTTTATTAAGAACTCACGGACTTTTTACATACCGAAGTTGAGAAATTTGAGTTCATAACATACAACTTTGTAATGTAAAATGTCTATGAGATATTGATAAAAATAGCTCATATTTTGCTAAAATTAAGATTTATATCTGAATATTAGGGGACACAATCGGAAGCATCATGATTAACTGGGGTTACTCGCGATTAGCCAAAATGTAAAACTCAACGACATGGCTCACCATGGAGCACAAAAGACAGATTTTTTTTTTGCTGATGGTGTACCAGTGGATGAGTTCCGTCTTGGGTATGGAGAAACCGACCTTGACAGCCATGGCCTTAGCTTTCATAACCCCAAAGGTCCTTTGAAGCAGCCTAACATTGGTATAGTAAGAAGAAGAAGCCACAGTTATAGAAAAATCATCACCATAAGACAAAATAATCTCCTTTGGGATTACAACATGTAAGCAGGAAACATAAATCACAAACAACAAAGGAGAAATTGGAGACCCTTGCGGGGTTCCTACAGTGACAGACGAAAAAACCTTGGGAGAGCCCTGAAATAACAAACAGCACCTTCTGTCAGTCAGAAAGGAAAAAACCCAAGAAATCAGGTAGCGATTAACCCCCTTCCTGCGAAGGAGGGAACAGAGGATAGAGGCATCAACTTGTCAAAGCCGGCCTTGATGTCCAAAAATAGAGAAGAAACGTTTCTCCGAGACCTTTTGAGAGTGCGGACAGAATGAACCATCGCGGTACAGGCGTCGAAGGAAGAAAGAGTGGGAAGAGAGCCACACTGATTGGGGGACAGGAGTCCCTGAAAGCAGGCCACGGCAGAGAGGCGAGAGGCAACAATTCTGTTGATCATTTTGGAGACGGTTTCCAGCAGAACTATGATGCGAAAGGAAGCTAGCGAGTCGTAGGAGGCCTTACCAGGCTTGTCCAGAAGGACTCCGTGAGCATACTTGAGGGAGGCGGAATGATGGCCTTATACCAAAAGTGGGGCCAGGAGGGAGGTAAGGATATGGGGATGGCCTCTGTGAAGGGCCTTCTACACGGAGTAAGGGATCGTGTCCGGACCAGGAGCAGAGGATGGGGAGCACTTGGAAAGAGCTGAGGAGACTTCTTCGGGGGTCAGGGGGGGGAATCGTTGAAAGCGGAGTGGTTGGCAGGCAGTGAGGGGGCGGGCCTTTCTGCAAAGAAGTGAGTCAAGAGAGAGGAATTAATATCCAGCTGGGTAATGGCGTCTGGGAATGAGGGAAAGCGGGAGACAGGTCAGCCTAATGAAAACTTTTTGACCGTCCAAATGGAACGAGAGGTAGTGTCAGCCAGGAGGGACCTCCAATAGGAGCTCTTGGCATTCTTAATGGCTTTGAAGTACCCATTTTTTGAGAGCTTGGCCGCCAACCTGTCTTGTGGGGAGAGGGAGGCCCTCGCCTTGCGAGACGCAGAGTGATATTCCCGACGGAGAAGAGACAAAAGGGGGGACCACCAGGGTTTGGACCTGCCTGCGGGGCGTGAGAGGGGGGTGTGGCTGATTAAGAGAGAGGTCACAGAGCGAAGAGCGCAGTCAAACTAGGCTTCGAGTACGACAAGAGGAGGACTGTCTGAGGGCGGGGGGACTGTGAGATCAGACAACAGAGGGGAGAGGGCGTCCCAATCCGTCAAGAGCCAATTGGGAGCCGGGGGGGGGGGGGTGCAGCCTCGGATGCTGCAAAAGAATAGAAATAGGAATATGATCCGAACCAGTAGAGGGCAGGGAAGTATCCCAGCCTTGAAAAAAAGGATGCAATGAGGGGGAAGCAAACGCAAAATCAATAACAGAGGGTCTAGAGGTGCCTCTAAAAGGAAACCTTGTAAAAACACCCAGAGTGTTCAAGAAGAAAAAACCTAATTCAGAAGCTCTTTGAAAGTATGGAAACGACAAAGCCAACTCCTCACTGGAGTGGTGACGAGAAGGATCCGCTTGGGGATGATGCAAGTTGAAGTCCCCAACCACAAGAAGGGGAACCAAAGAAGCCGGAAAAGCCAGCAAGGGCGGGATAGAAACCATATCTCTCCTTTTGGGTAGGGAGTTGTACAAATTCGAAATACGAAATGAAGGAAAACCAACACCAAACAGGTCTTTAGCATACACCTCAAGAGAAAACACGTCCGACCTTCCCGTAGAATTGGGAAGAACAGAGACCTCCTTCTGAAAAGCCAACGAAACATAAAAAGCAACCTTGGGTTTAGGGGAGGAAGAAGCGGGAAAAAAACTCGCAAAGCCTTGAAAATTGGGAAGGCGACCTTTGCAAAAAGGAGGGTCTTTGTAGGGCCACAACAGATGGGTAGTTAGAAATTTCGCTAAAAGAATTAAACAAGGAAAGAAACACATTCCAGCTCCCTAGGCAGTTGTGTTGAACCAGATGAAAAGAGCGGAGGGGGACAGGCCCCCTCAGGTATCTGGAGGGGTCATGAGACATTTACCGGCGTGAAGCCGACGTGTCTCTACGCGCGGGGGAGGGGCTTGGGTCCACATCCAGGAGTCGGCGGCCAGACTTTAAGGTGGGGCGACGGGATGAAACAAAGGGTCCCGGCCTCGGGGTGACCAAGGGGTCGGCACCGGACGGGATGGGGCGTAGCTCAGGAGTGCTCGGGACCGGATCCAGTGGAGGGGGTAGGGAAGACCCAGATGTATCCATGGCTTCGGAGTTGACGGGTGGAGGCATCGGAGAGGGGTTAGCGGGGGGGCGTTCGGGACAGTCTCTGTCCCTGGTGGAGTGAGGGCCATCGCAGTTAGGGCACCTGGCCGGGGAGGCTATGCAGCACCTGAGGGGGGGCCGGATATTCCTGTCCTTGGGACAAGTGGGGTTAGAGCGACGGTGGTCCACTTTTGACTGAGGACCCGCACAGAGCTGACAAATGGTAGATTCTCTGGAGAGGGGTTTCAGATGCCCGAACTTCCAGCAGTTATAGCACTGGCTTTGGGCACTGGTAGAGTAGGCCCTTTTGATTTCACGATTGTCGCCAAAGAGGAGGATACGAGGGGGGTCGGTCATGCGCCACGTCAAGTCCGCAGGGAAATGTACGACGACAGAGAAGGCTTTCTTCCCCGCAGTTCTAGATACACGGTCGGCATTAAGAAAACGGGAAGAGGTGATAATAAGATTTTTGGCGTTATCCACGCCGGCAAGAAGGAGGTGGTGAATCTTCTCATCCGTATCGGGGTGCGCCTTCATGGGTATACCATAAATGGCGAACTGAACGTCAGTGGAGGCGTACCGAAAGTGGTCCCATGGGTTGTCATTTACGGGAAAAGATTGGTTGAGTCTGGCCGCAAAGGCGTCAAAGAAGGGTGCGTAGCAAGAGGCGGGGACTAGCGGGTTGGCAACAGTGGGGGAGATGGCCCCCTTTGGGCTAACCGAGACTCTGAACGACTTCGGGAGCTCAGAGCTAGCTTCCCTGAGGACGGAGGCAGCGATGTCTGAGAAACGAACACGAATAGAGGATTCCTGTGGGTGGGGGCATTGAGTCGACCTGGGAGCGAAAAATCTTCTGGCAGCACTGGGGAGAGGGGCATGACCCTACTGGGAGGCGTCCTGCACAACGGCGGTGACTTTGTTTGCGGAGGTGCCAGGGAGAGAGTTTTTGCCTTTCGCTTTGACTTTGGCCTTATTGGCTCTAACCGCAGCATCAAACTCAGAGGTACCACCATGGATAACCTGGGCGTATGATTTTGCCTGAAGGGGGGCACGGGGAGGGGGAGGGACAGCAACGGTGGGAGAAGGCAAGTAGGATGGGCCAGAGGGGCCGGGGTGAGAAGGTGGAGGAGGAGGGGGGGGAGGGGGGTAACTCCCCTTCTGGGGTACTCCTGTGGCAGGGGGGGTGACCATCCTATGTGACAGGTCGTATAGGGCGTTCTGGATTTGGCAGAGTTGCTCATTCCGGGAGGAGTTGGCGACCTGGGACTGCTGGTCGTAGACTGTGAAACGGAGCTCCTCCAGTTGGGAGCCGAGTCAGTTGACTCCATGGAGGGAGGCACATACCAGGGGAATGACAGAACTTTGGGCAATCGAAAAATTATCGCACTCCTGGGGAGAGAGTGAGGGGAGTTGCTCAGAGGTGAAGTTGATGAGAGAACGGGTGCTAGAGAACAGTGAGGTCAGGAAGCGAGCCTCAGGAGAGATCTCAGGGGTGGAGGGGGTGGTGGATGGAGGCCCAGAGTGGGGCTGGACGAGCGAGATGGGGGGACCGAGAGGATCCATGGTAGAGAAGAGGGGGCGTAAAACCCAGTTGAAGTCGAGAAAAGGTGTGGGTGGGGATGGTGCACTAGAAACTCTGGTGTTGAAAGCTTTAGGTCAGGAAAGTAAGGGGCATGGAGCGTGTCAACGAAGTGGCCACTTTTTTTTTTCTTTTTTTTATATCAGTTTTGCATTTTATTCATACAACTGCCAGGAAAAACCAGACATGCAGCGCTAGCTATGGCCAAGAAAAACCTAGGCATCTCTCCCGTCATGGGATCAAAGCTACACCCCCATGACCCTATGGTATGGGCCCAACCGCACCTCTCACCCACAAAAAGTAGCAATACTCCTAGCGAGCAAGCAGGAAGACGCAGAAAACACTTCTGAAAGCTCCCCTGAACAAACGAAAAGTTTACAAAAGAAAGCCCAAACACTCGGGAAAGACAGAAACTCCACTAAATGAAAATCTAACAAAGAATAGAACAACATCTCCATATGGGGCCGTCTAAATAACTTAAATAAAAGTAGGCGACCAACATTACTCCAAGCCCAAGGAATTGACATCGACTGCAGAGGCAGTGCAATACCAGGTTAGAGCATAACCGAGGATGCGACTGTGGACAGCCGCAGGGGGCACAAAGCCCAGTGGTAGTAGGGTACCAGCCAAAGAGGGGAAGTGTAGCTGTAACCGAGCAACGGGACGAGACCAGGAGGAGAGGAGGAGGGGTAGACCCAAGTATCGTAGGAACTATCAGAAATGGGTGTGTGTCTGACTAGGCAGCCTCGAGCGAAATGTAATCGAAGAGAGCAGAGAAATCGACCGTAGCCTGGTGAAAGGTTTTCTCTTACTGTGAACCGTCATCCCAGCCCTCTGTAACATGGACGCAGGAAGTGTTGCTGACCCTGCGAATGTTAAGCGAAAACGCGAAAACAAAAGCAGAAAGAAGGATGGGACGGGACCTGAGAAACGGGTGCCCAAGTCCGAATCTTTCATAGGGGGGGGGTGCAGCTCAGTCAGAGTGCGTGTAGTGAAAAGTGACGATGATTACTCGTGGTGTTGAGATTTCAATCGCCGGGTGTGTAGAGGAGATGGTTCGTGTCAACCAAAAGGCCATACTTTTTTTCTTTTGTTTTTATATCATGTATTCATTGTAAGGTACAAGAACTCGCATGCAGCGCTAGGAATGGCGTAAAGAAAACCTTAATCCCACCAAACACCCACCCCCGGCCCGAGGAAAAAACCATCACCCCAAGTCCCTCTGGTATGGGACCAACCGCATATCTCGCATACAAGAAGAGTATCCCGCCCGCGAACAGAAAGAAACCAAATAGCCAAAGCCAACTCAGGAACCCCGCAGACAGACAGAACCCCCAGAATGTGAAAGCAGGAAGCAACAGGATAACCTTCTCCGTAGACTCCAATGACAAGATAAAAAACCCCTAATGGGCAAGGAGAGTATACTACTATAGAAAAACCACAAACAATAAGAAACATATATCCAAGTGGGGCCGACCGGAAAGTTGCCAACATAGCAGAGGACCGGACAATTATAATCGACCAAGGGATTGACATCGGCCAAGGAGGGAGTGCAATACCATGACAGGGCGTAACTAAGGCATGCGACCGTGGCGGAAGGACGCGGGAGCGACCGGAGCGACCGGGCTGAGAGGAAGCCACCCTTAGCGAGCGAACTCGTAGCTATAACCCAGCAACGGGACGAAACCAGGAGGAGAGGAGGAGGAGGGGTAGACCAAAGTATCGTACGAACTATCGGAAATGTGGGCGTGTCTGACTAGGCAGCCTCAAGCAAAATGTAATCGAAGATAGCAGAGAAATCGACCGTAGCCTGGGGAAAAGCTTTCTCTTACTGCGAACCGTGATCCCAGCCGTCTGTATCATAGACGCGAGGGTGTTGCCGACCGCGCAAATGCTAAGGGAAGACGCGAAGCAAAAGCGAAGCAGAGGATGGGACTGACCCTAAGAAACGGGTGCCCAAGTCCAAATCCATCACAGGCGGTGGGTGCAGCTCACTAAGAGTGCAGGTAGTGAAAAGTGACGATGATTTCTCGTGGTGTTGAGATTTCAATCGCCGGAGGTGTAGAGGAGATGGTTTGTGTCACCCAAGAGGCCTTTTTTTTTTTCTTTTTTTTTCTTTTTTTTTTTTTATATCAGTATTGCATTTTATTCTTAAAACTACCAGGAAAAACCAGGCATGCAGCGCTAGCTTTGGCCAAGAAAAACATACGCATCTCTCCCCTCATGGGAACAAGGCCGCGCCCCTAAGACCCTGTGGTCCGGGCCCAACCGCACATCTCACCAACCAAAGTAGCAAATACTCCTAGCGAGCAAGCAGGAAGACGGAGAAAACCCTTCAGAAAGCTCCCCTGAACAAACGAAAAGTTTACAACAGAAATCTAAACACTTGTCACAAACGCTGACTAGCAGGAGAGTTTTTCACGTGACTCATACCTATAAGTCATAGGGTTTAGTATTTCACATGACCACGTGATAATGTGTCATTCCTTTGTTCTGATTGGTTTATTGTTTTTGACATGACTCACCATTGTGGTTATATGAATATGACTTTCGCACATGACTTGTAGTTACGAGTTATGAGTTTCACGCATGCGGCGCAAGTTGCGCATATGATAGGTTTATTATGTTTTGATTAGTTAGTTATTATTCGCGCAGCGACTCATAGGGTCAGCTGATCGATTTCATATTATGACTCACGTATGAGTCATAGGGGCGCGTGATGCGAAGGATGAGTTAATAGTTGCGGGAAGAACCGTTATAATAGAGAGCCCTTACGGCCTCTTGGTAGAAGGTTCCTCACGCAACCATCTAAGCTATTTTCCTACCAATATACTGTTATCTTTACGCTGTCGGGCTGAAGCTATAGTGTCTCTCACAAGCTTGGGGATATATCGGACAAGACAGGAGTCTGTATACTCGGCTGTCGTTGTTCGTACGAACAAATAGAAGTCTGATCACTATCCGATATAGGGGTTACCTGCTGCAAGTATCACCCAGAGGAAAGAGGATTGTAACAATACTTTGGAAAAGACAAAAACTCCACTAAGCGAAAACGCAACAAAGAATGGAAACATCTGACCAGAGACGGCCTCAGATGACCCTAAATAAGGGTCGGCGACCGACATTACTCCAAGCCCAAGGCATTGACATCGACCGAGGAAAACCACGATAAAGCGTAACCAAGGATATGACCGTGGACCGCTCTGGGGGGCACAAGGCCGCGTGGTAGAAGGGTACCAGCCAAAAGAGGGGAAGTATAGCTGTAACCGAGCCATGGGACGAAACCAAAAGGAGAAGAGGAGGGGTAGACCCAAGTATCGTAGGAACTATGGGAAACGTGTGCGTGTCTGACTAGACAGCCTCGAGTGAAATGTAATCGAAGAGACCAGAGAAATCGACTGTAGCCTGATGAAAAGTTTTCTCTTACTGCGAACCGTGATCCCAGCCGTCTGTAATATGGACACGTGGGTGTTGTCCACCATGCAAATGTTAAGCGAGAAGGCAAAACAAAAGCGGAAAGGAGGATGGGACAGACCCTAAGAAACGGGTGCCCAACTCCGAATCCATCATCAGGGGGGGTACCGCTCACTACGAGTGCGAGTAGTGAGCAGTGACGATGATTTCTCGTGTTGTTGAGATTTCAATCGCTGGAGGTATAGAGGAGATAGTTCGTGTCAACTAAGAGGCCATTTTTGTCCTTTTTTCTTTTTTTCTTCTTTTTCTTTTTTTTTTTTTTATATCATATATTCGTTGTTAGGGTACAAGAACTCGCGTGCAGCGCTAGCTATGGTGTAAAGAAAACCTTAATTCCAACGCAAAAATAACAAATTAAAACCTCAACCAAGCTTCCCCAAACTGTGTCAAGTACTTGACACAATACCAACATACGGAATTTCAGCCAAAGAAAATTAAACACTCAACACAAGTTTAACCGGAAAAATCATAAACACATCTGAAAAACAATCAACCCAATCAACAGCTTCAAACAAACCGAACGAGTGACAACAAAACCAAACCCCTACTATCCAGGGATGACGAAGAAACAACTAAACCAGGCGCGGACACCTCGTAGGTGGCCATGGAGGGAGGAAAGTTGGTGCACGTCTCGTTGATGTAGGAGGCGAGCCCTAGGTGGAGTTGAGCAGAGGACCAAAGTGGGGAGTCAGCCCCGAAGGAAGACACACCTTGGTGGTGGTGGGCCCTAGGGATAGCTGTAGCTCCGTAGAGGAGGATGGTGTAGCTGAAGGTCTCGATCCCCTCGCCACATAGTGTGCACAAGGGGGAGAGATCAGGTTGGGACCCAAAGGGGTGGGCGGCCAGGTAGCTCTTTGGGGCGCTCATTTGGTGGATTCGGCCGGCCATAAACTTGCCGAGGCCCATAAACGGGTGTGGTGCGATCGTGAGGGGGTAGGGATAGTATGCCGGGGGCGGTGTGGAGAGAGCCCACCACTCTAACCTCATGGTGTGAGCTTTACGTTGGAGGAGGCGATAGGAGGCCCTGATGAGGGTTTCCGAAGGGAGGTCCGGGAGATCCGGTAGAAGGGAGGACCCTAACAGGGGAAGGACCGAGGAGTTCCCGATAAGCGGAAGGATGAGGTGGGTGAGAGCATCAACCGGGAGATGAGTTCTGACGGGTGGTTTTGGTTCCGGGGTGGACCAGAGGAGAGGCCTGACATTGGGGTCCAGGCCAACACAGAGTGACCTTAAGTCCTCCGTTTCCCGGGTGGGGAGGGCAGAGGGGAAAGAGGGTGGGAGGCGAGCTGCCGCGGGGTTGATGGTGGGAGGGGAGCAGCAGAGGCACAGGGCCGCCATGCGGCACTTATGGCTAAGGAGCACTGAGAGGGGGGGGAGGGCCGCCCCGGCGGCCAGTATGGTGGTGGGAGTGGACCTAAAGCAGTTAGTAACCCATCTCTGGACATGATGCCAATGAATATCCATTTTCTGGAGAAGGCCTTTGGTGGGGACAATGAGGTCGGCCCCGTACCACAATATGGGGAAGATGAGTGAGTAGGCCAGTTTGTGGCAGAGATGCGGGGAGACTCCAGCCCCGAACCCGGATGATCTCCTGATTGCCGCAAAGGCTGCTTGGAAGAGGGCGAGGCGTCGAGAGAAGTGGGCGGTAGACGAGATGTTTGGGAGGAACCAGTAGCCCAGCCAATGCAGTTGCCTGATGGGAAAGAAGACCTGGTCATCCAGGGCGATGGGGGGGGGAGTGGGATCACCCGGCTCGTCCCTCGGCTTAGAGGTGTGCCAGTGAATGAGCTCCGTTTTTGGAATAGAAAAGCCAACTTTGACAGCTGTTGCTTTGGCCTTCATAACCCCGAAGGTTTTCTGGAGCAGCCTGACATTGGTTCGGTATGAGGAGGAAGCAACAGTTACAGAAAAATCATCAACATAAGACAAAATGATCCCCTTGGGGACCTCCATATTTAAGCAAGAAACGTAAATAACAACAACAAAGGAGAAATAGAAGACCCTTGGGGGGTCCCAATAGTAACGGGTTAAAATATCTTGGGGGAACCTTGAAATACCAAACAACATCTCCTATCGGTTAAAAAGGGAAACACCCAAGAAATCAAATAACGATTTATACCCTTCTTACGAAGGAGAGAACAGAGCATGGAGGTGTCCACGTTGTCGAAGCCGCCCTTGATGTCCAAGAACACGGAGGAAACTTTCCTATGAGACCTTTGTAGGGTGTGGACCAAGTGGACCATAGCTGTGCAGGCGTCGAAAGAGGAAAGGGTAGGAAGAGAGCCACACTGATTGGAGGACAGGAGTCCCTAGAAACGGGCAACGGCGGAGAGGTGGGATGCGACAACCCTTTTGAGGATTTTTGAGACAGTTTCCAACAAAACAATAATGCGGAAGGAGGTTGGAGAGTCGTAGGAGGCCTTACCGGGCTTGTCTAGGACTACTCTGTGAGCACGTTTAAGGGAAGTGGGGTGATGGCTATAAACTAGAAGAGGGGCTAGGAGGGAGGTCAGAATGTGGGTGTGGCCCCTGTGGAGGGCCTTCCATACAGAGTAGGGGATGGTGTCCGGGCCTGGGGCCGAGGATGGGGAGCATTTGGAGAGGGCTGAGAAGACCTCTTCGGCAGTGAGCGTTGGGGCGTTATTGAAAGCCGAAAGCCTTGCAGGGAGCTGAGGGGCCGGTCGCGCCGGGAAAATGTGAGTCAGGAGTGAGGAGTTGATGTTGATTGGGGTGACGGCTTCGGGGAAAGAAGGGAAACGAGAGACAGGTCGGCCTAAGGAAAACCTTTTGACCATCCAGATGGAACGGGGGGTAGCATAAGCAAGCAGGGACCTCCAGTATGAATTCTTTGCGGCTTTAATGGCCTTGAGGTACCCAAGCTTGGAGAGCCTAGCTGAAGCCCTATCCTGTAGAGAGTGAGTGGCCCTCGCCTTACGAGATGCTGAGTGATGTTCCCGGCGGAGGAGGGACGGCAGTGGGGACCACCAAGGTTTGGAACTGGACGAGGGGCAAGCAAGAGGAGTATAGCTAACTAACAGTGTGGTTACCGAGCGAAGCACGCCGTCAAACCAGGTTTCGATGGCAGAGAGGGGGGGGTCGACTGGTGGCGGGGGCAGCGCCAGATCAGCGAGGAGTGGAGAGAGTGCCGGCCAATCGGTCAGAAGCCAGTTGGGAGACCAGGGGGGGCGATGCAGCTTCGGGTGCTGCAGACAAAGAGAAATAGGAACAGGATCTGAACCCATGGATGGCAGGGACGTGTCCCAACCCTGAACAAAAGGATGTAATAAAGGTTAGGAAAAAGCAAAATCAATAACAGAAAGCCTGTTGGAGCCGCCAAAGGGAAACCTTGTAAACACACCAGGATAATTCAGAAATGAAAAACCCAATTCCGAGGCCCTCTGGAAGTAAGGAAAAGACAAACCCAGCTCTTCGTATGAGTGGTGACGAGAAGGATCAGCCAGAGGGTGATGAAGGTTGAAGTCCCCAATAACAAGGAGAGGAGCAGAAAAACTAGGCAAAGCAGCCAAAGGTGACACCGAAACCACACCACGCCTTTTACTAGGAGAATTATACAAATTCAAAATCCGAAAAGAAGGAAAGCCAACGCCAAACAGGTCTTTTGTAAACACATCAAGATCAAACAAGTCTGCTCTCTCGATGGAGTTGGGAAAAACTGAGACCTCTTTCTGGAAAGCAAAGGAAATATAAAACGCAACCTTGGGCTTGGGGGCCGTCGAGGAAGGAAAAAAACTTACAAAACCTTGAAAGCTGGGGAGGCAACCCCTCCAAAAGGGGGGGTCCTGGAGAGCAACAATAGCTGGGTAATTAGAAACATCAGCAAACGAATTAAACAAGGAAAGAAACACATTCCAGCTCCTTAGGCTGTTGTGTTGAACAAGATAAAGTGAGCGGAGGGGGGCCGGCCCCCTCAAGTAGTCAGAGTGGTTGTGAGACATTTACCGGCGCGAGGCCGAAGTGTCTCTAGGTGCAGGGGAGGGGCTTGGGTCCGCATCTGGGAGCGGGCGGCCAGACCTTGAGGGGGGCGGAAGGACGAGATAACAGGCACTGGTCTAGGGGTTACAAGAGGATCGACCCCAGAACAGCCCGGGTGCGTCTTGTGGGTGATGGGGACTATATCCAGGGTGGGGGGGGGGGGAAGGGGCAGCCTCAGAGGTATCCATGGCATCGATATCAGTGGGCAGGGGTGGCAAGGCGTGGATGGCAGGGGGGCGTTCAGGGCAGTCTCTGTCCCTGGCGGAGTGCGGGCCGTGGCAGTTAGGGCATCTGGCTGGGGAGGCTATACAGCATCCAAGCAAGGGGGGGGTATTCCCTTCCTTGAGGCATGTGGAGTTGAAGCAGCGATGGTCGGCTTTGGAATAGGGGCCACCACAGAGCTGACAGATGGTCGATTCCTTGCAGAGGGGTTTTAGGTGCCCGAATTTCCAGCAGTTATAACATTGGCTCTGAGCATTGGTGGAATAAGCCCTTTTGACTTCGCAATTGTCGCCAAATAGGAGGATGCGGGGGGGATTGGTCATGCGCCATGCCAAGTCCGCAGGGACGTGTACGACGACGGAGAAGGCTTTCTTCCCTTCCATTCTAGACTCTTGGTCAGCATTGATAAAACGGGAGCGGGTGATAACCAGATTTTGGGCGTTGCCGACGTCAGAAAGTAGTAGGGGGTGGAGTTCCTCGTCTGTATCCGGGTGAGCGTACATGGGCAGGCCATGGATGGCAAATTGGACATCTGTAGTGGCGTAGCGAAAGTGTTCCCAAGGGTTATCGTTAACCGGGAAGGATTGGTTGAGCCTGGTGGCGAAGGCGTCGAAGAACGGGGAATAGCAGGAGGCAGGGACTAGAGGGTTGGCCATGGTGAGTGAGACAGCACCTTTCAGACTAACCGAGACTCTGAACGATTTTGGGAGCTTGGAGCCGGCTTCACGAAGGAAAGAGGCAGCAATTTCGGGGAAGTGAACACGAATTGAGAATTCCTGGGGGTGGGGGCAGTCAGTGGAGCGGGGGGCGAAAAACCTTCTGGCAGCACTGGGGAGAGTGGTAGGACGCTTTGAGGAGGCGTCTTGCGCGACAGACTCGACTTTGTTAGCAGAGGTGCCAGAGGGAGAGTTCTTCCCTTTAGCTTTGGACTTAGCCTTGTTAGCTCTAACCGCGGCATTAAACTCAGAGGTGCCACCGTGGATGACCTGAGCGTAGGGGCTTGACTGGGGGGGATGGGCAGGGGGGGAGCGTTGTCTGAGGAAGGAAGGGGGGGAGCTGGGCAGGGGGGGCCAGGGTGGAAACCTGAGGGAGCTGAGGGGGGAGGGGGGCGACCCCCTTTTTGGGGTGGTGCAGTGGCAGGGGGGGTGGCCATCCTATGTGACAGGTCACGAATAGCATTCCAGATTTCTCGGAGTGGCTCGTTAGGGGAGAAATTAGCGACCTGGGACTGCAGGTTGTGTACCGTAGGGCGGAGCTCGTCCAGCGGTGAGGCGAGCGAATTGACTGCATGAAGGGAGGGGCACACCAAAGGAAGGAGGGAGCTTTCAGCGATAGAGAAATTGTCACATTCCTGAGGAGTTAGAGAGGGGAGCTGCTCGGGAGTGAAGCTTATGAGGGAACGGGTTCGGGAAATCAAAGAGGATAGGAAGCGAGCCCCTGGTGAAATGTCAGATGTAGAGGGGGTGGTGGAGGGCGGTCCAGCATGGGGGCGAAAGAGGAAAATGGGGGGACCGAGGGGGTCCATGACGAGAGCGTAAAGCAGGGTGTGTCACCCAGGTGAGGTAGAAAAGAGGTGTGAGTGGGGATCGTGTGATAGAAAATATGGTGTTGGAAAAAGCTTGTGGTCAGGAAAATAGAGGGCGCGGAGCGTGTCAAGCAAGAGGTCTTTTTTTTTCTTTTTTTTTTATATCATGTGCTTCGATTTCAACTATTTAGGGTACGAAGACTACAGGAAGCGCTAGCTATGGTAAAGAAAAACCCTCTATGAAATGAAATCCTCCTCGGACCACCGGAAAAAACCATCATCCTAAGTCCCTCTAGTGTGGAACCAACCGCACGATCCCGCTGCGACGACAAAAAACCCCTATCGGCTAAGTAGATAATAGAAATAAATCACCAACATGACAAGCAGGAAACAATAGGAAAACCGGACCCGAAAACTCCCCCTTGACATAATAACAAAAGAAACCACATTAATATCCCAGAGTACTCTGACAGAAACCCGACCGTGAAAATTCAGCCTAAAACTGGAGAGCACAGAACGGGGGGACAGTAAACGCTAAAACCAAGCAAATCCATCACACTACTCCGTAACCCAAGGCCTCGACAACGTCCACGGAGGCAGTGCAATACCATGACTGAGCGGTACCGAGGGGTGTGGCCGACCCGAGCCACCGGGAAGGGGTTGACCCAAGGGAAATGGCAGTAAGAATGCCAGCTAACGAGAGGATGTTGGCTGTAACCGAGCCACGGGACGGAACTGAGCGGAGGAGAGGAGGGGTAGATCCAATTATCGTAGGAACTATCAGAAGCGTGTGCGTGTCTGACTAGGCAGCCTCGAGTGAAATGTAATCGAAGAGAGTAGAGAAATCGACCGAAGCCTTGTGAAAAGATTTCTCTTACTGCGAACCGTGATCCCAGCTATCTGTAACATGGACGCGAGGGTGTTGCTGACCGTGCAAATGCTAAGCGAAAACGCGAAACAAAAGCGAAAGGGTGGATGGGACAGGCCCTAGGAAACGGGTGCCCAAGACCGAGTCAATTATAGTGGGGGGGTGCAGCTCACGGAGAGTGCTTTGGAGAAAGAATGGATCCGACGATAATTTCTCGTGATGTTGACATTTAAATTGCGGGAGGTGTAGAGGAGATGGTTCGCGTGTCAAACAAGGGGCCACTTTTTTTCTTTCTTTTTTTTTCTCTTTTTTTATAACAGTTTTGCATTTTATTCGTACAACTACCAGGAAAAATCAGACATGCAGCGCTAGCTATGGCCAAGAAAAACCTACGCATCTCTCCCCTCTTGGGATCAAAGCCATACCCCCAAGACCCTGTGGTGTGGGTCCAACCGCACATCTCGCCTTCAAAAAAGTAAAGTACTCTCAGCGAGCAAGCAGGAAGAGGCAGAAAACCCTTCAGAAAGCTCCCCTAAACAAAGGAAAGGACTACAAAGGAAAACCCACACACGCGGGAAAGACAGAAACTCCACTAAATAGAAACCTAACAAAGAATAGAACAATATCTCCGTAGGGGCAGCCTAAATAACTTAAAAACATCGGCGACCAACATTACTCTGAGCCCAAGGCGTTGACATCGATCGAGGAGGCGGTGCAATACCACGACAGAGGGTAACTAAGGATGCGACCGTGGACAGCTGCGGGGGGCACAAGGCCGAATGGTAGTAGGGTACCAGCCAAAAGAGGGGAGGTGTAGTTGTGACCGAGCAACTGGACGAAACCAAGAGGAGAAGAGGAAGTGTAGACCCATGTATCGTAGGAACTATCAAAAAGTGTGCATGTCTGACAAGGCAGCCTCGAGCGAAACGTAATCGAAGAGAGCAGAGAAATCGACCATAGCCTGGTGAATAGTTTTCTCTTACTGCGAACCGTGATCCCAGCCGTCTGTAACATGGACGCGAGGGTGTTGCCGACCGTGCAAAGGTTAAGTGAGAACGCAAAACAAGAGCGAAGAGAACGATAGGCCAGGACCTAAAAAACGGGCGCCCAAGTCCAAGTCTATCATAGGGGGGGGGTGCAGCTCACTCAGAGTGCGGAAAGAGAAAAGTGACCATGATTTCTCATGGTGTTGAGATTTCAATCGCCGGAGGTGTAGAGAAGATGGTTCGTGCAACCAAGAGGCTTTTTTTTTTTTTTTTTATATCATGCCCTTTTGATTATCAACTACGGGGTACAAAAGGCTACGTGCAGCGGTAAGCTATGGTAAGGAAAAAACTCCAAAGAAATCCACCTCGGACCACCGGAAAAAACTATCATCCCAAGTCCCTCTGGTATGGAACCAACCTCACAATCCCGCCGCGAAGACAAAAAACCCCTATCGGCTAGGTAGACAACAGAAAAAAATCACCCATACAACAGGCAGGAGACAACAGGAAAACCGGACCCAAAAACTCCTCCCCTTTAAAACAAAGTAACAATAGAAACTCTGTTCATATCCCAAGTGCTCTAACAGAAACCTGATCGTGAAATTTTACTCTAAAACTACAGGACACAGAACGGGGAGACAGTAAACGCAAAAACCAAGGAAATCCCTCACATTACTCCGTAACCCAAGGCCTTGACATCGTCCAAGGAGGCATTGCAATACCATGACCGAGCGTAACCGATGGGTGCGGCTGAGCCCGCCGCAGGGGATGGGGGTACCGCTTGGCAGGAAGCGTGCCCGCTTTGCAAGGTGCCTCGGCAAAAGCGTGAGCCGTTAGCCGGTGGACAATGTTGGCTGTAACCGAGCCACGGGACGAAACCAAGTGGAGGAGAGGAGGGGTAGACCCAAGTATCATAGGAACTATCAGAGACGTGTGCGTGTCTGACTAGGCAGCCTCGAACGAAACATAATTGAAGAGAACACAGAAATCGACCGTGGCCTGGTGAAGATTTTACTCTTACTGCGAACCGTGATCCCAGCTGTCTGTAACATGGACGCGAGGGTCTTGCTGACCGTGCAAATGTTAAGGGAAACCACAAAACAAAAGCTAAAAGGAAGATGGGACAGGCCCTAGGAAACGGGAGCCCAAGTCCGAGTCCATCATAGGGAGTTGCAGCTCACTGAGCGTGCCGGAGGTGGATGTTGACGATGATTTCTCGTGGTGTTGAGATTTCAATCACCGGAGGTATAGAGGAGATGGTTCGTGCTGCAACCAAGAGGCCTTTTTTTTTCTTTTTTCTTTTTTCTTTTTTTTTTCCCGTTTATATTTGTTCATTAAGCCAGTAGCTAAATAGGTACAAAGTCGCGTCCAGCCTATAATCGCCGATGTAGACAAAAAACCTCCAACTACAGGCCATCCCTCATCCCTCTCGCTAAAACCATCTGATCCTGCCCGACTAACCTAAACTACTTTGAATAGAGGTAGAAAGCGAAAGCCCGGTACTACTGGTAAAAACTACAAGAGAAACAAAAGGCCTGAAAACATTGAACCAAAAACCTCCACAGACGTCAACCCCAAAGAAAAACCCCAAAGCGACAGTGAGAAACCTATGAACCAAACGAGGAAAACTTTACGCCCACGGAAATCCCAACCTCAAAGACAAAAGGGCGGATGAACCAACCCACAATGATCATAACACGAGGGCCGTGGTGGCCAGGGCATATAGCCCAGAAGCGAAGAGTCGAGGCGAGGACCAGAGGGAGATCCATCTTAACCGAGCCGGTGCGGCGGAGACGTGTAGCGCAAGGAGCGAGACCTGGTGGCCACCGGAACCCGGACCAGAAAGGATGCATAACCCCTCCCCTTACAGGGCGGAGTCAGAGGCGAAAGGCTGAAATCCCGTAGGAACAAGACAGAGTCAAGACTATCATAAGGGCACAGAGCTAGGAGAGGAGAGCAGTAGGGTGCCAGCCAAAGAACGTGGTGTAGCTGTAACCGAGCAACGGGACGAGAGCGGACGGCGAGAAAGGAGAGGTAGACCCAACACCGAGAAGTACGAGGCAAAGGACCACCAAGGGATCACAATTTTCGACAATGAGACTATACCGACCGTAGCGCTCAGGAGATAGTGCAATACCAGAGAACAGAGCCACCGGGGCCACTACTTCACCGATAACCCGAAGCTGCGCTATGCCTAAGACGAGGCGAAGGGGTTGCCGAACGTGCAAGTGCTAAGCGAGGGCAATGAAGCAAGTGCGGAGAAAGAGGGGGGACAGCATGAAACCCCTAGATGAAGGCACCCAGATATGTAAGCCATCAGAAGGGAATCAGAGCGAGCAGTGAGGAGACTGGAGCATTACCCTCCTAGGCAGCGAGGCCATCAGAAGAGGGGAGAGGGGGGACCAGCCCACAATGATTTCTCATGGTGTTGAGATTTCAATCGCCAGAGGTGTAGAGGAGATGGTTCGTGGCAACCAAGAGGCCATTTCTTTTTTTTTTCTTTTTTTTTTTTTATCTCCCGTTTATATTTGTTTGCTAAGCCGGTAGCTATCTAGGTACAAAGTCGCTCCAGCTCATCGCCGATGTAGACAAAAAACCTCCAACTACAGTCTATCCCCTCTCCCCCTCGCTAAAACCATCTGACCCTGCCCGACTAACCTAAGCTACTTTGAATAGAGGTAGAAAGCAAAAGCCCGGTACTACTGGTAAAAACTACAAGAGAAATAAAAGCCTGAAAACATTGAACCAAAAACCTCCACAGACGTCAACCCCAAAGAAAAGCCCCAAAGCGACAGTGAGAACCCTATGAACTAAACAAAGAAAACTTCTCGCCCAACTAGAAATCCCAACCCCAAAGACAAAAGGGCGGATGAACCAACCCACAACGATCATAACACGAGGGCCAGTAGTGACCGGGGCATATAGCCCAGAAGCGAAGAGTCCAGGCGAGGACCAGAGGGAGATCCATACAACTAAGCCAGCGCGGCGGAGACGTGTGGCGCAAGGAGCGAGACCCGGTGGTCACCGGAACCCGGACCAGAAAGGATGCATAACTCCTCCCCTTTAAGGGGCAGAATCAGAGGCGGAAGGCTGAAATCCCCTAGGAACAAGACAAAGTCAAGACCATCAAAAGGGCACAGAGCCGAGAGAGGAGAGCAGTAGGGTGCCAGCCAAAGATCATGGTGTAGCTGTAACCGAGCAACGGGACGAAACCGAGCAGCAAGGAAGGAGGGGTAGACCCAACACCGAGAAGTATGAGGCAAAGGACCACCAAGGGATTACAGTTTTTCGACAATGCGACCGTACCGACCGAAGCGCTCAGGAGATAGTGCAATACCAGAGAGCAGAGCCACCGGGGCCACTACTTCACCGATAACCCGAAGCTGCGCTATGCCTAAGACGAGGCGAAGGGGTTGCCAACCATGCAGAATGCTTAGCGAGTGCAGCGAAGCAAGTGCGGAGAAAGAGGGGGGAGAGCGTGAAACCCCGTAGACAAAGGCACCCAGATACCCAAGCCATCAGAAGGGAATCAGAGGGAGGAGCGAGGGGACTGGAGCATCACCCTCCTAGGTAGCGAGGCCATTAGAAGAGGGGAGAGGGGGGGACCAACCCACAATGATTTCTCATGGTGTTGAGATTTCAATCGCGGGAGGTGTAGAGGAGATGCTTCGTGGCAACCAAGAGGCCATTTTTCTTTTTTTTCTTCTTTTTTTTTTATCTCATGTATTCATTGTTAAGGTACAAGAACTCGCATACAGCGCTAGCTATGGCGTAAAGAAAACATTAATCCCAAAACAAGTAACAAAGTAAAAACTCAAACCATCTGCCCCAAATCGTGTCAAGTACTCGACACATAACCAACATACGGAAATTTTCAACAAAAAAAATCATCACCTAACTAGGCTAACACGAAAAACTAGCAAACCCAATGGTCGGAACAAAGGAAAAACTATTTTCTAAACAACTAAGATAAGTCCTCTTCTACTGAGGGAGAACGAGCAATTGATGATCGGGAAGACAAGACGTCGTAGCGGGCCATAGAAGGAGGAAAGTTGGTGCACGTCTCATTGATGTAGGAGGCGAGCCCGAGTAGGAGCTGGGCGGAGGACCAAAGTGGGGAGTCTTCCCCGACCGAGAGCACCCCTTGAAGGTGGAGGGCCCTGGGTACTGCTTTGACTTCGCACCGAAGGATGGCGTGGCTGAAAGTCTCTTCTTCCTCGCCGCACAAGGGGCAGAGGGGTACGAGATCAGGTTGGGACCAGGAGGGGTGGGCAGCCAGGTAACTCTTCTGGGCCCTCATCTGATGAATGCGTCCAGCCATAAACTTGCCGAGACCCATGAACGGGTGCGGTTTCGTACTGAGGGGAAAAGTATAGTATACCGGCGGAGGGGCAAGGAGCTTTCATGAGCCAAGCATCATGGTCCGAGCTTTCCGTTGCAGAGCGCGGTAGGAGGCCTTCATAAGTGCGTCGGGGGGGAGGTCCGGGAGGTCCGGCAAAAGAGAGGCCCCCAAGAGGGGGAGCGTAGGGGAATCCCCTAGGAGGGGGAGAACGAGGTGTGCGAGGGCATCGACTGGCAGGTGAGTCCTGACGGGGGGCTTGCGTTCCGGGGTGGACCAGAGGAGGGGCCTCACGTTGGGGTCAAGCCCTACACAGAGTGATCTTAAGTTCTCCCTTTCCCGATCTGGGAGGGCGGAGGGGAAGGAGGGGGGAAGGCGTGCCGCGGCCGGGTTGATGGTGGTGGGGGAGCAGCAGAGACGTAGAGCTGCCATACGGCATTTGTGAGCCAATAAAACAGCCAAGGGGGGAAGGGCGGCTTCGGCCGCTAGTATGGGGATTGGAGTGGACTTGAAACAGTTCGTGACCCATCTCTGGATGTGATGCCAGTGAACGTTCATCATGTGTAGCAGCCCCTTAGTAGGGACGAAGAGGTCGGCCCCATACTATAAAATGGGGAAAATAAGCGAGTACGCCAGTTTGTGGCAAAGGTGAGGTGAAACTCTGGCACCGAACCCCGAAAGCCTCCTCACCGCCGCGAAGGCGGACTGGGAGAGGGCGAGCCCTCTGGAGAAGTGAGTGGTAGAGGATATGTTTGGGAGCAACCAGTAGCCCAACTATCGGAGCTGTCCCGCGGGGAAGAAAACTTGGCCGTCCAGGGCTATTGGGGGGGGAGAAGGCTCGCCCAGCAGGTCCCTCTGCTTGGGGGTACGCCAATGGATGAGCTCCGTCTTAGGAATAGAAAAGCCAACCTTAACCGCCATGGCTTTGGCCTTGATGACCCCAAAGGTGCTCTGAAGTAGCCTGACGTTAGTGCGGTAAGAAGGAGAAGCAACAGTTATAGAAAAATCATCAACATAAGACAAAACAATTCCCCTTAGAACCAAAACATGTAAACAAGAAACATAAATCACAAACAACAAAGGAGAAATAGGAGACCCTTGCGGGGTTCCAACAGTAACGGAAGCAAAAACCTTGGGAGACCCTTGAAACAACAAACAACACCTTCTGTCGGTTAAAAAGGAAAAAACCCAGGAAATTAAGTAACGGTTAACCCTCTTTCTCCTAAGGAGGGAGCAGAGGATGGAGGCATCAACGTTGTCAAAACCGCCTTTGATGTCCAGGAAGAGGGAAGAAACTTTCCTGCGGGACCTTTGGAGAGTGCGGACAGAAAGGACCATCGCAGCACAGGCGTCGAAAGAGGAAAGGGTAGGGAGAGACCCGCACTGGTTGGGGGACAAGAGGCCCTGAAAACGGGCCACGGCTGAGAGGCGAGAGGCAACAACCCTCTCGAGGATCTTGGAAACGGTTTCTAAAAGAACAATAATGGGAAAGGAAGCTGGGGAGTCGTAGGAAGCCTTGCCAGGCTTGTCTAGAACAACTCCGTGGGCACGCTTGAGGGAGGCAGGGTGGTGGCCATATGCCAAGAGTGGGGCGAGAAGGGAGGTGAGGATGTGGGGGTATCTTTTGTGAAGGGCCTTCCACACAGCGTAGGGGATCGTGTCAGGGCCAGGAGCGGAGGATGGCGAGCACGTAGCGAGGGCAGAGGAGATCTCCTCCGAGGTTAGGGGGGGGCGTCGTCGAAGGCACGAAGCCTAGCGGGTAGCGACGGGGCAGGCTTTTCCGGAAAGAAATGAGTCAGGAGGGAGGAGTTAATGTCCATCGGAGTGACGGCGTCTGGAAAGGAAGGAAAGCGAGAAATCGGCCGGCCCAAAGTAAACTTTTTGACCGTCCAAATAGAGCAAGGGGTGGCGGTCGCCAGGAGGGTTCTCCAATGGGAGTTCTTCGCGCTTTTGATAGCCTTAAAGTATCCGTTCTTTGAGAGCCTGGCAGCCAGCCTGTCCTGGGGGGAGAGCGAGGCCCTCGCCTTGCGAGCAACCAAGAGGCCATAATGGTCCTCTTTTTATACCCGTTCTTCCTGTAACTTATGACTCATCCTTCACATCACGCGCCCCTATTACTCATAATGAGTCATAGTGTGAAATCCATCAGCTGACCCCTATGAGTCACTGCGCAATAAACAATCCACCAATCAAAACACAATAAATATATCATCTGCGCAACTTGTCTCACCTGCGTGAAACCCATGACTCATAACTATGAGTCATGTGCGAAAGTCATAATCATATGACCACAATCATGAGTCATGTCAAAAACAATCAACTAATCATAATAAAGGAATGACACGCTATCGCGTAGTCATGTAAAATACCAAACCCTATGACTCACAAGTATGAGTGATTTGAAAAGCTATCCTGCTAGTTACCGTTTGTGACAGGCCGCTACCAAAGAATCAATGCCGAAGTTAAGCCAAGACTTATAGAAACCACAACGGCCATCGCCCACAACCGTCGCCTCTCATTACCTAGGATAGCAGAGCGGGTGGGAGTCCAATCTGGCCCCTGGACCTTATGCCATGATTTCGCGAGCAGGGGGTATCATCGCCAGGTAGCCCGTGTGAAGCCTTATTTATCTCCTGCTACTAGGAAGAAATGGAGACTATGGGCAGAGCAGTATCGTGATTGGCAAGTATCCGATTGGAGTAATGTAATATAGTCGAATGAGTGCGCTCTGTAAGTGGGGGATATATCTAGCACTGTTTGCGTTACTTGTAGGCCAGGTGAGGAGTATCTAGAGGATTGTCTAGTACCCAGATTTGCCCGGCGAACTACGGTGATGATTTGGGGTTCAATCTATCGCAATATTAAGGGGTCACTAGTGATATGGGTTACACCTAGCTGGGGCACGGTTACTGGCTTTACCTATATTGAACATATAATTCGCCCTCATTTATATCCATGGTAGTGCTCACTCCACCAAAACAACTTAACAAACTCCGGATACATGTACTTTCAGCAGCATGGAGTGCCTGCCAACCACTCGAAGCATGCAACTACAGCATTTCAGGAACTGGGAATGAGCAACTATATATTGGCCTGGCCTCCTGCCTCCCCCAATATCTCACCGATTGAAGGCATCTGGTGTCTCCTCAAACGTCAGATCATGCACGGTGATCCCCGTCCTCTTACCGTTCTCGATCTTCATTCTGCAATTATTGAAGAATGGGATCTTATCTCCCCCGAGGAGATTCTCAATCTTACAGCCTCTGTTCCCAAACGCTTGCAAGATATGCTTGCTAGTAATGTTGGACATACGGTCTGGTAAGCTTTTTTTTTTTCTCTACTGCTCATCCTATCACTTTTTACTTTTACACTTTTGGAAATTGCTGCTTTTTGCTCTCTGCTTGTTCCCCTACTCTCGCTATTGCTCTTTCTGCTTTTATTTTTGTTTGAATAAATCTTTCGTTTATTACGATAAGGACAGGCAAATGATAGGAAATATGAGCCAAAGGATATGGATGACTTTATTTTATTTTTCATATAATATTCTGTCTTTACCATTTAACATGATTTAGGAAAGGGGATATGTGTAGTAACTGGTGGACGGATAAGATGACTTTTTCCTCTATTTTTCCTATATATATCTGCTTTTACCATTCTCTTCATTCACTTCTGTCTTGATTTTCTCTTTAGGAGGCGAATGTGGGTGTTATCAATTGAAGAAGGAAAAAAAAAAAAAGCTGTGGTATTATGTTTTTATCTATATACCTGTCTTTACAGTTAGTTTTGTAAGCAAGAAGAAACCTCCTTTTACTTTACTTAGGCAATTCTCTGAGTTTAGAAGAGTTGGCCAGGGTGCGGCATTTATAAGAACTAGGAGATATGAGCGGTTAATTTTACAGATATGAGAGAACCAAGTTACACAAAACTACCTTACACAAAACTACCGTAAAATCTTAGGAATAATGAAGACTCCCCAGGCCAGGCTAGTCATGTGGCCATTTTTACTGCTTTAAACAGGCCAAGATTGGATCTAAAGAATTTTTGTTAGGTTATCCAGCATCTTTCGCAAGCTCTCTATCAACCAAAGGGTCCAATTTCACCGCAAGAGCAGCCTGAAATGTGCACAATTCTTGAAACTTTACTAGATTATGGTTCCTATTCGCCCTATGTCTGGCCTCGTTCATTATTTGCAAAATACAGTATTTAAAATTCCTATCATATCCTATCACTCGATGCACCTCCTAGGATCTAACTCAGGTTTAAGATGTCCTGTAACCTGATCGCTTTTTACCTGTTGCCACATCGATCATCCCCCTCCTCCCTGTTTTGCCACCAAAAGTTTTCCGATTTTTTTGACCCTACCCCAGTACTCGTAATTTTCTGACGTTTGTAAAAACGACTGGGTCCGCATACGCCCCCATTTAGTAAGTAGGCAAATAGAGGGATCCAGCAGGAAATATAATCCCTACCAAAAATGCCGAGCATGACAGGAGAGACTTGATGCGAGTCTCAGGAAACTTTTGAGTTCCAGCACAGAGACAGGATGCCAAGATGATCTGAAGGCAAATGGGTGGAACCTTGAGACCCGACCTGGCCCAAGTTGTCATAGGATTCACATATGGTGGGCTGAAATAGTGGCCACCATACTCATCATGGTTTAGATTTTGCCTTGGCCATTGTTTACATCTTGGTATTTTTGGGGGAAAACCTTTCATATACCATGAAAACAGTTGAGACATTTCCGTATACTAGTACCATGATGCGGCTGCGCACGGCCATGTTACTGAAACATCGCCTTTTTTGGCCAGTGAGCTAACCATAACTGGGTTTATTTTTTTGCCAACAGTTAATTTAAGTTATCCCGCAAAACAAACCCTAAATTGTGCAAAACTTTATCCCTACCACTTGTACTTTAGAAATAAATAATGTCTTCTTTCATTCTCCTTTTCCTTCATCTATTTATTTTATTATTTATTTTATTTTATTTATTTATTTGTGCAGGGCAAAAGTATCTTTGATTTAATTTAGTTATAATTTTTATTGTTTTAGCGGTTTTGGATGTTGTCTTGGAAAATTGTGGTATCCGGGACAAAAGTACTATGTTTTACTCAGATTTCATGGTATATGAAAGGTTTTCCCTATTTTTTGCGAGGATAACCACTGCCCCTGCCACCCACTGGTGGATGGTAGGGGTGTTCACGATCCTTACAGCAAATGCCAACTGCGAGAGCTTGGTATTTCGCCTTTCCTCATTTGTTGCTGTTGCTGTGGTTACGACGTTTTCTGCAAGGATTGGGTTTTCTGCTGGATCCCTCTAATAGCATCAGCAGTAGCAAGCCACAAGAGGGGGGATGTGACTGAAGTATACATCACTAACAAGTTCCTACCAAAGTGCTTGATAAATTCCTTACCTATGACAATAGGAAAATGAACTCCTAAAAAAATTTTAAAATCCAGTGAACTATCCAGGAAGTCAGTGGCAATATTGCATAGTTTGTTGAGGCCAAATCTAACCAACCCACTTGATTAGTGCTCTTAAAAACATCCTGTCATCCTTCTGTGTTTTGCACAAAGGCACTTGCATTTCGTGTTTTTCCAGGCCCTGGGAGAGCTGCCTTGGCAGCATATGCGGACCTAGTCGTTTTTACAAACGTCAGAAAATTACGAGTACTGTAGTTAGCCATCAGCCTTCACACCAAATCCTAACCTGCTATCCCTTCGTTTGATTTCGCGACTCACCCTAGAAGTGTGGCAACGGCACTCAAGTGAGCGCGATGCTACATCGAGTATTGTTCGCTATGCAATTGACTTTCTCGCCTAAACCTCTCTGGTTTAAAATGGAGGACACTAGCTCATTTGAGTTATCATGAGTAAATATACACAGAGCATGTCGGTTTCCCCATGGCCACGCCGAGTGCTACTGATTTTGCTCTATTCCGAGCACTACACCGCTTCACAAGAAGGGCGTTTTCCACATCATGATCACGGGAAACAGGCTAAGTGTTCAACACCACGAATCCCTTCGTCTGTACCGAGTTTCACTCACTTTTAGCGTTGGACTAATAGGTTAGAAGGGCAGGAAAGGTAACGATAGACAACCCTCCAATATGAATAAAAATTAGCTGAAGTACTCGTACTCGTACCATAGTTGGGGGCAAACCTACGCAGGCAACCTGGTTTCCATCATGACCATGCTGACCAGTACTCATTTAGCACTATTCTGAGCACTACACCTCTAAACCACCAAGTTTTTTATATCACAGTTACCCAAATAAGCTATCTCAGCAGTCAAGGGGATACCGGTACAAGTACAAGGATACCTCATGAATTCATAGTACAGAGTAGGGATCAGATGTGAGATAGCAGTGGTACGGCGCTTGTCAGGTGTGTACCATAATTTTGGCCAAATAAGTGCAACTCAATTCAATAAAGTGAGAACTAAAGAACAAAAAATATCATAATCATAACCAAACGTTACTGCTTTTTCTTTTTTTCTGAGTATTTCATTCCAATAACTCATTCAAGAGGAAATAATAAGAAAGAGCAAAAAGCACAAGAAATGGCCCACCCGGGGATGGAGGAAGTTGATCTTTAGTACTGGAGAGTGCAGAATAAGAATAGTAAATAGAAACATAGGCGAGCATATAAAGAAAAATAGGGTTAGAAGGGGAAAGAAGAATGAAGGGCTAAGAATACAAAACTAACTAAAGTCATATCAGGCTATCCTAGACCTTGAAAATACAGATGTCTGGCTATCCGGGATAGCTAGGTACGACTATATAGGGAAAGGAAGATGGGCGTACAACGTGCTGGGTATGAACTATTGGGTGCAGGGTGCGGGTACAGGGTGCGGGTGCGGGGTGCTGGGTGCTGGGTGCCGGGTGCAGGTGTGGGGTACGGGACATAGGATGGGAAGGGGATCACAAAAGAGAGAGGGGAGAAAGAGAGAAAATGAAGCCAAAAAAAAGAAAACTCGTATTTGGTAGGGCCGCCATTGGCACTAGAAACAGCATTAACACAGTTAATCATAGTATCGAGTATTTGGCCAAGCTCGTATTCTGTAATTGCATTCTACTGATCATGAATTGCGGCGATCATGTCTTTGTTAGTCTGAGGGTGGGGGTGAAGTTTGCTGATTCGCGCCTTCATTACCCTCCAAACACACTCAATGAGGCTAAGGTCAGGGGTTTTGTTATGAGAGGCCAATTGGGGAAGGTCAGACGAACGGAGAAGAAAAGTGAAGTCAAGGAGGAAATATGTATATATTGTTCAGATTCGTATCTTGCTTGCTTGTCTACTTATCTACAGCGATACAGAGGGTATATATAGGAAATACAGAACAATTATCAGAAGTTCAAGACTCCGGACATCCGCCTTGGGTTCTCTCAGGAACATAAGGTTCCGGTGCCAATCCCGCCTATCCCTCCGATCCCTCCTTCACTTATCCTTCGGTGAGTAACCGGCTATGTATCCGAATCCTAACATATAGTATACGACCAGGTATACTGCTTGGTCCTTGTTGCTTTATAATGAGTGACAAACGAAACAACTAACTAGCGAGTAGCGAAACAGGAAAGGTAGAAAAGAAATATTCGCTTGTCTGGAGTGATCACCGGTGACTTTCAACAAGGGGAAGTAGCGGGCCAAGGGAGAAGATAGTTGCAAAGATCGCGTTCTTGTAGTTGGGCAACTGTAGATCAAGCGCGATGAGGGGAGGCATTATCATGCTGAATGTAGACATAATCGTGAGTTCGGACCGACTCCTGATGCCAAAATTCATCTAGGTGTGGCAAAATATGGGTTTGATATCCTTTAGCGTTGATAGTCTTACCCCACCTGGCTTTATCCCACACAATCAAGCCGCCTTTGTGATGGCCAACAAAGCATCCCCAGACGAGGATCGATTCTAACTTTTTAAATTTAGGAAGAAGGCAGGACTCCTCAAACTCCTCATCCACTCTTCTGGTAACCCAGACTTTACCCGGAGTGCCACCAACATTAAAAGCGCATTCATCCGTCCAGATGACCTTAGACTAGTCTTGGGTTGCCCAAACCTTATAACTGTCAATCCAAGAGGAGAGTGCCTAACAAGTAGATAAATAATATTAGTTAATATACAAATAATCTATAGGGTACAATAGGCATCGAGATTAGTAATATAAGAACTGAAATAACTGAACCATGTGCGAGGTAGTCCAAAAGTTGCTCCACCATATAAGGCGCTCCAAACCTACCAAAACTCTGGAGCCTGGGGACAACATATCGAAAAGAAATACTAAACACGCACTAAGTTGTATACTGAGTTCAGAGTTAGCCAGTAATGTGGATACGCAGAAGAAGTATACTTCAGTACTCGGTATAGGATTGAATATCATGAGTAATGCCAAATGTCAATTTGTATGTAATATCTGAAGAGATATACATAGTTTATGTAGAAATAATAATTGACATTTGGTATCATGCTGGATATTGAAGCTCATGCCGAGCGCTGAAGTATACTTCCCCTGCGTATCTATGTTGCCGACAAACTCCCGAACCGATATAGCCCATAAAGCAAGTTTAGCTTATACTAGGGGAGACAACTTCAACGTACTACCACGTAGCTTATTATTCAAGTTCCTACAGTATAGTAAGAACTCGAATCATTGGACCATGTACTTTGTAGTCTGAAATATCCTTCACCCGAAAAGCAGCGAAAAACAAACCCAACGTCTGCCACCACGAGACAAAATGAAAAGAAAAAAACTTAAGACCTTACGAGGAGAGGCAAGTCCAACGTCCTAGCACATAGTCCGATTATTCAAGTTCTTACGGTATCTAACCGCCGGTGGATACCCCTCGCCACGCAACTAGAGAAGAAGGAAGACTTACCTGCCGGGTTTTGGTAGAGAGAAAGGGCTTATGGGCAATGCGGCGATGGTAACCAGAAGAAGCCATCGTGCAATGAAGGGTGTGGCCACATACACTCAATCCAGCCATTTTGTCAATCTCCTTATATGGCGTACGGCGATTGTCTGCTGTGGCTGTCGCCAAGGTAATTAGTTTTTCACGCTGGAGAGAATGGAGAATAGAATGCCGCCCCTGAATATTGTTCGAGATTCAAGTTGGTGTAAGTGGAGGGTGGGCAATCCGGTACACAGTTGAGAGAGCCACCCCAGTCACGGTAGCGATATGTCAATAAGACCAGTGGGCGAAATGCTTGAGTGCTCGTATCTTGTAACAAAGGACGATATCAACTTCGGTACGTAGTGGTGGACTATCGGCATCGGGGGTCGCAGGGGTAGGACCAAGGTCAGAAACTGGAGTTTCTGGTGTAATATCTTTGGAGATGTGGATTGGTATTGACATTGTGGATACTAATTCAAGAGTTAGAATAGTACTATTAATTAGAAATAAAAAGTTCTACTTCTACTTCTGTGTCCTGTTGAGCTTGATTCTGAACAGCGGTGGTTGAGATAGGGCATGATGTACTAGGACAACCACACTCCAGCTCAGAATCCACATCAAGAATAGTGTTTCAGGCTAACTTGGGACTAGACTTGGTAGAAGTGGTAGAGGTGGTAGACGGACGATTAGGAAATGAAAAATAAGAATCATCGTCATCAGAGGTTTCGGCATCAAAAATCCAAGTGCGTAAATGGCTTGAAGTTTCCCGTACAGGGGGAATATGTTCATTGTTATTGAAGGAGGAAGGCGGCATTGTGAAGGAGGTTGGAAAAGAGTCGGCTGGTATGGAGCGGCGAACTATCATAAGAGCTCTTACGGGTTCTATTTATCATCGAATAGTATAGACATATTCATGATATATCACTCGTTACTTTTTCGGCTACACACCCATACTTCGTATTCACCGGCATTATTCAGATAGTTAAGACAACTTTTACCATCATTATTCTCTCTAAACATCTAAACATCATGAGCATGATTGTTCTACCTATCCAACCAACACATGACTAGTTTTATTCTAAGCAAGGATACCAACACCACTGGCAGGTCTCCGCTCCTCAAATCAGTGTTTAGTGTATGTCACACACATGATCTTTGGTTGAAATACAAACTTTCTCAGTGTTTCAAAATTGACTATACAGCAGAGAAATGACCACCCCTGCTCTGTACTATGAATTCATGATCTACTCTTGTACCACACTTCACACTCATCATTTGATACTTAAAGTACGGGTATAAAAAGATCCGTACAGCAAGGTAATGGCAACCCCACTACCACTAAATTTATTACTCCTACAACCAAAACTACTTAGAATAAACTGAAAATATGTGTAGACATACAATAGATATAAGAAAAGCTATATGTAAAATTAGAAAAGAAAAAAATCAATACTTGGTATACCATCCTCTTGCATCTAAGACAGCAGCAACTCTACTAGGCAGACTTCCACAATCTTTCCAGAAAAACCCCCTCAATATCCTGAGTCCAAACCTGATTTAGAGCCACTGCTAGATATTTTCTAAAAGTATCTGGGCCCACCTTGGTCTTGTGGATATTGGGAAAGCGCTAGTGCAACTTTTCCTTCATCCTCTTCCAATAGTGCTCAATAGGATTGAGGTCAGGAGAATTAGGTGGCCATTCCATAACCTATATATTATTTTCCTCAAACCAAGCTATGATATCTCTTGTAGTATATATCTTTGCACCATTCTGCTAAAAGATAGGATCCCCAACTGTGTCCTCCACCTCCTGCCAGAGATCAACTAAACCATCCTCCAAAATTCTAATATATATAAATCTATGTACACTTTTGTCAAAAAAAAGAATCAGAGGACCCTTATTTCTGCCCCAAATACAAGCTCAAACTATCATCTTTATCCCTGACCTATTGGTAACCCCATGAATAAACTCTTTGTACTACTTTTCTTTAGGTATTCTGAATATCCATATACTCTTAGGATCCTTAGACTTTTCAACTAAGGACTCAGATTCATCACTAAAGATGACTCTTTCAAAGTCTTTCCTTGTCCAATCTTTATACTTCATTGCCCAAGCTAACCTCTTAATAGCATGTATTAGACATAGTAGAGCTCATGTATCCAGTACTGGATTTCAGTGCAGAGACCTCCGGAGCGCTCAGACCCCTGCACACAGACTCTCAAAATATGCAACTATATTTTACTCATACACCTGCGGCCCCGACGTTGGAACTCGGCGTTGTGTGAGGTACCTGTCGCAGTTGCGATAGTCCTTAGGATGTCCGGCCACGAGACCACTCACTATAACACCATATACGTCACGGCCGTCTGTCTGACCGGATGCTGTTCACAGGACATATGAGAGCATAATCTAGCAAAAATTATGCAAGTTATTCAGACCAAATCAGTCCACGTCACATAGAGTTATTGCTCCTTAAAGTCAAAGATGTGAGAGAAACAAGAGAGTAGATGCATAAGCGATATCACTCCTATGAGTTAGGGGATCCAAACGCATATAGTGGAAACCAACAGTCCTACTCAGAACCAGTCAGTGAGGTAGGGGCCTTGCGCGTTAATAGCCATTTCGGCGATTACGAGCAAAAGTCGTACCGAAGCCTAATTTATACGTAGTTTGAAAAACTCATGGCATTGAATGATCTGACGACATGAGGAGTTAGCCACTTCTTGCATGGTTCAGTGAAGAATATTATTACGCTAGCTGGTCGGGCTGCATGTACTCTACACTCACCTATTACTGATGGTACTGACATACCCTCTCAGTGATATGATGGTCTACGTCTTCATAATATAAAGCAAAGGACCAAATAGTTGTCAGGGTCAGAAGGTGTTTGCACTTTCCTGTTACAAGGAAATTAGTTAGCAGGAACTTAGTTAGTATGGTTAGCACATATAGCCCATGAACACTCAGATATGGAATATAAATATCAAAGTCCCTCTCTAGTTTTACAAACATCATCAAGCAACTGGAGAAGAGATCTTATCAATATAAAAAGTTATTATCTTAGAAAAATATTACTATCTCACTATACTTTTTATCAGTCAATTGCTTTACGAATAATCTTTGGATTATACCCAGGATCTCTGTTTAGAAGACACAGGTCTAGTCCGATAAGTAGACATGATATTGGCTACCCCTAACAGCATGCTCATCCTTTAGAAGAGCTCTTTTTCTAGCTCTCCATTTCTTTATGTTGACTGAGGCTAAAGCTCTCTTGACTGTTTGGAGCAAGGAATATGGTGCAATATTCAAGTTATTGTGCAATTCTGATAAAGTCTGGCAGCGTATCTTCTCAGACTCTCTTACTAGACGGCGGTGGGTTCTGGACTTAATAATTTTGGGCCTTCCAGGTATAAGCAGGTTTTTTGCATCACCCCTCTTTTAGAAGCAGTTATGGAAGGTTTGAATAGTACTCTTTGGACGGTTCAAGAGCTCTCCAATTTCTCCCAAGAGATTTTTTTTTTTCCTAAGAGCAACTATTTGCCCTTTCTCAAACTCTGTGAGATAGCCTGTCTTCTGTGGAGGCGTTGTGGTTGAGGAGTGGTTGATTGTAGGAGTGGGGTATTTTGAGGTGTCGCACAGTAACCGATCGTACAGATCTTTTTGGCCTAGTACTTTACATCATAGTTGTTCCAATTATTCTTCACTTTCCTCTCTTTAGTTAATTTCACCACTGATCACTTCCACTACCAGCTGTCCTCAGGTATATCATGAATTCATAGTACAGAGCAGGGGTGGTTATTCCTCTCTCGAGATAGCAACTTTGAAACACTGAAAAAAAGATCTGTTCCAAGCTGATGTGGCAGTGGTATAAGCTATCGGTTGTGAATCATCTTAAATTGAGGTTGTTGCATGCACACACCCGCTAGATACTCGGGTATACCATGAATTCATGGTACAGAGCAGGGGTGGTCATTCCTCTGTCGAGACGGCAACTTTGGAACACTCAAAAAAGATGTGTTCCAAGCCGAGGTGGCGGTGGTGATAAGCCACCGGTTGCGAAACATCTTAAACTCAGGCTGTTGCACATGCCCGCTAGATACCACCTTGGCTGCTGTTTATTTGTGCCATAGCCCAGCTTGCACGGTACAAGTATAGTGGAGCACTGGTACATTCTCCCCCAAACCATCATCCGGCTTTCTGATGTCTGCTAAGCCCCATTTTTGTCTAACTGAGTTGATTTGGACAAAATTATGGTACCCGCTTGCAAGCGCTGTACCACTGCTGTTTCACATCTGATCCCTGCTCTGTACCATGAATTCATGATATACCCGAGTACCATAGCCCAGATTGTATGGTATAGTGGAGCACTGGTACATTCTCCCTAAAACCATCATCCGACTTTCTGATGTCTGCTAAGCCCCATTTTTGTCTAAAGTGAGTTGATCTGGACAAAATTATGGTACCCGCTTGCAAGCGCTGTACCACTGCTATCCCACATCTGATCCGTGCTCTGTACCATGAATTCATACTCTACCCTTGTACCCGCACTTAGCCCAAGTGCTTGAAAACGGTTTGAGGGATGGGTCTAAACATCATGGCGGTTTAAGGCTTACTTTGCCGATTACTACCTAGTCATTGCTGATCCCAACTGTAGTGCAACGCTAAAAAGTCCTGAAATTCGGAATCAAACGAAGGGATCCCGGATTACCTGCAGAGCTCCATGAATGCCCCAAGATTTAACCGTCCGGGGTGGTGGGGCACGACTTTATTTACGGCTGGCTTGTTTCCATGTGGGTGGTAATTCTGATCGCGTTGTTTCGCCTACTTGCACTTAAACGAAGTTATGGTACTGTGCTACACTCGTACTAGTACATGCAACCCGAAAGGCAGGCATAGGGGAGAAGAGCACGATCTCTACTAGAAATATCTGGACACAGTAAATGCGAAAGAAAAAAAAAGGCATTTCCTTTCTACTACGCAGGCGACGATTCTTGGTTTTGGAGTAATTGTTGACTTTGGGATCGGTGTTCGCAAGCTAATGTGGTCGTTTTAGTTTTAGTCCGTTGTCACACCCCACACTTGTGGCTATAACTTACCGTGGTTCACTTACTTGAGGGAATACCGAAATATACGGCAGAACGAAATATTTAATGAGGGTGGGAAATGTCGTAGTGAAGAAACAATCATGCAGGAAAATCTAGGCTACGCTTTCGTGTCGCTCACGAAATATTTCGTTGTGCCGTATATTTCGGTATGCCCTCAGGTACATTAAAGTGCGAAAGTACGAGTGAGACCACCACCGAACCTCTGCTGCAGTCGCATCCTGCTGTCCCGGATTCCACTCTAACGGATTCTTTGGCGTCTCCAACGATTTTTCGTGATCTATCAAGATACACAGAGATAGCCCACCGCCCTAGATTCTGCGTGTTTTCGGATCTGATCATTCCTGGCCCTTATCGTCACAGAAGACATATTCAGTGTCCTGGATTTTCACCATATCCTAGCCTGCCTGGGCTGTAATTACACCCGCTCAAACACGTGAACAACTGCCCCCCTCCCTATTTTTTCCCTCTCGCAACCATCACCCATACTACTGTACCGGCAGAGTTCCCAGCTTGCATCCGTTAGTCCTTATCGGCGGGCATTTTGGGCTTAAGGAGAGGCCCGAAGCTTTTGCCCCCCTGTGGGTGAAAGCTTTGCAGGCGGTATAGTGTGGGGCTCACCGCTGGGAAATTAAAATCCCATACTTGGCATAGGATTGGTTGATGTGGTTTTTCTCGTTTCTGACGCCTTTTTTCCTCTGCCCCACCCTGTAGCTAGAACTCATAGATTATTGCAGTCTGAACTGTACTCGAGTACGCACGACGAAAGTGGGCCGGCGACGAACAGGGGTATTTGGTGGGCAAAAAGTGAATCATCGAGGTTAGGGTTACGAAAGAAATTACGGGTAATTAATCCCTGTTCGCCACCGGCCCTGTTTCGTCGTGGGTACGGTGGAGACTGCATGATACTGCGAACTTATAATGAAGCACAATCCATCAACTGAGCTGAACTAGAGAGATGCAAGTACAAACACAAATAAAATGCTTCCTAAATGCAAAAATTAAAAAAAAGCAACAGTACTTCAGCAAAGGCTAGAAAATTTATCCTATTCGACAGGCTCCTGGGTGGAGGCGGAAAATAAAGACTTTGTGAAGCAAATAGTGGTGGCATATTTTTGATCTGTCCCCTGACAAATGGGGAAAGAATGATACAACATAACTAAGTAATTGGAAGAAATAAGTTAAATGAAAGGTGGGAAGGATGTGAGGCCTTCCTAGTATTGCACTCGTTCCTGTCGCACCACCCGCAACCTGAGCTTCGGGTGGATACCTCGTCTGGGGATGGGTGAAAGGTTTTGGCAGTGAAATAGTCATGTGGATGATGTGTTGGGGTAATTTTGGGCAAGATGCTAGAGTTGGTAGGGGGTAGAATGAAGAGGTGGACAAGTTTTGGATGTGGAGGCATCAGGTTGGTCAGTTGGGACTGGGGGAGGGGGGTGGGATAGAGACGGTTCAGGCGGCGTCTATCCGGCTATTACATTAAGGCTAGCCTCTTTTCGCCCTAACAAGGGACCCGACAGTACCTCCGGGCACTCTTAACAAGGCCGGAGGTTATCGTATTTGAACACTCTCCTGCGACAACCTGTGGTTCAGTTGTTTCGATTGTGTCAAGAGTCTCGCGACGCCTTCATATCCCCTGATGGCAGCGAAAGAGACCGATGTTTGACCATCCTTATCAGATGAGTTAGGGTTGACACCCCCACGTTCCAACAGTAGCTTCACCACTCCCTCATGGCCCCTCATTGCGGCTTGTGATAATGGGGTTCGGCCGTGGTTATCTGTTGAATCAGGGTTAACACCCCCGTGCTCGAGAAGCAACTTCACAACGCCCTCATGCCCATACCGGGCAGCAAAAGACAGCGGTGTTCTGCCGTTGCTTTCAGAGGAATCTGGGTTGACATTCTCCTGTTCCAGAAGCATCCTCACTATGCCCTCATGTCCAGAACGGGCAGCCCATAGCAGCGGTGTTTGACCATCATCGTTCGATGTATCAGGAGCGACATCCAATTGCAGAAGCAGCCCCACTACGCCCTCCTGCCCAGACCGGGCCGCCCACAAGAGTGGCGTTTGGCCGTACTCATCTGGTGTGTTTGGATTGGCACCTAATTCTAGCAACAGCCACACTGACCCCCCGTTCCCGGACCAAGCGGCGAACGATAGCGGAGTTCGGCCGCTGTTGTTCGGTGAAGAAGGGTTGACACCCTCGCGTTGCAGGAGCAGCTTCATTACATCCTCATTCCCGGAGCCAGCAGCAAAGGAGAGCGGTGTCCGGCCGTTGTGGTCTGGTAAATTCGGGTCAATATCCTTTCGTTCTAGGAGTAACTCCACTACGGCTTCATGCCCCTCCTCGGCAGCGAATGAGAGCGGTGTTTGCCCATATTTGTCTGATAAGTTGGGATTAATATCCCCCCTTCGTAATAGCAACTCCACTACTCTCTCATGCTGTGACTGGGCAGCGAAGGAAAGTGGTGTTCGGCCATTGCGATCGGACGAATCTGGATTAACATTCTTCTGTTCCACAAGCAGCCGCACAAGAGCTTCCTCTCCAGATCTGGCGGCCCATAGTAGAGGTGTTAGGCCATCGTTATCCGATAGATTAGGTTCAACATCTTCCTGCGAAAGAAGGAACTCCGCAACGCTGTAATTCTTGCATCTAGCAGCCCACATCAATGGGGTTGCGCCGGTAGAATCGCGCCTGTTCAAGTCCCATTTTTTCTGATCCACCATTGCTGCCGCTATTTCTTCAATCCCCAAAAATGCTATACAGTGCAGCCCCGAAAACCCCACAAGAGGCCCAGCAAGAGCCTCACGCAGGAGAATAGTAGCAGATATATGGTGCGGGTATTGTTCGAGAAGTTGAAAGGCTAGGGATTGCACATCTTTCGTGGCTTGCATTCTGGCATGGAATCCCCAGTGGCAGGACGCGTACTCAAGAAATGGCTTCGCTAATAGAGTATCACCGCGAATTGCGGTAAGTTTTCGAACAGACGGAGTGTTTAAATAAGTCAAACACGTTTTGGCAATCATCGAATGCGCGGTTGTAAGAAGATTATGCTCTTCAAGGTACTCGCGGAGGGTGAAGTGCATAAGACGGACTACCGATGTCTGCTGATCAATCGCGACAAGTCCCAAAGTACAAGCCAGCAAGATTCGTGGCGTAGGGACTTTGTCTTTGTGGAGATCGAAATCTCCAGTTCCCACCTCCACCGCTAATGCATAGCACAACTCTTCCGCTTTCAACGGCCGGTGGGAACAAGATATCCACATCAACGTTTTCATTCCAAGTTCCGCTTGGTCTCCTTTCTGCCCGTTTATACGTGCTAATGTCACACTATACGCGCCCTCTAAACTAAGGCCTTCTCTGATATTATACAGTGCTTGTCTTCTTCCCCCCTTCGTCGTCTGGTCCAGGATCGCATCCATAACGAGTGAAACTAGAAGAAACCTGCACCCCAATATTAGCCGACAACCTTGAATCTGGGACCCTCCAATACGGTAGTACATACACCTCAGATATCCTTTCCGGGATAATCCTTAGGATCTCGGTTCGAAGTTCCTCGTCCATTGCGTCTGAGTGCTGGTCTAATTCTAACCGCTTCTCCAGATAGGTTTCGATATCCCCTTGCCGTGGGTTTGCAGGAACCATAACAACACCCTTGCTAAAATATTTGCTAATTTCGTCCTGGATATGGGGCCTCCCGGTGACAAAAAGTCGAGCCCCTGGACAGTCTCGGACAATCTGGTGCAAAGATTCTAAAAGCTGAGGTCGGCGTTTTGGGAGAAACTCGTCTAGGGCGTCAATACAAAAAAATACACGCCCGAAGGATGATATAGATTGAATAAGCATCGTGTGGATTTCGGGGAGCCGTAGCGTGCGACCGTTAACTTGTCGTTTTGCTCGTTCAAAAGCATCCCGGATCTCGCTCGGGATCGGTTCTAACCCTGCGACAACCTGCTTCAACAGGGCCGCTAACACACTTGCCGCAGGTTGCTCTTCAGGATCATTGAAATCGCAGTACATACAAGCGACGACCGTATTGTCCCCGTAAACCGGATCACATAATGTATCTATCACAAGAGAGCTGGTGTTGCCTCTTTTAGCTTTAGAAACTATTTTAAGAGAGCGGCCTTAAATACCTGAGATAGGTCTTCCCAGTTCCCGGATTGCCACAACAGAACAATACAGGTTTAGCATCCGGAGTCTCGCTTGTACGCCAGCTCACAAAACCATCCTTTTGAAGAAGCCATGTTCCTACCCCGTCCACTCTGTCGAGACTTATAACCCAATGCCTTTTCTTAGGATCTAATGGTGATAACCATTCTAGAACCTGACCTCGTTCATCGGATATTGACGGCTGGTAGTTATTATACGTATTGAAACTGTCCGTTACATTGTTACAGTTTTGGTTACCGTCACCCATACTGGTTGAGTTTCGGTATGCCGTCTGATCCATCTCGCCTTGGATATGCGCCACCACGTTGTTGAATCAGAAAGTTGGTATCGAGAGATTGAGAAGATTTGGCAGTGAGGGTCGAGCGGGGGTGGGGGATCTACACCAAGGATCACAGCCTCCATGACCGATGCACTGGCGAGGAACAGGGATCAGTAGATGATATTGTTTTTAGTTACCCTGCCTTGACGATTTCGATTTTTTGCTTGTAGCTGTAGTGTGGGATTCAAAGGGATCATATGATACCTTATTCCACACCATAGCGAGCGCCCGGCATTGCGAGCCATCTGCAAATTTAGGCAATATGATTGGCTGAGCCTCAGTGTAGATTTAAATAGTGGTTAGTATTTGAGTGGATGGCTAGCTACGCCGGGCGCTCGCTATTATGGAATAAATTACGTTACACCATATTAGTTTATTCTGATTTTTCCCCCCTTGACTGATCTCTACGAGTAGAAAGCTTTAATATCTCGAACCTGTGTCCATCGCATCACTAACATCCATCTCTGAGTGCGGTAAAGACCCTTGAAATTCGCTATCTTCATACAAGTACCCGCAGGCCTCAGATCTCCGGTCCTAGAGACAAAAGGTATATTATCAGCCCCCCAACGTATTGGATCTCATGGCGGTAGACGCAATTCCGTTAACCTACCAAACTAAGCCTATCCTAGGCCAACGGAGATATGATACGAAACTTCAAGGGTTTCTAGGGTATGGTACAGCTACTAGACAAAAGTTTTCGTGACGCTAGACCTGTCTACTAGTAATTAGCGCAACCGATGTTTGCTTAGAGGGGTTCACCCCTGAGTGAGCAACCAGCCATGAACGACAAATAGTAATGATAAGAGTATTTAGAATAAAATTAGTAGTAAAAAACTAAAATATAAAGGTTAACACTTTGTATATTATCCTCTTGCTTCAATAACAGCTGCCACCTGATTTAGCATAGATTTTCACAGGTTTTCGGAAGGGTCAGGCGGAATTGTTTCTCAGGCTAAAGGCAGAACTAGCACAGTGCCGGCACACACACGCGCAAGTGTACTTGACAGATTCAAAAGTATTGGGATATCTTGGCGTCAAGATATTACCGTCGGGGAAGTAAATGGGGGAGAGAATTTCCCAATACTTTTGAATCTGTCGAGTACACGGCAACGAATGAACGGCAAAAACGGTGACTAGGAAACGGCGAAACGGCAACGGCATCTAAACGAAACGAAACGCCAAGAGCAAAGCAACACTGAAGACTTCGATCGCCAACGCGCACTTCTACAGTAATCAACTGCTCGCTTTCCCGCTCACACTCGCAACGCTCACTCAACTAACTAACGGTAAAAGCAGGAGTATATAGAGACGACGAAGCCTTCCACCTATTCTTCCTGAGATCGCAACACAATTCCTTTCGCTTCGACGTATGTCCCCCCTTTCATTTCCACAGACTCTCGTGCCAACAAATAGGGACAAACATCTCAAAGAACTTCTGCTTTCTATCGCTACCGCGCATCTACGCCTTCGCGCATCCGATCCTTCCGACGCTGCATTGATCCCTGGCGCATATCCGAAGCCTTTGTCTGAAAGATAAAGAGATAAGTAGTGCGCGCAATAGGCCGGGCGTGCCGAGCAGCATCAAAGACTTCTAACAAGAACATAGGCCAACTTTTCCTTTACTGCCTCCTTTCCTTCTGACGTATTAGATATCCTTAAGTGCCACTGATATAGGTACTTGTTAAGTTTTACCCATGCAGCTTTTAACGGAGGTCAAATCCAGAAAAAGAAGTGCCCTATAATACTAATATTCTTATCCACCGGCCAATTCAAGCTCATCGTCTAGTTAGCTTTGTGAATAGGGCGATTGTGTTACTGAAAAAGGAAATCAAGAATACCGCAAGTAAGCATTCAATAAATATTTGATCATTAAGGTATCTGTTGCTGATTATACTTTGTTTTAGTTATTATAACATGTATCCATATTCTAGTAATTAGGGAAGCAAGAAGAATTTTGAAGGTTAATGTTGGCTGGTAGCCATTGATTCACTATCTCCGAGTTATGCATAAGCTCCCGGGATGTTGTCCGGTATAATTCCAAGAATATCGGCTACCAATTCCGAATCTATTGCATCCAGTTCCAAGTCCTTTTCGAACCTCATAGTAAAATATCCTCCTTGGTGCATTTATGGAGGTTAGTTCGGGTAGCCAGGGAATTATTTCTTGACTTCTCCTTAAGTATGTGAACTCTCAGTAATGAATAGCTGAATGTTTGGACACTCCAGGCTAATGCGCTGTAAAGAACTCAAAAGCTTAGGCCAATGTTTGGTGAGAAACTCGTTTAAAGCATCAATGCTCATCCCGGTTGCAATGGTGAGACAGATACGGTAAACATTACGTGGGTTTCCGGAAGCCGGAACGCGCCGCACTCCACTTTTATTACACCTTCGCTCAGTTAAAGGCCTCCCTTTATCTCTTCCGGAATTGGCTTCACACACAAGTTGCCGATTGCTCTTTGTGAATTCGGAGATCACAGAAGATACAAGCCACACCACATTGTCCCCATAAAATGCATTGGACGGTATTTCTGCTGTAAGATAGTCTTTCCATACCTTAGTTTGGCCCGTTGTGCTAAGAGAGCTACCATATACACTTCAGATGTGTCTTCCCCACTCCTGGATCACTAGAACAGAATAACAGGATTGACAGACTTACCCTCGCTTATATACTATTCTTCAAGCTTGTTCGTTCGGTTAGGCCCGCCGCCCCCTATCCTATTCACTCCACCTACATACAATCTAATGCACATACAGAGGCGGCATGTGAGACGATCTCTCCAGAATCCAGCACTTTTTCATCCGAGGTATCTCACAGTTATTCCACACATTTTTATAGCTCTCTGCGGCTTTGCCAATATAGCTGTTGATAGTAATGGTTGGAGTCCAAGGTTCTGCTGAACGTCTCTTTTCTTGCCCGTTCTTCTCCTTGTTCTTGGCGGTGATTGTGGTGGTGGCACTTTTGGATTCTGAGAGAGCGAAAGGGATTATTATGGGCGACGGAGGCTGGGATGGATGAGAAATTCGGCCTTGTAAGCACTACTCCAATACCATTTATTCAAGCCGTGCATTGGTGTTGCTTTTTCTTTGCCCATTTTCACAAAAAGCTGTAGCAGGGTGCTGTCGAATACTACTATGCTTCTATTCAATCATATCCCCGCCAAGGCTGAAAACGTGCACACAAACCAAGGGTGGAAGCTCTCCTTGTAACCCAGCTCTGATATACAGCAATCAGGCCTTTCCATTCCTCTAGAACATTATAGTTCTTAGCTGCCTACCAGTTCCGTCTTTGGTGGTGGTAAAATCACTCCTGGCAGCAGTCACGGGCAGTGGGAAAATTTGATGACTTTTTTCCTTTGCCCTCATGATCTGCTAAGATAATACAGTCCATTCACCTCATTCTATAGATGTGGCTGTGGGGCATTGGATATTTCGCCGGGAAGTAGGTTGGATAAGGAAATCAAATTAATAAAAATGGGTTGCAAAAAGCAAAACTGTCAAAAATCTTCATTGTTTCTAGTAATTGATACAAGTGAAAAAATAAATAATTATGCTTGGGTAGTTCATTGCAAATAAGCTAGCCTGAGCCAGGCCTTCAATACCTCTCAAAATCGTGAATCCTTTATCGTCCAGCAGGGGATGACAAGAAATAAAGGGGGTGTTAACCCTAACTCTACGGAACATGAACACTGTAAAGAAATGATTATCTGTCCAGGTTTTTTGTGTCTGACATGCTTTCTCCACGCTTTCTCTTGCTGAATGACGTCTACCAATGGAACGATAATTGCATGGAGATACAGGCTAAGCAAAAAGGCCGAATTTTTGCCGAACTCATGATAGCTATTCCGATGAAAGCCTTTTGGATAAGAATACTTGTACTCCTGCACATCTCAAACAAAATATCAGACCAAACTCACAATATTAGCAAGGTGGTAATACTAGACAAATAGTTACGGGATACTCAATTTAATGGAAGTAGGCGAGCGAGCTCAACACTGAGTTTTTGGTGGATGGGCTGTCGATAGTCAGGAGCCGCAGGCTAATACTAGTAGACTCGCCCATCCGCAGTAGTCTAGGGGCGCGCTCCGATAAATTTCAATTCCACCTTCATTCATATTACCTGTCCGCTTATCTAACTATCACTTACTGTTAGTAGCAAGGCAATCCCAATCAGTATTCCTAGCCATCTATTCGGTCCGTCTTCGGGAAGGACAGGACGGACTAAGTTCATAGTTGGTCCTTTTGGGGGTGCTAGGGCGGACTACGCCCGGAAAGGTGAGGACCGGGGGGCTGCAGGATATTATAGTCCTAGCGCTTGGATTACACGTACTAGCCTAAGTTGAAATCACACACCTCCGGGACGATAATTATCGCATCATGAGACATCACTCTTTCGTCCATAGCCGCCTCCTACCGTCTCCGCCGCTCCTTACTATACCCGACCTTCCTCTGCAGTCCTCTGCCGTCCTCTATCCTCCCATACCGCCCTCTGCCATCTCCCGCCGTCCCCCCTCCCATTCCCTGAACACACATGTCTCGCTCTCTAAGGGCCCGCCGGACCTGCCGGGCCCCCGGGCGGTTGGGGATAATGATCCCAATCCCAGCATAATAGTCTGGATCTACCTAGATTCAACTATAGCATAACGAAGGAAATCTGCCTTGCTACTTATGCATGAGTAGATCTTCCTGATGTTATGGAAATTATCTATTGACTTTACGCACACTGGAAGCTCTTATGTCAGAGGAGGATGTTTAGATCTTAATTCAATCTTCGTGCTTAAGGGAAAATGGGCATTCCTATACCTAAATCAGAAATATTTCGGTGTTCCTTCTCCTTCCTCTCACATCCTTGCTTGACTCACGACAACATCTACCGCGCTCCCTCTCTTCCCTTCTAACCTCGCCTAATCTCTTCTCTTCCGGTCTCTTGGTTTGTCTTCATCGCTCTCCACCCCGACTTCTTTTCTTCTCTCCTAGCTTCTTTCTCCGACTTCAAAAGTATACTTGTCTGTCCTTTATGAGAGAGATAATAAATTCGAGAAATATGGTTATTATTCTCGATGTGCCAAGGTCATTCCGTAGATCGCATCACTAAGCGCAGGTGATTTGGAATAAATGTCAAATATGGAAGCTGTGTGGGATTGTTAGCGAGTTGTTGGGGCAAGCCTTCAAGAGTTTTATCCGCATCACCATGTGCAAAGAGGCATCTCCCTGGGGAACTCGGGTCGCGGCAGTAGTGGCCCTCCTTAAAGAAGATTGGAGAGTGATGGTAAAGGTAGCTATATGAAATTGTTCCTAATGCCAAGTGCCGTGGGCTATAAAAGGAGGGGATCACCGATGGGAACCAAGGATGAGCCAGGATGAGCCAAAAACACTACCCGTAATTCTCGCTCAAAGGCCTTGACCAGTGGTGCTTATCAAATCCACACTCATTTAGATTATCCCCATTATGTATTATTTGGAATTTGTTCTAGCTGGAAGCTCTGATATTCTAATCTGAAAATAGGAGACGATTTATTGAAGCTGGTTTACAATATTAAGCGTTGATTTGCCAATAACAATATACCATTCATATTGGGTTCAAAAGTGACAACACAATACTTAAAAGGAAATAAGTGTAGACGACATGTGGGTAATATGCCAATGGGGGGAACCTCGAGATATAAACAATAATAGCAAGAACCCTTTTCTCTAACGAAACGGAAGAGGGAAAAAAAACATCATCTATATCAGCGTATGCCAATCAACATCGAGCCATTTCTATCAGCAGTCTTACAATATATCCCCACCTATAGGCCCTTACTGTAGAATTACATTAACCAACAAAGGAGGACCGAGGGGGACTTATGGAAAGAAAAAAAATATCACACAGAAACTTGATGTAACCTACTCCGACAAGCATCCTCCAAGAGACTGCACGGGACAAGCTAATACAAAAGAAACGGTGGAGAGAGAGGAAGCTATATAATGGTTTGGAAGTAGCTATGGGGTGTGTCCTGAGGGGAGTATTGCCATTAAATAAGAGTATTTAAGAGCTTAGGTTATGTTAGATATAGGGGTTGGTACCTTGGAGGCCAGAAACACATTTTGATAAAGTTCATATGGATAGTGTTTCTCAGTGGATGATGAAGACGCAGAGGGGTGGATGTAGGTGTCTTAGTAGATGCGTATGATTATGTTCTTGATAATGGGCGAAATCTCATCAGGTATCAATGGGAATGACAGGTATTGTCGAGGGTGTTAGGGCCAGGGGATGCAGGGGCGCTTAGAACCAAGTAAAGATGGCGGGGTTGCTCGATCACGCTTTAGAGGCCTGGAATGCTTCAAGATGGTAGAGTTGAGGGCAGTATCAGATGTGGCAGCGGGCACGAGAACGGGTGCCGAAGGATGCAGCTAGGGGCTGATTCAAGGGAGAATCGTTGGAGGGGGGAGGAGTGTCGCTTCGGTGATTTACTGCCTTTTGTTCGGAATAATACTTTCTTGTTGTAGTATAGGACCTCGCTCGACTTCTGCTTGAGTAGGCAGAGCATAGCCAGGGATTTTCGCCGTCACACAATTGGCCTGTGATGCTTTGTGATTAACTGCATTGTCTTTGATAGTAGACTCATCACACCAATAATCCCAGACCGTTCTGCGTGCCAGAGAGCTGTCTAGCCATTTTGATTGGACCAATCAGGGTCGATGTCCCCTCTCTCCAACAGTATCCAGTGTTCCCAAGCGTCCAGTCCGTCCGTCTTTTCCCTAGGACGGGACGGACGCCGCATTCTCTGCCACTGCCCGGGACGGACGCCCAACTTGTAGTCCGTCCTAACCTGTGCCCGGGACGGACGGCCGGGTGTTGAAAAACGATTCAAAGATCAAGGTATGTACCGGAACTGTGCGCTTAGGAGTAATGCCTTAGATACAATATTCTCTCTTAGAGGGCCGAAGAGCCAACTATTTATGCAGTGAAACAGCAACATATACCAGCAGCGGTAAAGAAGGTAAAGGAAACAATATGGAAGACATGGAAGGTACATGAGAAAAGAATTGCATATGTGATTGAGTAGTGACATAAGAGACAAGCCTAATGTGGTAAGTCAAACTCAAAGAGAAGGAAACCGTAGTAGGAAGAGCGGCTGGTTATGTCGTACTCCAATACGTGGAGAGTACATAGTCGAAAGCTTATTTCAACACCGGGCCCTACAGGCTTTTCGAGTGATAAGGTGTGATGTGGGCGGTAAAATGAAACTAAACGCCAAGCACAAAAGACTGATCGCCAACAACGGTGACGAACTTTTTCTCATTCTACTGCTCACTGTTACGCTCACGACTTGGGAGATAGACCGGGTAAGCCCTAACTCCTATGCGGGGAATGTGATAATGCTTCAGACTATTACTTGTAGTTAAATAACACGGTTTGGATAGTGCAAAGTATAAGAAAATAGGGAAAATGAGACACGGTTTCTTGCCGAGGTGGCTTATCGGATGTGAGATATACTCCTATCCCTCTGATATGAAAACGGGCCACACACTTATTTTGTCAATGAACCACGTATATCACACTACGATGCAATTAGGGGGGTGACTATCTATTATAGGTTAGTGTGAAAAATACCTATAGGGCCCGGCCGTCACCTACAGGACTGCAGTCATTATGGAAGACGGACACCGTGCCAGGCCGTCCTTACCTACCCTGCCCGGGACGGACGGGACTATAGGACGCCAGGGCCCTGCCGTCCGGACGGGACGGTTGGGAACACTGACAGTATCTTTACTACGCCCTCACTTCCATATTCGGCCACATCTGATAGCGGTGTCCTGTATTGGCCAGACGAATCGAGGTTGACATTCCTTCACTCTAGCAGTATTTTCACTAGGCCATCATATCCAGATTCAGTAGCATATGATAGTGGTGTCTAGCTATCCGCGTCCCCTAAATTGGAATTGACATCCTCTCTATCCAACAGTATCCTCACCACGCTATCATGTTCAGATTCGGCAGCCCACGATAGTGGTGTCCGATCACTGTGATCCCTCAAATAAGGATTGACATCCCTTCTATCCAAGAGGATCTTCACTACGCCCTCATGTCCGGATCTGGCAGCATATGTTAGTGGTGTCCGGCCGTATTCATCGGACGAATCGGGATTAACATCCCTTTGCTCCAGCAGCATCTTCGCTATGCCCTCGCGTCCAGACCCAGCCGCATATGATAGTGGTGTCCGACCGTATTCATCGGACGAATCGGGATCGACATATCCTCGCTTCAGTAGCATCTTCGTTACGCCCTCGCGTCCAGACCCGGCCGCATAAGATAGTGGCGTCCTGCCACCTTTGTCCTCCGAATCAGGATTGACATCCTCACGCTCTAGCAGTATCGCTACCATGCTCTCACATCCAGATTCAGCAGCATGCGATAGGGGTGTCCGGTGCCGCTGGTCTGGAAAATCGGGATTGACATTCACGCACCCTAGGAGTAGATTGACCACACCCACACACCCAGAACCAGTAGCATATGATAGTGGTGTCCAGCCATCTGCATCCCCCAAATCGGGACTGACATTCCCTCTCCCCAGCAGTATCTTCACTACGCTCTCCTGTCCAAATCCGGCAGCATATGATAGTGGTGTCCGGCCATTCCCATCCCCCCAATTAGGGTCGACATCTCCACGCTCAATGAGTAGCTGCACGGCACCACCCTGCCCACACCCAGCAGCATATGATAGCGGTGTCCGGCCATCGCCACGAACTCTGGAGCGGCGGTAATGCGATCGCCGCTGAGCTTGTGCTGCCTCGCCCCCATATCCATATTCGGCAGAACATGCCTGGGATGTCCAGCCGTACTTATTCGAATCGGGGTTCACATCTCTGCGGCCTAGGAGCAACTTCATCACGCCCTCATGTCCAGATCCAGCAGCATGTGATAGTGGTGTCCGGCAGCGGTGATCTAACGAATCAGGATTGACCTTCAGGCACTGCAGGAGTAGCTTGACCACCTCCTGATGTCCAGCCTTCGCGGCATGTGCGAGTGGTGTTAGGCCCAGGTTGTCTGCTAAAGTGGGGTCAACAGTTCCCTGTTCAAGCAGTACCTTCACGAGTGTTGAATTCCCGTATTTAGCAGCCCACATCAATGGCGTTGCACCATTAGAATCACGCCCGTTTAAGTCCCATATATTCATGTCTATCATGTCAATCGCGATTTCGGAAACACCCATGTATGCTATGTAGTGTAGTCCAGTAAATCCCTGGAGATCGAGATGGGTACCCCAGTAATAACCCATCCAGGGCTCAGAGTCAACCCTCCTCATCTCACGTAGGAGGACCCTGGCCGATATGTGATTCGCATCTCGTCGAAGGAGTCGTAACGCCAACCATTTCACACTTTTGGTTACATCCTTCCTAGCATGAAACCCCCAGTAACAGGAGGCATAGTGGAGAAACGGCGTTGTTGATGGGATAGTATCAAGTGCAGCTGAAAGCTCACAGATAGTCTGAAAATTAAGATAGGTGAGGCATATTTCGACCATCATCGAGTGAGGTGTGACGAACCAGCTGGGATGTGCTGCAAGATACTCTTGAAGGGTGAAATGCACCAGACGAACCATGGATACTTTCTCATCAACCGTCACAAGTCCTAATGTGCAACTCAACAAGGTCCGTATCGTGGGGACATTGCCGACATTGAGGTCCGTTGTTCCTGCTTCGACCGCCAATGCATGGCACAGCTCATCTGCCTTCAAAGGCCGTCCGGAACATGAAATCCACATCAGGGCTTCTATTCCTAGCTTCGCTCGATTACCTTTCTGCTCTCTTATCCGATCCAATGTTGTTCTATATGCATCATCCAAACCAAAGCCGTTGGTCATCTTCTGGAAAGTTTGTCTTCTCTGATATATGGTCGCATCTTCCAGAACCGCATCCATAATGAGGGAAATGAGAAGAAATCTACAGATCAAGGTTAGCAAATAACCTTAGATTCATCATGGACAGGCTGCACATACACCCCTGAGATCTTGTCGGGAATAATTGTAAGAATATCGGCCTCCAGCTCCGGATCCATTGCATCCGGCTCCGGGTCTTTTTTCAACCTCATGGTAACGTATCCCTGAATATCATCCCTGGTGGGCTTTATAGATAGATCGAGATATTCGGGGAAATATTTCTTCACCTCCTCTCGAATGTGTGGCCTCCCGGTAATGAATAGTCGAATGTTTGCACACGCCCGGACAATATGCTGTAAAGAGTCCCAAAGTTCCGGTCGATGTTTTGTAGGAAACTCGTCGAGTCCGTCGATACAGATAAATCTCTGTCGTAATGATGCGATAGATCTGATAAGCATCGCCTGGATTTCTGCGAGCCGCAGCGCCCGGCCGTCAATTTTCCTCTTCGCTCGGTCAAAGGCCTCCTTTATTTCCTCCGGGATTGGTTCTACCCCAGCCACAAGTTGCTTCAAGAGAACTGCTAATACACCGGTCGCGGATTGTTCTTTGTGCTCATGGAAGTCGCAGTAGATGCAAGCCACAACCACATTTTCCCCATCAAACGCATCGCACAGTGTATCTATCACAAGGGAGCTATTGTTTCCACGCATAGGTTAGTTTTGCGCCCTTACTTGTATCTCAAAAGAGCTACTTTTACACACCTCAGATACGTCTTCCCCACTCCCGGATCACCATAACAGAATAATATCGGATTAGCAGCTTGATCCTCGCTCGTATGCCATTTCTCAAACTCGCTCGTTCCAAGAAGCCAGTTTCCTACTCCATCCACCCGGCGCTCACGCACAGCCTGATGCCTTTCTCGAGGCACGATGGGAGATAACCACTCCAGGATCTGGCGCTTCTCGTTGGATACCGATATCCCGCAGCTATTCCACACATTATTATAACTATCTGTCACGTTACCAACGTTTTGGTTTATAATAATGGTTGGCTTCTGGCATGCTACAGAACCCATCATGCTTTGTATATCTCGACTTGCTATTAGTAAGGGTGACGGCGAAGGCGGTCCCTTTCGTATAATGAGAGGGGGGGTGAAGAGAGGAAAAAGGTAATTTTTTAGGGTTGGTTCAAGAGGGGAGACGAGGGATTAACCCTTTTTAAGCGCAAAGTGAGCCCCGGAAATTACTGTACCGGACCGGACTCAAGTCTTCAGAATGGTTAGTGGAGTTACTTTTTTCCTGGTGGGTTGCCACCCCCCAAAAAAACAGCTGCTCCTGCCGGCAGCCAGAAAGAAATGCCGGCAATTGTATCCCTCTCTCATCATTTCCTTACCAAGGCAAAAAACCTGCCAACGAATTGAACGAGTGAGCCGCGCGGACCACACCCCCCTCTGGCTCGCATTCAAATATTATATCTCCCCCCTTCTCGGGCATTATGGCCGTCAGTAAAGAAACAGATATTTGGTCGTCTAAGAATAATTCTAGATACTATCCGCCGCCTTAACGTAACTTTAATGACCACTAGATTGTTAATTCTAAAAAGTAGAGTTTATTGTTCTTTAAAATCTATCATCCACTCGTTAGCACACTGCTCGGGTACAAGCACAGCTCAGCACTCCACCCATGCAACGGGAATGTAACAGCCAGCAAGCCCACGGCAACAGTTCCATGAATGAAGATGATAGATTCCCCTTGCCTCAAAAAATTTTTGTAGCAATAGACTTCATCTGTGCTACACTCTAGGGGTGCCTCTAGTTAGATAAGGCGATTAAATCTGTGGAATTTCAACACAAAAAAGTAGAAGTAGCAAAATTTGAATAAAATTTTCACTAACGGATGCAGGTAGCGAAAATCTGAACGAGTGCTCGTGTGGTTACTTCTCGATAAAAGGCCTGGGCTAGGAGCCTAAGAGGCCAAGGCTTTTCAAAATATTGAAACTTTTCCGCCAGGTAACAAAAGCTAATGGTGTGTTTAGTCACGATCATTTGAGCCAGGGTTCCGAATGGTCCGACTGGTCAAGTCTTGGAGGTAAAACCAGACTAGTGACTCCTAGCGATGTGAATGACTGGACCTTACTAAGTTCGGTGGTCCAGGCTGGTCTGGACTTGGTCCCAGACCAGTCTCTGTAACGCGGTTGCATAAACGCGTCGGATGCCCGAATACTATGAGCAACCGAGTCACAACAAACCCCCCCCTTATATTACCTTCGAGGTCCGTGAAAGGGGGAAGGGGATATACCGGTACTTCGAAGAGAAAAGACGCATGTTGGAACCGATGCAAGATGAGAGTACTCTTCTGCTTCATATATATCCCTGTCTCTACTATTAGTAAATAAGTTAGCGGGGAGTATGCTCGTGGTTACGGGTGAATGAGAGAACTTCCACACGGCTGTATTAGCGATTGAAGTCTATTGGGTCGCTTTACCCTTGGCGTTTCATCTGGTTTCTCTGCAGGGGTCTTAGCGATTTGGCGGTTGCCTTTAGGGATAAGCCCCAAGCCGATGCACCTTCTATCACTCGGTTTTCACCTAGTTCGCTCAGTCTGACTGAGCCCGGTCCAGTCAGTTTCTCAAGCACGACTGTCCGGTCAATCTAATTTCCACCATCAGGCTAGACTAGACATTGACCTGGTCTAGCTAGTCCGAGCCAGTCCTCGGCCGACCATTCGGAACCCTGATTTGAGCTGACCACTGTTCAGAGCGATAATTCTCCAAAGAGACTGCCAAATTGGGGAGCGCGAGGAACCCTACCGCCTATTGTTGATCTAGCAAGTTAATACGGTAGGGTAAAGGATATGTTGAAAACTAATATTATAATATTATAAACCTAAAGTGTCAAAATATAAAAAAAAGCCCGTGCGTCACAATTGCTTGAGCGTTATACTTGCTTTTCTCGACTATCAGCGATAGCGAAATAGGAGGGGAACCGGCTATTATATCTCCTGGCTTTCCCTGAGCCAGGGAGAGTCGAGCGAACTAGAGCACCTTTCCTCCATGTTTCGCCTTTCTTCCTAGAGTGAATTGCCATTGCGCTTTTGTTCGTACCTTCTTTGGCGCATTCCTTACGCTCCATTAATGAGGAAACATTAGAAAAATGCTGGGGGTGAGGGAATTGATGGTCTATGATAAAATATAGCATAAAGATTGATTCAGAACCTTATAAATGATCTCCAAATAAGTACTAGCAATTTTGCACAAATCCTAGCCCTACCGAAAACAATTTTAAAACACCAGGAACATCCTATTTTAGAGTTCCTGCGAGCCAAACACCATAGTTACCTCAAAGGTTTTTTTTGGCTTAGGTTGGGATTTGGGAGGACGATCGGCTCGAAATCTCCTGGGGAAACGCCTTCTAAGGTACAGTAGGAACTTTTGATAAGGGACACAGTATTTGACCAGTACCATTTCCCCATCTTGCTCCATCCCCTAATCTGAGTCCAGATTTAACAGCTTTTTAGCGTGGTTAATGGCATAGGTTAGCCTCAGATCCTTACCAGAGGTAGTGTAGTCAAGGAGCCCTTGCTGTGACCTGACCAGTAGAAAACACCTCCGGAGTTGTGATACTTGAACTATTCCAAATCTCGGAATATTCTAGGGAACTAAAAGGTGACAAATACAAACAAAGTGATGGTGGGCCGGGTCAATTCTATGGAAACGAGTTCAAAGAATCTACCGGGCCTCTGAACTTTGATGGCAGGCGGGGATTAGTTGTGGCTGTATTCGCGAACGTCAGAAAATTATGAGCATACGGAGGTACAGCTGGTAAGTTTTGTATGTTACACAGGCACCTCAGGCAAAACCCTCTGCCCGTGTAACATACAAAACTTACCGGCTGTACCTCCGTACATCTGATTGACCTATTTTTAAGTCAAACTCACCTAGCAGCAAGGCTTTCGTGGAAGCTGTTTGGTGCTTCTGATGGTGCAACAACCTTCGCTTGCTTCTAGAGTCACCCCAGGCCAAGTTCCAAAGCAATAAGATACACGAATGATATATAATTACCACAAATCGCTCTAGCGATATACCGCAATAGTCCTGGTACTTGCTATTGCCTAACATTTACTGAATAAAAATGTATCGTAGTGCTTAGATAGCCTTCCGCCCACCCCGACACTCCCCACTAATCTAGACAGCAAAAACCAAATAAGAAACTTTTAAGTGGTTTACTTGGGCGAACTGTGGTTATTGTGCTAACCACCACTCGTTTTCTCATACAAAGTCTACCGATAAGCTTCTGTTTTAAGTAGAAGGGTATCTGCATGCCCTTCGAGGCTGTCTACCACCAAAGTCCTGAGGCTATTGCCAATTCTTCGCCGGACAGTACGGTATGCGCAAGCAGTCGATTTTAGAAACGTTACCGAGGTACAGAGCCTAAGTTTTATAGGTTCCACAGGGCGAGGGCTGCAGGCATCGTTTGTGGAACCTACAAAACGTAGGCCCTGTACGGTACCTCCGCAGGAACCCGCGAGTTCTCACGAGGGAGAATCCAAGTGCCGACCGCCCCCCAAAGCAAATACGAGTAACAGGTGGTTACACAGCTAAGCAAAATTCAGCTTGCTTCTCGCCCCATTGGGGTTGATCCATACTAGGTACGGCAGCTAGGGGATCCCCCACCAACTGAGAGGCTTCGCTTGTATTACCGTATTAATTGGGAAAACCCAGAATACGCTAGCAAGGGTACGAAAGCGCGGCTGGAAGAGAGCTGGAAGAGAAATTGCTTCAAGGGGGAATAATATTTCGCATGATCGCCACCCAAGCACAGAATTTCGTCTCTTTTAGCAGTTGAATTTCTTCTAAAGGGGGCAACGGTTTGCCACACCTTCTTTACCCTTGCTAGCGTATTCTGGGTCTTCCCAATTTTTACGGTACTAGCACGGTACTGTGACGCATGTTAAGAACCTTCACAAAATTTTGTATTTTTTGGTGAGGATTGCGTATGCTTTTGCGCAATTGAGAGGTGGGCGGTTTAGGTAGGACTTTCCCTGTTATTTAAGTGAGGCTAAAGCACCTCTGAGAAAGAATAATCATCGTGGGATTTTTATTCGGCTGGAAGAAACCATCCTTTCAGTTTTCATCCTTCAGTGTTTTCGTGACTTGTTCAAAACAACCAATTACGGCTATCAAGCATTCGTCCTTCAGCTTCAATCATCGGCCTTTGTTTCTCTTTTGTTTTCTCCTATAAACTACCCGCACCGGAGCCCTTGCCGTCGAGATTTCCAATAGCCGCAAAAATACGCCTCACGGGGAAGACCAGTAATAGTACTGTAAAATCTGTTTAAACCAATTCCCACATCATCAGTCGTCACCAGCCTGTGCGACCGCAATGGTTTATGATAAAGTGTAAACGGAATGGTAAATGCCAGCTGGTGAGATCGAACATATCCGGTAGGCTGATTTTGAGCATATCAGGAAAACCCGATTCCTTCTCCGGAGGTTGTGGATTTCAAGAGTTATTACAGCATTGGTATTATAGAAAGCCCCGAAGGCAAGAGGATGTAGAAGCCCAGCATTAAGCGAGTGCTATAATAGTATAACAATATTTTTGTACAACTAAAATAAGAAAGAGGGCCATGGCTCCCAATGTGATTGAGTGGGCATAACAAAGCAGTGATGGCGAGGAGTTGAGCGACTCCTGCTCACGTGGCGAAGCTAACCTCTCCGATGAAACGAGTAAGAAATCAAGTAAAAGCGTCACATTTCTTAGCAGATAGAGGCCCAGGGTTAAATAAACGCTGTGCACAAATGGCTTAGAGAGGGGGGCATAACGCCAGTATGGATAACCACTCACTCTTAGCGTTCCCCTCCTAAACAGCCACAGCACAGCAGAGGTTCTGAGTATTCGCAAGCGGCTAGTCGGGTTAGGCTTGAGGGCTAGGCTGGCTAACATGAGCTTTTCTTTTGGGCTAGCCAGGCAGGATTGTGTCCCGCAGTTTGGCTGTAAGGACCTGTCAGACAGGTCCAGCCGGATTGCAGATATCTGCGGATAATTCCGGCACCCAAATATCTCTGTTAATTATAAAGAAAATATTTACTAGTAAGACGGGATATGCTGAAAACCTACCTGCGTAACTAGGGTCTAGGGATCCATGAAGCCTGCAGGTTAGAAAAAGACTGGCCTATAAAAGTTAGGCCTGATAAGCCCCGAAGCTGGTTCGCTAACTCCCTGAACTGATTTAGATGCTGGGCCATATCCTGCCCTTCCACTATCTTTAAACCCCATAATCGCTGCATCAAAACCATTCTCCCATTGGTTCTGATACCCTGGTGAACCTCCTTTAATGCGATCCAAGCCTTGTATGCCGTGGTAGCGTCTTGGATGTGGGGGATCTGGGAGTCTTTAATGTTCAAAGTGGTAATCGTGAAGGCCTGGTCGTCCTTTGCACTACTAACTACACTCGTAGTTTCCTCGATTGCTTCCGACAAATCCTTCTTCTTCAGAATCCGAATGATTCTAAACCGCCATACGTTGTAATTACTTTGGCCCGTGGCCACAGAGCCGTCCAGCTTCTCAATCGACTGCGTTAGGGAGGTTGTGCTGGATCCGCTATTCTTACTGGTGGTACTGCTCTCACCGCTACTGTTATCTTCACCTGGCAGGCTGAGTATCTGAGGATATGCTTAACTTTCTGTATATATCGTTTGTTCCTACCCCTCGTTGCAGTGAGTCCATCACCGCTCTCCAATAGCATCTACCCATATCTCGCATGGTTCACCGAGTTCCAGACTCACCGGCGAACCAGCCGGGATCCATCTCGCATCTACTGCGTTCGGACATGAACACCGAATAGGTATGGTGATATCCGGTGATGTATCCGGAGCGAGCACTGGTGATTAACAATATTGACAACGTGTTCAGCATGCTACAAATACCGTAGTTTTTTTTGTAAATATACCATGGGATTTCTGTAATGTGGTATTTTGTGATATGCAACTAGGGTTTGGGAAAAAATGCAAAAAAGAAAAAAGATACAATATAAGGAACAATCAATCAGAATAGGTAAGGATCAATTGCTCAATGTTGACAAGGATAGGTTAAGGTATCTGAACGAGCAAGGAAAAGAAATCCAAATGAATAACCCAGAGAAAAAAAGCCTAAAGAAATCCAAGGAGAGACGAAATGCCAACCACTGCCTCCGCCGTCGGGTTGTTTCGTTGTTGGGAGCGTTTGGTCAGGTTGCCGCTGCCCTTGCTATGGGAGATGGTTATCGCCGATGTATCCTGTGGTGGCAATGCGGGCGCCTGGAATCCTGCAAAGAGTGGTGGGCGGGCGCTAAAGAACGCGAGGTTTAGGAAGCGGGTTGTAGGAAGCGTGATGAGCGAGGAGTCTGGGTGCTAGAAGATGGAATATGCACTAAAGGTCTGTGGGCTTGAGGTGTTGGAACAATGACCCCGCCCTGGCCCAGCAACTGGAGATACTTTCTTCCACTAGGGTCCAAGACATGGTTTCCGCCAGCCGAGTAAGGTTCCATACGCTTTGCCCAATTGGCAATAGATTGTCCCAACCCTACATTATATTTGCCTAGTAAGCCTTAGAAAACTATTCAATTGCTTTACTTCAAGAAAGGAATCACTTTTATACTTTTCTGAAATTTATTCTGAGAACTTTTAGGTGAGGGTTTGATGTGAAATCTGATTACTGGATAAAATTCTCCTGTGAAAAACTACAGAAAATACATAGACTGATGAACACATTTATTTCGAAATACCATGGTATTTCTAAAATGGTACATGCCGAATAGGGCCTAAAATTATTTATAACACTTTCCTTTTTTTTTTTTTTTTTGTTGTGGGTTTCGCTTATCCGAAAACCTACTAGTAAAATCGATGTCTGAGTTCAGTGGCGGTTTGGGTCCTTACCGACCGCCGTACCCCAGTATGGTTGCGTAGGTGCAGCAGGACGGAAGTGTGCGAAGAGCACTCGAGTTAAGTGACTCTTACTCACAGGGCTAAGCTGACCTACTGATCGAGCCAGCTAGAAATCCATGTAAAAATCACACGTCTAAGTGCATTCAGGTTGAGAATTTTTTTTTAAAAAAAAAGAACAGCTGCTCTCGCAGGGCATAAAGACTAGACGGGGTAGTGGACTCGGGTAATACCCGTCTGCATACCCCTTCTTCTCTCCTTTCTCTCTTAACCGGCGACAACACATCAGAGATTCCCATAGGAGCTCGCGCACCATGATTAATTCTCACTCAGCCTTGCAGTTTACCAGCAATCCTCGGTCCCCGGTCCATTTACAAGCCGGAGCATGAGACACAAGGTTGCGAATCATTTTTTCATTTTTTTTTCAGCGCTCCCCATTTAATTAGCACTTAGCACACCACTAGACTTAGAGATCTACAGTACCGTATTTCCTCGCTAGATCCACCATCGGCCATCAGGCCTCTCGCTTGAGCAATCTGTGGAAAACCGCGGCGAAAAAGAATGTTGTTTTCCAGGCCAGTATAACTTATTTAAGCTAAGCCTGTTAAGTCTTATTAACTAGTGTTCGGGGGTTTGTTAGCCTGCTCTGCTAGGCGAACTGTGGCCTAGACATTGATTTCTATCGAGATCCCCAATGGTGGATCTAGCGAGTAAATACAGTATTAGATTCTTTAGAGTGAAATTTCCAGCGCGACCCCTAGTACACACTCTTGCGCAATCAGGCCCGAAAGAGAAAAAAGCTCCGGGAACTAGTGTTGTTCACGAGCCTAGTGGGCTCGAGCCTCGGGGGGTCTCGAGCCGCCAAGACACTCGAGCCGGAGGTGGAAATGTGGGAAGAGGTAGAGGAAAACCGTGGGGAAGATGGGAACTACGAGGTAGACACAGAAGGAGATGCTGAGCTTCCCCAGGAATTGGAATTGGGCCTGGTGGGAAGGTCCTTTGGCTAGTTGTATATATTTTCAAGTTGCTATATATAGTTGTTTTTTTTTTGAACGATAATTGTAGTGTGCAGGGGTATCGTGGACACCCAGCCTCAAATGTCTTGGCGGCTCGAGCCTAGGGGTGCCTCGAACCGGCTCATGAACAACACTACCGGGAACCGCAGGGCCCTTTTGCCACTTTTCGGAAAACTACAATATATGATACGGGAAACTCTCAGAATGCCCTCGGAGTTACTATAGCGACAAGGGTCTAACATGCCCGAAATAACTAGGATGCCATCTCCTATGCGCTTTTATGAGTGCTCTGGCATACACTTGTAGCAGGGCAGCCACCACGTCGCTTAACCTACTTGACAGTCCAATTTCCAGAGAATATGTAGCCCTCCGATGACAAATACCACTACTCGCTAAATTTAATGCCTGAAGCTTGTACTGGGCCTTACGTAAAAAATAAACTAGTGAGACTCTGTTGGGCTGTGGAATGCGCCTCAAGTTGGTAATATATGCAGTATCCAAAACCAGAAGAACCATTCTCAAGTAGAAGAAGGCATGTGCACAAATTAGACCCCAAGGTTCCCACGCGTGTTATTCATTCCATTTGTTTAACTAGATTAAGAGTAGAGATGTGGAGAGGGAAAATCCCAAACATCACTCATCCTATTCGCTTGGTAACTAGGCAGATGCCAAAGCTCACTAAAATTATAGGCTGTTGAGCTATTATATTTCTGCAGATATCTTGAAACTCAGCTTTGGAAATTCTTTGAAAAAAATCTCATCTCTGAAGTATAATATATGTCCATTTTAGGTTTTTGTTTTCAGGAGTTTGTGCGGTGTAACTTAGTGGGCACATGAAGATGTGTTGCAATAAATCTTTCTCATAAAAAAACCCCTACCTCAGCAGGTACCTTGAGGAAATGGACATTCCACTCCTCACTACCCTAAAGTGATTTAAGGAAAACATCCGAGACTTTTTTGGGGTGGGTGCAATCAGTGCAAATTACTTTTTGCATTTTTCTATACATTTACAGTCTATGGTAGCTGGGTAATGATGGCTCAAAAACCTCCAATTCTGATCCGTCTTGGCATTTATATGGGTACCGAATGATCTCGATTGGCCCAGCTCTCGTAAACCTATTCACCTTGTTTTCCCATATCGGTCTTCACTATTGTAGAGAATTTGGTATATGGTTGGTTACTAGCGAAGTGATGCTCCGTTTAATTGTAGAATGCGCCTAAACTTGTTAATAGAGGCAGCAGACAAAAACAAGGATTCATTCCTGAGCATGAAGCATATGACTCCGAGATTCCTACTTGTTTTATCCATTCCATTTTTTACCCAAATTTCTGAGTAGAAACGTTGAGGGTCAAAATCACAAAATATCACTCACCCTGCTCCAAGAAAAAGGAGTTATTTGGTTACCATCAAAAGCAAAAGTACACCAGAATTGGATGTTTTCCAGCCTTTATTCTTCCACACATATCTTGGAACTCAGCTCCAGAGATGCTTTGAAAAAGATATAGCTTGTCTAAAGTATAAAATATATTTGTAGTTCAGATTATTTTGTAGAGTTTGTACAGAGTATTGAGTATATGAATTGTATAAGGTATGTTGCAATGTATCCTTCACATAAAAAACCCTAGTCTTAGTAGGTTCCTAGAAGAAAAGGACGTTGTACTAGTGTCACCACTCTAGGATAATTGAAGGAAAACATCCGACCCATTAAGGGGTGGTTGCAATCAGAAGAAATTAGTTTTTGAGTTGTTTCTATGTTTCATAGATAGTGATTAAATGGAGGTGGGTGCATATAGCATGCCGGTAATCTACAAATAGAGAGACAAAAAGGTCTAAATATAAGCCATAATAGCAAGAAACCTGTTTTTCTAAAGAAAAGGAAAAGGGAAAAAAGATTAGGGATATCATCACCGACCAACTCAGGGCTATTCCTAATAGTAGTCTTACTATATCCCATGATCTATTGACTCTTACTCTAGAATTATATTAACTAATTAGGGGGAGCCGGGGGAAGGGGGAAGGAGGGGTCGTGAAGAAAGAAAAACACCGGCACACACCGAAACCAGACGAAATTTACTTAGGTAAAAGCCAAGATCTGCCCCAATACCAAAGAAATGGGGCAGATAGAGAAGTTATATCAGGAGTCGGGAACGTCCATACATTCCTCTTTTATTACAGTACCCAGGAACTAGGCAATTGTCAGAGACAAGATAAGGACTAAGGTGATGCAATAAGTCCCGGAAACCGATTTTAATGAAATGCCTAGGGATACTGCTTCTAAGTGGATGGTGGAGATGTAGAGGGGTGGATCAGTGATGTAGGCATGGATCATTGATGTAGGCGTGTTTGTTGGTATCAGTGTTCCCAAGCGTCCCGTTCGTCCCGGGCAGGGTGAGTAAGGACGCCAGGGCAAGGCGTACTAATTGCAGGAAGACGGCCGTCCTAGGTGTGGACGACCGGGCCCTGCAGTCTTTGGGAAGATGGGTTCTTCCGGTAGTCATTTGTAGGGTCAGGCCGTCATCTGCAGGGCCCGGCCGTCATATATAGGGCCTGGCTGTCATCTATAGGGCCCGGCCGTTTTTGTAGGGATGGGCTGTTATCTATATGGTGCCTATATTATTGATGCTCTGGTCGGATATATTTTTAAAGATCAGAATGCATCTGGATGCGGCTCGATTTTTTGTAGGTATTCATAATACTGATAAAGTGAACTGATATATATAAGTCTAAATTAGTTCCAATTTCTTCTTATCTCAATCACCACTGCCTCGTATATTAATTTGCTTGTGTCCGAGTCAGGGTGGCGAGGAAGTAGTGCTGATATAAGCAATTATGTTTCCCACCTAGGCGGGAAACACGTTTCTGTTAGCGTGTTGCGCTACCTGAGACACCTGCCGTCCCCACAGTCCGTCCAGGGCACCCATCAGGCCGGACGCCACAACCGCCGTCCGTCCCGGGCATCGACCCCAGTCCGTAGTCCGTCCCGTCCGTAGCCAGAGACGGACGGACTGGACGCTTGGGTTCACTGGTTGGTATTGTGGTTATGTGGCGAAATCCCATCTGGTATCAAAGGGTATGATAAGTATAGTCGAGCATGTTAAGGCGCAGGGGTGCGGTGGCGCTTAGAACGACGCAAAGGCTGGCAGGTCACTTTGATACGGCTTTTCGGGGGTCTCGAAGGGTTTGTGATAGTCTGTGGGTAAGAATCCTTAGTTCTGGTAACGGCCTGATTACTAGTGATGGGCACGATCATGATCTGATTGAGGGGACCCTATGATCGAATGATCGATCAAATGGGTGACCCTGATCGAGCATGATCTAGTGATCGATCATGATTACTGCTCTAGCATGATCGAGTAATTGATCACAGCAACTCTACGCACATGATTAAGGTTGGCTAATTATTGTGCCTTTGCTACGACTATTATTCCTGTCCCCTTATAGAGTATTCTTGACCTACATAAATTATATTGAATATATTTAGCATTAAATTTGGGAGAGTGATCGATCATGATCGAGTTTAGTCCACGATGCTCGATCATGATCGACTATGATCGAGCAGTACCATGATTGACGAAATCGATCAGATAATGCTTGCAATGATCGATCATGATCTGATCGAGGGGACCTATGATCGAGCTGATCGATCATGGTATAGTCGATCAATGATCGATCATGATCTGATCGTGCCCATCACTGCTGATTACCCCAGCACGCCAAGACTGTTGGGCGTAGTTGAATGCTCTCCGGCCGTCTCCATCCGACGAACCCGGATTGACATCCCCTCGCCCTAGCAACATCATCACTATACCCTCAAGTCCATAGCTGGCAGCATATGATAGCGGTGTTCGGCCAAATGTATCCGACGAATCCGAATTGACATTCCCTTGCTCTAGCAGCATCTTCACTATACCTTCATGTCCATATTTGGCAGCATACGATAATGGCGTCCGGCCATATTCATCCGACGAATCCGAATTGTCATCCCTTCGCTCTAGTAGTCTATTCACTATACACTCATGTCCGCATTCGGCAGCATGTGATAGTGGTGTCCGGCCAGCTTTATCCGACGAATCCGAATTGACATCCCTTCGCTCTAGCAGCATCATCACTGTACCCTCATGTCCATATCTGGCAGCATATGATAGTGGTGTCCAGCCATATTTATCCGACGAATCGGAATTGACGTCCTTTCGCTCTGGGAGCATCTTCACTACACCCTCATATCCGTATGCGGCATATGATAATGGTGTCCTGCCATCCCCATCCTGCAAATCGGAATTGACGTTCCCGCGTTCCAGCATTAGCTCTACCACATCATAATGTTCAGCCTTCGCAGCATATGCGAGTGGTGTTAGGCCTTCCTTGTCTGATAAGGCGGGGTTGACATCTCTTTGCTCAAGAAGGAGCTTTGCGAGCGTGTGATTCCCGTATTTAGCAGCCCATATTAATGGTGTTGTGCCTTTGGAATCACGCCCATTCAAGTCCCATACTTTCATGTCCACCATGGCAATCTCGATTTTCGTAATCCCCATGTATGCGATGTAATGTAGTCCAGTATACCCTTGAAGGTCGGGATGTTTTACCATAGTAACGATCTGGCTCGGACAAGAAGTCTACCGTCTTCTCGCTAAGGAGAATGTGGGCTGAGATGTGGTTGGAATCTGTTTGAAGAAGTCGTAGTGTAGGCCGTTGGACACCTTCCGTTACATCCTTCTTGGCGTGAAACTAGTGATGGGCACGATCATGCTCGATCATAAAGTTTTGGTGTGCTCGAGCACGACTTATGCTCGATCATGGGCTAAATTTTCTGCTCGAGCATGATCGTGCCCATCACTACGTGAAACCAGTGTTCCCAAGCGTCCAGTCCGTCTGTCTTTTCGCTAGGACGGGACGGACGCCGCATTTTCTGCCCTTGCGCAGGACAGACGCCGGACTGTAGTCCGTCCTAACCTGTGCCCGGGACGGACGGCCGGGCCATACAGGCTTTTCGAGTGATAAGGTGTGATTGGGCTGTAAAATGAAACGAAACGCCAAGCACAAAAAACTGACTCCAACAACGGTGACGAACTTTTTCTCATTCTACTGCTCACTCTTACGCTCACGACTTGGCAGATAGAACGAATCAGCCCTAGCTCCCATGCAAGGAATGTGATAATGCTTCAGACACATTACTTGTACTTAAATAACACGGTTTGGATAGTACAAAGTATAAGAAAATAGGGAAAATGTGACATGTTTCTTGCCGAGGTGGCTTACCGGATATGAGATATACTCCTATCCATCTGGTATGAAAACGGGCCACACTCTTATTTGTCAATGAACCACGTATATCCCACTACGATGCAATTCAGGGGGTGACTATCCATTATAGGTTAGTGTGAAAAACACCTATAGGGCCCGGCCGTCGCCTACAGGACTGCAGTCATTATGGAAGACGGACGCAGTGCCCGTCCTAACCCACCCTGCCCGGGACGGACGGGACTATAGGACGCCAGGGCCCTGCCGTCCGGACTGGACGGTTGGGAACACCGCGTGAAACCCTCAGTAACATGCAGCATAGTGGAGTAATGGTGTAGTCTCTGAGATAGTACGAAGGGTAGCTGAAAATTCACAGACGGACTGAAAGTTTCAATAGGTGAAGCATATTTCGGCCATCATCGAGTGAGGTGTGATGAACAAGTTGGGATGTGCGGCAAGATACTCTTGAAGGGTGAAATGCACGAGACGGACTATTGATGATTGTCTATCAATTGACAGAAGCCCTAGTGTGCAGCTCATCAAGGTTCGTATTGACGGCACATTGCAGACATTGAGGTCTGTTGTTCCAACTTCCACCGCTAATGCATGGCAAAGCTCTTCTGCTTTTAATGGCCGCTCGGAGCATGAAATCCACATCAGTGCCTCCATTCTTAGCTTCATTTTGTTTCCTCTCTGCGCTCTTATGCGATCCAATGTTGTGCTATATGCATCATCTAAACCAAAGCCATTGGTCATCTTATGGAGGGTTTGTCTTCTTTGAAGTATTGTCGCATCTTCTAGAACTGCATCCATATCAGGGCAACGAGAAGGAATCTAGAAACTAGTGTTAGCTAAGAAGCTTAAATTAATTATTATGGGTTTTACGTACGCTCCAGAGATCTTGTCCAGAATAATTCCAAGAATATCGGCCTCTAGCCCTGGATACTTTGCATCAGGCTCCGGGTCCTTTTTCAACCTCGCGGTAATATATCCCCGAATATCCTCACCGGTGGGCTCCATAGAGGATAAATCGGGATATCTGGGGAAAGTTTTCTTCACTTCCTCTCGCACATGGGGCCTCCCGGTAATGAATAGTCGAATGTTTGGGCACTCCCGGACAATTTGTTGTAAAGAGTTCCAAAGTTCAGGTCGATGTTTCGTGGGGAACTCATCTAATGCGTCAATGCAGATAAATTCCCGTCATAACAATGAGACAGCCTTGGCAAGCATCCTGTGGATTTGTGGGAGCCGCGGCGCCAGACCATCAACTTTTCTACCGGCTCTCCCGAAAGCCTCATTTATTTCTTCTGGGATTGATTCCACCCCAGCGACAACCTGCTTCAACAGAGCTGCTAACACTCTAGTCGCCGATTGCTCTTTGTGCTCATGGAAGTCGCAGTAGATGCAAGCCACAACTACGCGATCCCCATCAAACGCTTTGCACAGTGTATCTATTACAAGGGAGCTTTGGTTAGCCCCCTTAAGTTAGTTTTCGCGCTACAATTATTTCGGCAGAGCTACTTCTATACACCTCAGATATGTCTTCCCCACTCCTGGATCTCCATAACAGAATAACACAGGATTGACAGCCTTGTCCTCGCTCGTATGCCATATCTCAAACTCGCTGGTTCCAAGAAGCCAGTTTCCTACTCAATCCACCCTGCCCTCGCGCACAGCCTGATGCCTTTCTCGAGGCGCCATGGGTGATAGCCACTCCAGGTTCTGGCGCTTCTCATCCGACATGGATATCTCGCAGTTATTCCACACATTCTTATAACTATCCGTCACGTTACCAACGTTTTCGTTTATGGTAATAGTCGGCTTTTGGTATGCTGAACCCATCTTGCTTGAAAAATCGCTTCTTGTTGCTATTAGCAGCTGTGGTCGTGGTGGTGGTGGTGATGCCTTTCGTAGATGAAGAGGGGGTAGAGAGTGTTCTGAGGAAGTTTTTTTAGGCAGGCTTGGGTAAAGTTGAGGGGAGACGAAAAGTCAAGGCTTTTCAAGGGCTAAAAGGGCCCTGGTGCTGCTGCACTCGAGTACGGTACCGTACGGCGCCGTACCGGTACTGGACTCAAGTCTCCCCAATAAACAGTGAATTTACTTTTTTCTTGGTGGGTTGCTACCTAGAACAACAAGCGCTACTGGTACTCGTCTTGCCGGCAGAATGTGATGCCGATACTCGTATTCCTCCATCTGACCATTTACATTTCTAGGTGAAAAGCTTGCCTACCAATCAAATGAAAGAGCCGCGATTCCCACCCCTTCCTCGGGCTCATATTCAAATATTTTCATCCTCCCGGGTATTATTGCCACCACCTAAGGAAAAGACCCTCGGTTATCTGACAATGCGTGTAACACTTGAGACTCTCAGCCGCTCCCACACAATCTTAATGACTCCTACGGGTAGGGCTTCACTTCTAAAAGGCACAATTTATCCTTTAAAGTCCATCGGCCACCTACATTGCTCGGGTGCAAGCAAAGCGAGTGAGTTAGGAGAGGTACCGTAAAATCTCAGGAATAACAAACACGCCCGGGCTCTTAATGCAGCAGTTTTCAGTGCTTTCAATTGCCTGAGAGGCCATCTAAAGAGGCTTGATTATTTATCCGGCCTCGCTCGTAAGCTCCCCTTCAGTCGGAGGGTCTGGTCTCACTGCACGCTCAGCCTGGCTGTGTTCATTACCCTTGAAATTTTACGGTAGTTAAATCGGCAAATGTGCCACAAAAATCCAGAGCCCATGAGATCACAATAATCTTCAGCAATTGATGCAACAAGATAAAATCGGAAAGAGCACTTGCGTAGTTCTTCGTGAAAAAACTGGCCGAGGCTATGAGCCTGAGGCCTTTTAAAATCTTGAATATTTCGCACACGAGTAGCAAAAACTAAGGGGGCGTTTAGCCCACGCTTGAGTTGTGAGAAGGCTCTGCCAAGCCATCCAGCGTGAATTTCCAACATACAAAACTGAATTATGGGTCGGGACGAAAATGCAAATGCAGGATAGAGCTAATGTAGCACATCCATCCTCTAAAGAAACCTCCAAAAAAGATACTCAAGATGTGAAATTAATAGCCAACGATAACACATAAAATTATTTAACCTAAAAACCGTTTCAGAACCTTAAAAATCTTGTCTGTCACACCAAGTATTGATAATTAGGGATAAAGTTTAGCATTGGCGCGAATAATTCTCCAAACACTGCGAAACTACAATTTTAGAATGCTAATAAGAGACACGTTATACCAATAGTTAGTATAAAAAGTGCTTTGAGCTCAGATTCCAATTTGGGAAGACTATCATCTCAAATGGCTTAAGAAAATACCCAGTAACCTTTTACGAATATTTTACGGGAGATGCGGTCTTTCACCATTGCCATTTCCGCCGACTTGGGCTCTGGTGCACTAGGCATATTCTGGCAAGCAAGGAAGTTCTACGCGACATGTGACATATACGATTGACCCATTGTTAAGCATAGTAAAATTCAGTTGTAGTGAATTACTGGTGATGCAGCAGCCTTTGCCCTCCGGGCCAGCCTCCCGAGCAGGAGGATACATATTGTGCATAATGTCTTCATCTCACTCCAGCCCTGCGCAAGTACCGGTGCTTGTTACGGCCTGACATTGATAAAACGGACTGCCCTTGCGATAAATTTAAAATTTAGATTGCTAAGAAGAATAATTAGGTCTCTTACCTACCGCTAAAATCTGAAGGCTCGGGCCGGTTCTTAGCTTGGGTTTTCTGATGAGGCTCTTTCTCTCTTGCGGATCAAAAGAAGATGCGGCTGTTAAGTTAACCGAGGGTGGCAGCAGCGGTGGGTAAGCGGTCAACTCGAGCCAATGCGATCCTGGCTGCGACAAAACCATTTTTCAAAGACACCTCTCTATCGCCTAAAACATCACTAAACGATACTGTATGGTCCTCCCTAATTCCCAAATTTCACTACTCTGCGTATTTGGTATTCCGATTTTTAGCAATACCCATACAGGCAAGCTATTGGTTACTCCAGGATGACCTGACCAACGCAATTTATAGCCCCGAGAAGGTAACCGATATTTCCCTCACATAGCGGCACCATCTCACTATTCAACTTAAACATGAGGTCCCGGATGAAGACGAAGGTATAAGCTCCCCTCCCACCCTTGCTCCATGGCCGGTATTTCAAGCAGCAGAACTAAGAGTGTCGTAAGAGAAGAGGGTGTCTTTGGTGTTCCGGATCGGGGATGATAACTATTTGACACAATGAGAATACGGCACCGAATAGTGACTGGGTGGATAGCGAGCAACTTAGGTCTGTTCTTCTTTTTTGCTTAACTAACGATCAAGACAGGAGCATATATAAAAAATATAACATCGTCCTCATCCCTCCACTAGCCACCACTTCCTTCCGTTTTCTTCGATACATGTCTCTCCACCACTTTGTCTACACCCACGGTTACAAAGGAAAGAAACATTCTGCGTTATCGGTTAGAGGCCTTAGATGCTGCTCGGCATGCCTGGCCTATTCCGCGCCCAGCTTATTCCGTTATTGTTCGGACAAAGCTTTCGGATATGCGCCTGGGATGGATGCGGCGCCAGAAGGAATACGACTCTGAATGACTCAGATGCCCGAATGGTCGGACGCGTGGGGGCTATGGAGACCCGGAGTCCTTTGGCCATTTCCTTTTGTTAGCACGGAAGTCTGCGGAAGAGAAAGGGGACGTGCGTGGAAGAGGGTGGACATTTGTCGGTCTCTCTGGAAGGAGGAGGACTTCACTGATTTGTATATGCTCCTGTCTTTGTCGCTAGTTTGTTAGTTGTGAGAGTGTGAGCCGGAAAGGGAGCAGTTGAATGAGAAGTTCCCCACTCAAAGTTGTGCTTTGGCCATCGACGCCTTTTGTGTGCTTTACTCTTAGCGTTTCGTTTTGCTGTCGCTGTTTCGCTGTTTCGCCGTCATCCTTATCACCCATTAAATTTCCCCTTGACAAAAGAAATACATCACAAAGACTCCCGCTTTCCTCCGTTTTTTATCTCAATGCCAGACATTTGTTTGGCCTTCATTTACTTAGCCTTCATGCCTTCCTTGGACGATCCATACTCCGCTCTGTCTATTAGCGGGGCGTCTTTCTGAGCTTCCGTACTCTTATGAAACAAGAGAAACTATAGCTAGAGCATTCTGAGCAGTATTTCCAACAATAACATAACTAATTTACAGCTGCTATGATGAAGAATTAGCTAAATAAAGAAAATCCTTGGTAGCCTTTAAGTCGTAAACATGAGCTGTTGACGACATTTAGGAATCTCAAAATCTTCAAAAAACATCACATCAGCTGGAGGAGAACTGCTGATACTGGTAGACCTGTCCACTTGTTGTAGTCTAAAAGGGGGCTCTGATAAATCTTCCACCATCACCCACAATGTCTATCGCTTTACCAAATGTTGGGTTGGAACAACCCGTTGCCAATTGGGCAAAGCGTATGGAGGATCACTGACCGGCAGCGGTGAGAAAATGAGTGAGCCAGTCGCGTCCCTCTCCAGGGGCCATAGCTCAGGCTCGCCACCCATGGGCCCGGGAGTCACCTCTACATATAGGAGTGTCGAACCCCTGGAGTCTTGAAAGCTCGCCGCAACTCGCCATGCTCGCTACAGCTCACGTTCTTCGTTTTTCCCAACCCACCGGCCCCTAACTTTCACCTTGCGCCAGCATTGTCACCTAGGGATATATTGGTGGCAACGATCCCTAGCGACAAGGGCAGCGACATCTCCCCAACGCCTCCGCCAGTGGAAAAATACATGATATGCGATGGAGGGAAGCAATTGCTAGGATAGTGTTGGGTGTTATGGTTTCTTTATTTCCTATCTTTTCTCATTATCTCTTACTCTATCTATAACATCAATGTACTTGTTCAGCTTGGCAAAATTGGCACCGTGATCCCGTATTCTCAAGAAGTTAATTCCTGCAATCATTCGAAGAGTAATGTTGTGGATCCTTGACACACCTACCAAAAGACCCACCACCTTTGTAAGCCTCAAGTACTGAGACTCAAGTCATAACCATTCTTAAAAAGGATATGGGGGCTGGGATAGGGGTTGCCCGATTCCGTTGCTGCTGATTTCCAGCACCCTTGACCAGAAAAAGTCACACTTGGCCATTAAAGAGAAGAACCAAACATAAGGATCAAGAACGGGCCAGCCTTTGCAGACGGCCAGGCCGGCCTCTAGATAACCCCCCAATACACCGTCTGGAAAGCTCTGGTCTAGATGAAACTGACTGGGATTTTTACGTCAGGCTTTCCACATATACCATCCGATTAGTGAATATTTTCCCCATGTGTAGCTGATATCTACAAGTGCCCATGGGCACTGTAGATACCCGGAGATGTCAGGAGATAGCTGGGAATATGTTCAAATATTATATCTAAAGATATCTTTATATATTTGCTTACATGCATGCAATATAGTTTCACCACACCTTCATCTCCAGATTCGGCAGCGAGTGAAAGTGGTGTCCGGCCTGAGTCCTCCGCAGAATCGGGATTGACATCCCCTCTCTGGAGAAGTATTGTCACCACACTCTCATGTCTAAATCGGGCAGCATATGATAGCGGGGTGCTGCCATACTTATTAGACGAATTGGGATCGACATCCTTTCTCTCGAGGAATAGTTTCACTATACCGTCATTCCCAGACATGGCAGCGTGTGATAGTGGTGTCATGCCAGAGTCATCCGCGGAATCGGGATTGACATCCCCTCTCTGGAGAAGTATTGTCACCACACTCTCATGTCCATGTTCGGCAGCATATGATAGTGGGGTCCTGCCATACTTATCCGATGAATTGGGATTGATATCTTTTCTCTCGAGGAGCAGTTTCACTACACTTTGATGTCCAAATATGGCAGCTAGTGATAGTGGTGTCATATCTAACGAATTGAGATCGACATCTCCTCGCCCGAGGAGTATTGTCACCACACCGTCATGTCCAGATTGGGCAGCATATGATAACGGGGTCCTGCCATTCTTATCCGACCAATTGGGATTGACATCCCTTCTCTCGAGGAGTAGTTTCACCACACCTTCATGTCCACATATGGCAGCTAGTGATAGTGGTGTCAGGCCAGAGTCATCGGCATCGGGATTAACATCCCCTCGCTCGAGAAGTATTGTCACCACCCCCTCATGTCCAGATTCGGCAGCGAGTGATAGTGGTGTCCGGCCATCATCATCGGCAGAATCGGGATCGACATCCCCTCGCCCGAGGAGTATTGTCACCACACCCTCATGTCTAGATTCGGCAGCATATGATAAAGGAGTCCTGCCATGCTTATCCGACGAGTTGGGATTGACATCCCCTCGCTCGAGGAGTAGTTTCACCACACCTTCATGTCCAGATCTGGCAGCGAACGATAGTGGTGTCAGGCCACTGCCAGCTGTAGAATCGGGATTAACATCCCCTCTTTCGAGGAATATTGCCACCACCCCCTCATATCCAGATTCAGCAGCGAGTGATAGTGGCGTTCGGCAATTGTGATCCGCAGAATCGGGATTGACATCCCTTCGCCCAAAGAGTATCTTCACCACATCTTCATATCCAGATCTTGCCGCATATGACAATGGTGTCCTGCGATGGTTATCCGGCAAATTAGGATCGACATCCCATCGCTTAAGGAGTATCTTCGCTACGCCCCCGTGTCCAGCTCCGGCCGCGAGTGATAGTGGTGTCCGACCATTGTCATCCCCCGAATTAGGACTGATATCCCCTCGCTCGAGGAGTATCATCACCACACTCTCCTGTCTTGCCCCTGCAGCGTATGATAGCGGTGTCCGGCCAGATTTGCCCGACGAATTGGGGTTGACATCCCCTCGTTCGAGGAATATCTTCACAAGGCCCTCACGCCCAGATTCAGCAGCAAAAGATAGTGGTGTCCGACCATCTCCATCTGTCAAATCGGGATTGACATCCGCTCGCTCCAAGAGTATCCTAACAACTTCTTCATGTCCAGATTCGGCAGCATATGATAGTGGCGTCCGGCCGTCCCCATCCAGCGACTCGGGAGCGACATCCCATCGCCCCAAGAGCCTATTCACAAAGTCCCCATGCCTAGCTTTGGCTGCAACCGATAATGGTGTCCGGCCGGGTTTACCCGACGAATCCGGATTGACATCCCCTCGCTCTAGGAGCAATATCACCACGCCTTTATGCCCACCTCCCGCAGCATATGATAGCGGCGTCCTGCTATATCTATCCAATGAATCGGGATCGACATCCCCTCGTCCGAGGAGTATTGTCACCACCCCCTCATGTCCAGATCCGGCAGCATATGATAGCGGTGTCCTCCCATACCTATCCGATGAATCGGGATTGACATACCCTCGCTCAAGGAGTAGTTTCACCACATCGTCATGCCCAGACTTCGCAGCATGTGCGAGCGGTGTTAAGCCGAGTTCGTCTGATAATGCAAGATCAACACCTCCATGCTCTAGAAGCAGCTTCGTGAGCCTGTAATTCCCGTATTTAGCAGCCCATATTAGTGGCGTTCCACCATTAGAATCCCGCGCGTTCAAATCCCATCCTTCCATGTCGAGCATTTCAGTCGCAATGTCAGTAACCCCCATATATGCAATACAGTGTAGTCCAGTAAACCCAACAAGATTGGGGCTACTACCAAGGCTACGATCCCACCAGGACAGGAAATCAACACTCTCCTCACGCAGAAGAATATCAGCTGATATGTGGTTTGCATCTCGTCGGAGAAGCCGTAAAGCGAGGCGTTTCACATCTTCTGCCATCTCCTTCCCGGCCTTCCTGGCATGGAATCCCCAGGAACATGAGGGATAGCGGAGAAATGGCCTTGTCGATGGGATATCATGGGCAACAGTTGAAAGCTCACAGATTGACTGAAAGTTTAAATAGATGAGACATATTTCGGCTATCATGGAGTGAGGTGTGGTAAACAAGCTGGGATGTGCTGTGAGGTACTCTTGAAGGGTGAAATGCACGAGACGGACTGTTGATGCTTGCTCATCAACCGCAACAAGTCCTAATGTGCAACCTAACAAGGTCCGTATTGACGGAACATTGCGAGCGTCGAGATCTCCGGCTCCAACTTCCACCGCCAATGCATGGCAGAGTTCGTCAACTTTCAGCGGCCGCTCTGAACACGAAATCCACATCAGCGCTTCCATTCCAAGTTTCACTCTGCTCCCTCTCTGCTCCCTTATGCGATCTAATGTCGTGCTGTATGCATCATCTAAACCAAAGCCGCTAGTCATTTTCTGGAGTGTTCGTCTTCTTTGGTGTATTGTCGCGTCATCCAGAACTGCATCCATAATTAGGGAAATGAGAAGAAATCTGGAGAGTAATGTTAGTTAATGTCCTTAGATTCACTACCAATAAGTTTTACATACGCCCCTGAGATCTTGTCCGGAATAATACTAAGAATTTCAGCCTTTAATTCTGTATCCATTGCGTCAGGCTCTGGGTCCATTTTCAACCTCATAGTGAGATATTCCCGAATATCGTGCTTTGTGGGCCTTATGGCGATTAGATGGGGATATCCAGGGAAAGATCTCCTCACTTCCCCTAGAATGTGTAGCCTCCCGGTAATGAATAGTCGAATGTTCGGGCGCTCCCGGATAATGCCCCCTAAAGAGTCTCAAAGTTCAGGTCGATTTTTTGCGGGAAACTCGTCTAAAGCATCGACGCAGATAAATCCCCGTCTCAGCGATGAAACAGATTTGACCAGCATCGCATGGATTTCTGGGAGTCGGAGCGCCCGACCGTCAACCTTTTTCTTCGCTCTCTCAAAGGCTTCTTTTATTTCTTCCGGGATCGGTTCTAGTCCTGCGACAAGTTGCTTCAAGAGGGTTGCTAACACGCCAGTCGCAGATTGCTCTTTGTGAGTATGGAAGTCGCAGTAAACACAGGCCACGGCCACATTGTCCCCATCAAACACATCGCACGGTGTATCTATTACAAGGGAGCTTTTGTTTCCCCGCTTAAATCAGTATCGCACTCTATTTCAACCTAGTTACCATTACGCACCTCAGGTATGTTTTCCCTACCCCTGGGTCCCCATAACAGCATAACACGGGATTGGCAACCTGATCCTCGCTTGCATGCCATTTCTTAAACTCGTTTGTTCGAAGAAGCCAGCTTCCCACTCCATCCACCCCTCACGTACAGCCTGATGCCTTTCCCGGGGTGCCATAGGAGACAACCACTCCAGAATCTGGCGCTTCTCGTCAGATATCTCGCAATGGTTCCACACATTATTATAACTATCCGTAACATTACCAAGGTTTTGGTTTATATTGATGGTCGGCCTTCTGTATGCTGCAGAGCTCATCTTGTCTTGGATGTCGCTCTTCTTGTTGTTGGTCGCGCTGGTTGTGTTGCCGGCGGCACAAAATAGGGTGCAACGAGAAATGGAAAGGAGTTTTTTTCGGGAGGGTTTGGGCGAGGTACAAGAGGAAAAGTTAAGGCTTTTCAAGCGCTAAGCGGGCATCGGTAATTACCTAGCAGTCCTACTACACCCAAGTCTCCAAAGTGGAGCTGCTTTCTTTTTTAGTGCGTTGGCACTAAAAGGAAGAAAGAAATACAACTCCACCTGGCCCTCTGAGCACAATGCAAGTATGCTACCATCTAGTAATTTCCCCTCTGAACTAAAAATGTGCGCACAAATCAAAGGAGGGAGGTGTGCTCCATCCTTGTTTATGCTGCAGTCAAATACCTGCCTCCCCATCCCTCCAGGATATTATGGCTATCGGCAAAAAAAACTAAAATTCTGCCGCTAGGGAATAGCTCTAGAGAGTATCCAACCACTCCAACACAACTTGAATGACTGCTAGCTAGTCAATACTAAAAGGCAGGTTTTATTTGTATCCAAAACCCACCAGGGATCTCTGCTACCGTACTCGGATACAAGCACAGTTCAGTACCGCAGGAACATGAATCCCCAAAGCTATAGCCCACCACGCCCACGACACTAGCCGCAAAAAATTAAATGTAGCAGATTTCCTTTGGGGCCATGCAAATTTTAAGCCGACAAGAAACACCTTTAAATTACAATTTTGAAGTGACCTTGAGCAAAACACCATGGACACCTCAAAGCGGGTTTTGGGTCCAAACCCCGATTAGGTGAAATTATCGTCTTAAACAACTATGAGTTAACCCCCTAAGTTAGCAGGAATTTTAGAGAAGAAATACTGTATCTGACCATTACAATTTTCAAAATCTTGGTCTCTGGTGGGCTAGACCTATTCCGTGCAAGCCAACCCTTTACTACCAGTACCGGTATTTCTGTATAGCCCATTTTTAAGTCAAACTCTCCTAGCGGTAAGGCTTTTGCAGAAACTGCGCAGTGCTGGCGCTTGCGCATGTAGCCTTTGCTTTATTACTAAGTTAAAGTGCCTCTAGCCCGTTCTCCCAGCAACAGTAGATAAACCTATTTTAAAGGGATCGCCGGATGCAGTACCGGTACTCGGGTATGAAATACAAGAGTGTGGGAGAATCGCAGCACCAATCGTCTTTCAATGGTCGGTGTGCACACGGATAAGCGGAATTCAGCTCGCTTGTGGCTCCATAGGGCTTGATCCATGCAAGCTCCAGTTTCTAATCGTGTCATCACTAATATCAGCCGATGACAAAATGGAATCAGCGCAAGGATATATTTTTTGCCTTGCAATACTCGAGTACAAGGTACAGGCATAAAAAAGTGGTACATCCTCGATCACTCCTACAACCCCAGCGATTGAAATCTCACCTCCTTGTGACGTGTCATATCTTTCCAGTGGGCGAATCAGGGTCCTTGGAGTTCATCTCACGATAGCTTCAAGTCTTCATTTCCATTACGATGGTTTAGAAATTCATCTTTTGAAGGCAAGTGATAAATGCTTTCATCTGATATTAATCATTTTCCATCTAGGGGTATTCATTTACGAACGCTTTGCGACTTTATTGTCACCTTCGGATTCAGTTCTGGGGCCTATTTTACTACGGTAATCCTGGCGGGCGTGTAGGATGTGGGTGAGGGGGTGGCTGAGGCTGCAAGGCTGAGGTCATGGCGCAGTAGTTGTGACGTAAAGATAGTGTGGCTTGGTTTTGGGGAGTGGCGTGTGGGTGTGGCTTGGCTAGGTTACACCCGAGGGGAGCGTGCCTGTGCACTGATTAGAGTTTTGGATTAGGAGGGTATTAGGTTTTGGGAGCCCGAGTTATGTGGGCAGGGGTGGATATAGGAGGTCGGTGATGGAAGGTGTCACCTATTGCAAGTGACGCACTCTATGGATTCGATGCTCGGAGATTGTTTGTGGTAGTAGGTTTTTGGATTAGGAGTGTGAAATCTTTTGGAGGAGATGAAAAGAGGTGCCGATGACGGATTCCAAAGAAGAACCGATGTGCCCGCTGTTACAGGATGGCTCAAGGTTAACCAGGCTTACTTATACTATTACCATACCGATAAAGGCAACCCTGTTAAGACTGAAAAATAAGGGACTGGGATTCACTGCCACGTAATGCCTTCGGGTTGAATATTGGGGGTGCTGAGAGTTATGTTTTTACCTAAGGGTGAATATTTTTGTGGGATTTAAGTTCATAATTATTTAGGGTTTCTTTGAAGGCTGGACCAGGTGATGCTTTCCAGAGACATGATGGTTAAGAGGGTATGCGGTCTCTATAAGGCTAGGTTCAGGCTATTGGCTGCGGAGGGGTATACCGGCTGTTGTATGTCCTTGAGGAACGAGAAGACGGGTAAGAAAAAGATTTCATTTTGTTTTTTGGCGTTTAAGAAGGTGCAGGTTTAATACGGGCAGACAGTCATAATAAGACTACAGAAAGCCCATAGAGTCAGGATCTTTCTAGTAGTTATTTGAGATTTAGCTAGGCAAATGATAAGACCAAAAAGTTTAAAAAAAAAAAAAGTGGTACAGGGCAGGGGTAGGGTAGGTTGATTCTGGAAAAGATTGCGGTATACTGCAACCGAACCACCCTGACTCTCTCACTAAAAATATGTTGCCATCTCGGAGTGAAGCACCTCTTAAACCACAACCCTTTACCATATAGTCTTCAGCTTCAAGTGCTAAGTTTTTTAACCATCACAAATAGATGAAAAAAAAAAACACAGAATAATATAGCAGTTAGGTAAAATCTCAACATGTAGACACAAGAAAGCATTGATTTTGAAAATAAGCTATCAGACCTTCAAGTCTGGTTGAAATGAGGACAGTATTAAACAAAATACTAGTTTAAAGATTTGGGAAACATCCTCAATGAGAACTTGTATTATTTGATTTAATGGCAAATGTGCTGAAAGAGAGGTTATCTACACCACTAACTAAGATTTTCCTTTATCAGTTATATAGCATGGGTGGAAACATTTATTCTCTGACTGCTGTTTTCTGAAATGTACGACTGCCCTGAAATATTAGTTAAGCAGCCTACCACTTTTTTATTCCTATACCTTGTATCGGTACAGTAAGGAGGTTTTGCACTCGGTATCCCTTCGTTTGATTCTGAATTTCGCAGCTTTTTAGCGTCGCGCTACTGGTGCAATCAGTAATCACTGGTTAGTAATAGGAAAAGTATGCATTAAACTGCCATGTTGTTTAAACTCATTCTCAGTGTTGAACACTTGGGCTGTTTCGGTAATCGTGATGTGGAAAACCTCTTGCTTTATTAGAATTATCTGATACTACTTGATATACTCAATTCATCGAGTATGCACTGGCATACAACCCCACAGATATGCACATACCCAACCAGTTAACGTTCAGCCAAAGCAGTCCACCATATATGCACTACAAATGGATAGGTACCAGGGAGAAAGTTCTTTGATGCTGTTAAGCACAAGAGAATAGCTCGCCATTATTATTAGCAGAGGCTGCACCACCGTAATGGAAGAGCGTATGTGTTATGCACATGAGAATAGCTCGCCAGTATTATTTGTAGAGGCTGCGCCACTGTAATGGCGGAGCGTATATCCAACCTCAACTCACCGTGGTAGGAGCAACTATAGGCATCTATGTTGACTACTCGGGATACCGGAAGAACTCACATTCCATGAAGCTGATTACTGATTGGAAAGATAAGTAAGAATACTTTATTCTTAATCCGGTGCATATGCATATTATGCATTATGTGTTAGTATCTGGCTATTCGAGCTGATCACTCGATAGTTCACGATAAAAGACTATTGGTATGTTTGCATTGTGACTACATATATAAATCTAGTCTATTAGGACGAAGAGATCGAAGACTATATACTAGTGGAGTGGGGACACCCTCAGATGAAATAGTTATTGGAAGTTCTCTAAGTTTGAGTGGGGCAATTATTCAGGGTTAAACAGTGTTCGTACTTCCTTTGACCAAGTTGAAATCTTATAATGATACCTGATTGTTAGGAAACAGGAAGTAGCAAGAATTTAGTATAAGTAGTAAGGGCTATTCCCCCAGAGTTTGAAAATATCAAGCAACGGAGAAGAGACCTTAACAATATAACTAGTTATAAAATTCAGCATTTGAGAACTTCTACTTTATTGCTTTACCTTTATCAAACCATTATTTCCTGAACCTTCCTGACTTTCCTCCATTATCTCGAATACAATACAGCCTGGCTTTCCCTATTTCTTTGAGTTAGTTACCCCGTAATACTATATTGTTACCCTCAAGTCACTAAGGCTCCTCCTCGATACAAGTGCCATCGAAAAAGTGAGTACACATATGGGTTTTTACACCAAAAATGGCCATTTTCACCCACTTATTCTATCACCAACAACTCAATTAAAAATAAGTTAACTTCATAGAATACTCAGAGAGCTAGAGGCTACTAAATCTCTTTTGAAATCTCATATGAATTCAAATTTCCTGAGGAGGAGTACACAGTTGTACTTTCAAATTCTGCCAAGACAAACTTTTCTCACCAAACATGATGGTCTTGGCGCAATTTTCAGGAAATTTTTCTTTCTCTCCCATACTACTCCTCACGAAATTTTTTATTTCCTTGAGGTTTCCTTCGAGATTTAGTAGCCTATAACTCTCTGAGTATTCTATGAAATTAACTTATTTTTAATTCAGTTGTTGGTGGTGGAATAAGTGAGTGAAAATGGCCGTTTTTGGTGTAAAAACCCACGCGTGCACTCACTTCTTCGGTAGCACTTGTATATTATCCTCTCACATGTCAAGGCAATATTACGACTGTAATAGCTTCTTCCAGTACCCTTCTTGCAAGAAGTGCAAACAAGTTATTCCACATAACTTCTTTCCAGTCTGTTGTCCAGACTATGAAAGGAACCTCCAAAACATAGCACTTCAAACTGTTTGGAACATTGACGATAAGAAACAAAATTACAACTTCCGAATCTACCGAAGCTATAGTAAAGCTTTTACTATAGCAAAAAATTAGCCTACCTTCTGCAATTATCGAGTGCTACTTCCCCTCAATATTGCCTACCTATCATCATGTCTGATACATGACAACCAGACTCCCCTGTTCTACCACCTACTGATCCAATGGACACTAGTGATAATAGTTCCACACCAACAGGATCAGTTCCACCCACTGACAACTCAAATACTCCTACTACCGGGTCCTTTGCCCTAAGTAGAACAGGTTCACATTTCCTTGTAATATCAAGTTCAAGTTCACGAAGACCTTCCAGAATTCGCCCCAACCCCTATGTGGAATTTAGAATACAATTAGCAGAGGCTTTCCCGTTCATCTTGGGAGAAATCCAGCAAAGCCAGGATGAAACTCATCTTGCCCTAAGTAGCTTCATGGCCGAGATTCAAGCAGCATATACCAACCTCTGACTAGTCGAGCGACACTTAGCCAGAAACGAGGAAGTTACCGAAGTAGAAACACACAATATTACCAATAAAACAAAAAACTCAGCATCAACTCCTTAAGATAAAGGAAAAGGAGTGGAAGGAAGAGAAGGAATAAATCCAGCACCACCCCCACCTCCGCCACGTAATACTGGTGGAGATCCAAACTCTGGCGACTCTAATGATTATAATGATGATAGAGAAGGCGATCGAGCCAGAAAGGGCAGCAGGCTGGCAGGCACTCCTCGGAAAAAGCCCATTCTCAGAGATGTTTCCCCGAGTAGCAGAGCTATGCTAGAATTCTTTTGAAGCATCAGTGAACCTCAGTGACTATTAAAACAAATCACTGAACCTCCTTATTTCTTTTAGGGAGAAGACAACCAAGATGTACGAAACTGATTAACAGCTTGCCAAGATTATTTTGACCGCAATCCTGCACAATGGGAAGATTATAGCCATGAAATTGTATTTGCTCTTGGTAAAACAAAGGGCAACAAGGTCGCACCTTTTTCAGAGAAATACCGAAAGGTCATGGGGGGTGTAGGTGGTTACGCTCGCGCTCTAACCTATTCCAGGTGGGAGAGATTCTGACAAGAAATATCCAAACGATATATCGGAATTGAGGAAGAATGAAGAGCCCTTGAGGAAATAGATAAAGTTACATACAAGGGCAAAATCGATATCTACCTTCTTCTTCTCAAAAACCTGAACATCAAAGCAGGCCTTACTGGAATAGCGTGGAGGGTAAGAGTGGAGAGTAAACTTCCCGAAGACATTCTTTGGCGACTTTCTCACATTAAGTTTGCTAACGATGAAGAATGGATGGAGATTCTTCGGGAAGTTGGAAGACAAGAGGGGGAACTTCTCGAATGGCAGAAAATATCGAAATCGATAATCACTCCTCCAACAGCAACTACTAAGCAAAAATGAGAAGTCAACAATGATAAAGATTTTAACTAGAATAAGGGACCGGATAGTTTTAGTGATAAAGGTCGAAAGGATTATGCTTCCAGATGGAAGGCTATTTGAACAACACCTGCGCAGGCAAAAAATAATTACGAAGATGAACATACTGATTGGAAGGAAGCATATAAAGGAATTTTCAATGAATTGGTAGCTCAACGAAAAAAGGAGAACCGTTGCACTCATTGCCACCTTGACAACCACCGATGGCAGAAGTGCAGAAGAAAACCCATCGTGGCAACAACCTTTTTAAACAATAAGGAACGAGATAAAAAAAAACTCCTGTTCCGACAGCGAACAACAATCTTAGCTGTACAGCCACCAACTCCACACCCAAAACCCACCCCTAAAGGCAACAAGATTCATCGAGCCTCTCGTTTGCGTGTTTGGGAATTATCAGATACCGAGATATTATAAAATGATTTATCAATACCTATTTGTCTCCCTAGGTCTATAAGTCCGAATCAACTTCACTTGGTGGACAGACATCGAAGCCTACCGACTAGTTAAGAATGACAATGAAGCGGCACTTACCTTAATCTTGAGAAGCAAGCAGGAAAACAAATTTTTATGGCCGGCAGGAATCAACAAGGATTGATATAATCAAAAAAGACATTTGAGGTTATAAAGGAAAAAAGCTTGCAAAACCATCAAACTAAAAAATTATTTCTAATTTCTTACCCGAAAAAAGTTACCATCTTTATGCAAAAGTTAAATCCTATTTGCAAAGTTAATACCTACCCTGGGGGAAAGGATGGGGAACTTCCTGAGGCGAGTATCAACCATAGACTCTCACTATGCTCCTTCCTGCCCTACCGGGCAGTGCGAGCTAAAAGAAGGCTACCGGAAAGTGGACGAGACAGAGGGCATTCCGGCCAACTACTTTTCTAGGAAGCTGGGGAAAAAAGGGGAGCGGTAGAAAAAGACCGGACTCGCCTCATTTTATATTGCGCAAAGGTGTGGGTAGCAACGGTGCAACCCCAGAAGGAAAATCAAAATCAAAAAAAGAAAAAAAAAAACAAAAAAAAAACTTATTTTGAGCTAGGTTTCCCACTCCTTTGTGAATTTGTTTATATTTTTTGGAAACCCCTTGGCAGAGGGTAAAGACAGCTTGTAGTGAGCTGCCCAGGAATATAAAGGGAATGATTAATTATTATATTTAAATTTAGTTTGTCTGAGGAGACCTAAGTAGTCGAAACGATCTGGGCATTGTCACAAACATCTTAAGACAATAAATCAACTTGGCTTCTAAGTGAGCCCAGAAATTTTCCACTCTGTCCCGCAAGCGCAAAAACACTATTGCCCAAGAACCCCAGTGTTATAACTATCCGGAAGGACAGGCACCTATCTATATCCTCGGAAATTGCTATCGGATTTCAGTCTTATTAGACTCCGGATTAAATATTTTCTTTACTAATAATCAAATCGTTCATGACCTTTACATACCTTACGAGTCTCAATCCGACGCAGTACAGATTCAGAGCTTTACCGGCGAAACTATCTCCTCTGGCAGATCACACTATACTCATCCTCTCTACCTAGAAATAGGAAAAAACCATCACCTCTCCATAGTTTCCTGCAAAATAGCTCCGACAGAAAAATATGGTATGATTATACTATTCGGATAGTGGCATCAGGGACATCCAATCAGCAATATCGTTGATCAGAAAACTTGGTCATTTAACACGGATTGCTGTCTGTCATATTTGTTGCCAGAAGACGAAGGAATTTCACTTGAATGGGATGAAGATGTTCTTAATAATCCTAAAGCAGTAGTTATAGAAAGAATCGAAAAAGAAGACGACAAGAAAATTACTATTATTGATTGTCTACCTGAATGCTGCCACAACTAGCTTGATTTATTCTGCCCCTCAACAGCAGTAAAATTAGCTTCTCGTCTTACCTTTCATCATGTGATTGATCTCAAACCTGATACCCATTTTTTTTTTTTTTTTTTTTTTTATCTCCCGTTTATATTTGTTTGCTAAGCCGGCAGCTAACTAGGTACAAAGTCACCTCAGCTCACGCTATGTAGACAAAAAACCTCCAACTACAGTCCATCCTCCATCCCCCTCGCTAAAACCATCTGACCCTGCCCGACTAACCTAAACTACTTTGAATAGAGGTAGAAAGCGAAGGCCCGGTACTACTGGTAAAAACTACGAGAGAAACAAAAGCCTGAAAACATCGAACCAAAAACCTCCACAGATGTCAACCCCAAAGAAAAGCCCCAAAGCGACAGTGAGAAACCTATGAACCAAACAAAGAAAACTTCAAGCCCATCTAGAAATCCCAACCCATTGACAAAAAGGGCGGATGAACCAACCCACTCTAGCATACACAAGGGCCGTAATGACCGGGGCGTAAAGCCCAGCTAGAGAGTCGAGGCGAGGACCAGAGGGAGATCCATATAACTAAGCCAGCGCGGCGGAGACGTGTGGCGCCAGGAGCGAGTCCCGGTGGTCACCGGAACCCGGACCAGAAGAGTTGCATACCCTTGCCCCCTGAGGGGAAGGGCTAGAGGCGGAAGGCTGAAATCCCCTAGGAACAAGACAAAGTCAAGACCATCATAAGGGCACAGAGCCAGGAGGGAAGAGCAGTAGGGTGCCAGCCAAAGATCGTAGTGTAGCTGTAACCGAGCAACGGGACGGAAACCGGGAGGTGAGGAAGGAGGGGTAGACCCAACACCGAGAAGTACGAAGCAAAGGACCACCAAGTGATCACAGTTTTTCGACAAAGCGACCGTACCGGCCGTAGCGCTCAGGAGATAGTGCAATACCAGAGAGCAGAGCCACCGGGGCCACTACTTCACCGATAACCCGAAGCTGCGCTATGCTTAAGACGAGGTGAAGGGGTTGCCGACCGTGCAAATGCTAAGCGAGTGCAGCGAAACAAGTGCGGAGAATGAGGGGGAAGAGCATGAAACCCCATAGACGAAGGCACCCAAATACCTAGGCCATCAGAAGGGAATCAGAGGGAGAAAGGAGGTGGCGGAGCATCACCCTCCTAGGTAATAAAGGCCATCAGAAGAGGGGAGAGGGACACCAAATCCCACGATGAATTCTCATAGTGTTGAGATTTCAATCGCCGGAGGTGTAGAGGAGATGGTTCGTGTCAAACCTGATACCCAACCACCATGGGTCCTATATACCCCTTGTCCAAGAAACAACTCCAAGCTCTCCGTTCCTATATCGCCGATATGACGAAACAAGGGAAAATTACTGTAAGCAAGTCTCTAGCAGGAGCACTTATTCTCTTCGTACCAAAACCAGATGGTCGACTTCGGTTGGTAGTAGACTACCGAGGACTTAATAAAGTTACCATCCACAACAAATATCCAATTTCTTTCATAACAGAACCCAGGAATCAGGTCCGAGATGCAAGTATCTTCACGAAACCGGACCTGAAGGATGGATTCCACCTGATTAGAATCCGTAAAGGCAATGAATGGAAAACAGCTTTTCGAACGCGATATGGTCTTTACAAATATAAGCTCATGCCTTTTAATCTTGTTAACGCACCAGCAACCTTTCAGACTATGATGAATGAAATCCTCTGTGAATTTCTCGACTAGGAAGTAGTCATTTATATAGACGATATCCTAATTTAATCGAAATCGATCACAGAATATATCTCTCTTATTCGAAAAGTCTTACAGCTGTTATGTGAATACCAGATAGCAGTATCATTAGAGGAAAGTACGTTCCATGTTAAATCAGTTGATTTTCTTAGATATGTTATGACAACAGAAGGAGTTACGATGAATGAGAAGAGGGTAGAGACAAGCAAGGCTAGAAGACCTCCGACATCAGTAAAAGAGGTCCAGATTTTTATCGGATTCGCAAATTTCTATCGATAATTTATCAAAAACTTCTCGAAGATTTACACCCCGATCACCAATCTGCTAAAGGGAGAAAAAGGAAGTTTTGTATGGGAAAAAGACCAGCATGAGGCCTTCAAATACCTTGAGCGATGCTTCATTACTGCTCTGATCCTATGTCACTTTCACCCAGAATGTGATACAGTAGTTGAGACTGATGCAAGCGATTATGCCCTCGGCTGCATCCTCTCACAGTTTCAAGTGAAAAGTTTACATCAGGTCGTATTCCACTCCCGAAAAATCAACCTGGCAGAAATGAACTATGCTATCCACGATAAGGAATTGTTGGCTATTCTTGTTGCCTTTATAGAATGGAAACATTACCTCTAAGGAATGGAAATGCTAATTACAGTCTAAACTGATCATCAGAATCTTCAATACTTTCTGACTACAAAAGCCTGGACGGCACGCCAAATTTGAGCGCAGAAATTATGCGACTTCAACTTCATTATCATCTATCAACCAGGCTCGAAAGGAGGTGAACCTGATGCTTTAAGTAGGCGGCCAGAGTACCGCCCTGAAGAGGGAGCTACGCATCGCGAACAGCAAATTCTACAACCTAAACACTTCGGCAAATTCCAAATTGCGATTGTTTGGGGCGAGACCTCTTCACCTTTCTATTAGGGAATTCCTCAGTCTGAAACAGAAAACTAGATACAAGTTCAAAGACTTTCAGAAAATGCAAGAATTCCAACTCAAGGTTTCAAACTTGCAGCAGGACATGACCTCTACAGTATCGAAACCTTAACGATCCCAGCTAAGAACTGACAACTTGTTAAAACCGGATTAGCTATTGCAGTTCCAAGTGGTACTTACATTCGCATTACACCAAGCAGTGGCTTAGCAACCAAAGCTATATTGGTAGATGCTGGAGTTATCGGCACAGACTACAAAAGTGAAGTCAAGGTCCTTCTTGTTAATCATGGCTCTTCAGATTTCGAAATTCAGAAAGGAGATCGCATTGCATAACTTGTGGTGGAAAGAATAGATGATCAAGACTAGATGGAGGAGGATGAGATGGATGAAACAGAAAGAGCTGGACAAGGATTTGGCAGCTCAAGACGAGGATTGGAGTTGAAAGAAACTCAACTGACTATATGTTTTTCTCCATTCGAGCAGTACACATGAATTTTATGATACCTTTGATATCAACCACCGCCTGATACTTCGAAAAGGACAAGTTCTATTGTCTAACGCTATTATCGCAAAGGCAAACCTTAAGAAATTTGAAACTAACGTTTTGGAATAAGTTCGACAGGTGGCAAAGGAAGATCAAGATTGGCTGCAGAGAAAGGAAGAATTGGAAACTATAAGAAGAGAAGGAAAGGAATTGCCAAAACAATGGATTCTATCCGATAATCTAATTTACTACAAGAACCAACTATATATTTCAGCAAATGAAGACCTCCAAACACTCATCGCCAAAGCATGTCACGACTCGCAAGTAGCAGGACACTTTGGACAAGATAAGATACTCGAAATCATTACTCGAGACTTCTACTGGAAAGCACTCGCTGACTGGATTAATGACTACGTACGATGCTATACTACTTGCCAATAAGCTAAGTCTCCAAGACATGTACGATTCGGTTTTCTTCAACCTTACAAGTACCCTTTACAGCTTGGACGTAGACTTCGGTAGACTTTATTGCTCAACTACCAAATTCGGCAGGATATACACAGATTATGGTCGTAGTAGACTGGTTCACAAAAATGGCACATTTTATCGGATTAGAAGAAAAAGTATCGGCACGAGATGTAGCAGAAGCATTCCTTAAAGAAGTATGGAAACATCACGGGCTACCCTCAGAAATCATCTCAGATATAGATGCAAAGTTTGCTGGTAAATTCTGGGAATCATAGAGGACAAAACTCAATATTAAATGAAAGATGTCGACAGCGTACCAGTCTCAGACCGACGGACAAATGGAATGAGTGAACCAAATACTGGGAGGCTACCTCCGAATATTTGTCAACTACGATCAGGATGATTGGTACCACCTTTTACCCCTTGCTGAGTTTGCTTACAGCAACTCGACCACGACAGCACACAAAATGACCCCCTTCTTCGCAAACTAAAGTTATCATCCTCAAACTGAATGGTTAAAAGAATGAGAAGCCCGGAATCGAGGAGTCAAAATGTATGCTCACTGGATGCAAACGATACATCAGCAAGTAAGAGAATCTCTCGAGAAGACAAAAGAAGCCAAGGGATGATATCACGATCGAAAGGCCAAGCAACAACCAGACTTCAAAATCGGAGATCTGGTTATTCTCAATGCAAAAAATCTTTGCACAAAACGTACTTTGAAGAACCTAGTCCCCAAACTCTACAGCCCTTGTAAAATCTTAGAATAATGGGGAAACCTTGCCTATAAAATTGAACTATCGGACCATTGGAAAATCCATCCTGTATTTCATGTATTATTACTCAAACCCTACCGAACTTCAATTCGATCGGCTCGGGAGCAACCACCTTTGCAACCCGAAGAGATTGATAGAGATCCTGAATAAGAGGTGGAGAAAATTGTTAAGAGTGAAATAATCCCTTACGAAAGACGGGTTTGAGGAAGACCACAATGGTTTCACGAAATACGATATTTCGTCAAGTGGAAAGGGTGTCCAGAAGCTGAGAACACCTTAAAACCACCGCAACATTTGGGAAATCTAAAGGAATTGGTGGATATGTTTTATAGAGAAAACCCGGAAATGCCATCATTGGGCTAAGTAGTATTACTCGGAAAGGTTTTCCTACTGTGGCCAAGCAAACGGGGAAGGTTTTTTACCCTACCTTGTAGAGCACTAAAAGGATTTAATATTTAATATTATCACTATTCATGTATTATATGTCAAAAAACGATTTTGGGGACAAAACCTGTTGAAGAGAGAGCTAGTGTTACGCACACGAGAATAGCTCGTCAGATTTATTAGTAGAGGCTGCGCCACTGTAATGGCGGAGCGTATGTCCAACCTCAACTCACCGTGGTAGGAGCAACTAGAGGCATCTATGTTGACTACTCGGGATACCGGAAAAACTCACATTCCATGAAGAAGATTACTGATTGGAAAGATAAGTAAGAATACTTGATTCTTTATCTGGTACATATGCATAATTATTATGTATTATGTGTTAGTATTTGGCTATTCAAGCTGATCACTCGATAGTTCACGATAAAAGACTATTGGTATATTCGTATTGCTACTATATATATAAACTTAGTCTATTAGAATGAAGAGATCGAAGACTATCTACTGGTGAAGTAGGGACACCCTCAGCTGAAATAGTTGTCGGGAGTTCTCTGAGTTCGAGTAGGGCAATTATTCAGGGTCAAACAGTGTTCGCACTTCCTTTGACCAAGTCGAAATCTTATAATGATACCTGATTGTTAGGAAACAGGAAGTAGCAACAATTTAGTATAAGTAGTAAGGGCTATTCCCCTGGAGTTTGAAAAAATCAAGCAACAGAGAAGAGACCTTAACAATATAACTAGTTATAAAATTGAACATTTGAGAACTTCTACTTTATTGCTTTACCTTTACCGAACCATCATTGCCTGAGCCTTCCTGACTTCCCTCCGTTATCTCGAATACGATACGGTCTAGCTTTCCCTATTTCTTTGAGTTAGTTACCCCGTAATAGTATGTCCAACCTCAAATCACTCTGGTAGGAGCAACTAGAGGTATCTATGTTAACTACTCAGGATACCGGAAGAACCCACGTTCCATCAAGGTGATTACTGATTGGAAAGATAAAATGGGAATACTCTCTTTCTATTCTGGTGCATATGCATATTATGCATTATGTGTTATTATCTGGCTATTCGAACTGATCACTCGATAGTTCACAATAAAAGACAATTGGTATGTTGGCATTGCAACCACATATATGAACTTAGTCTATTAGGATGTAGAGTTCGAAGACTATCTACTGGTGAAGTGGGGATACCCTCAGATGAAATTGATGTTGGGAGTTCTCTGAGTCTGAGTAGGGCAATTATTCAGGGTCAAACAGTATTCGTACTTCCTTTGATGAAGCTAAAATCTTAGAAAGATACATGATTGTTAGGAAACGGGAAGTAGCAAGACTTTAGTATAAGTAGTAAGGGCTATTCCCCCGGAGTTTGAGAAAATCAAGCGATGGAGAAGAGACCTTAACAATATAACAAGTTATTAAGTTTAATGTTTCGAGAACTTCTACTTTACTACTTTACCTTTATTGAACAATCATTACTCGAGTCTTCCCGACTTCCCTCCGTTATCTCAAACACTCTACGGCCTAGCTCTCTCTACCCCCTTGAGTTAGTTACCCCGTAACAGATGCTACTCGGCAGGTTGAGCATAGACATAGCCTAAGCTGTTATCATTCGACAAACCTCGGATATGCACTTTAGATCGGTGAAGAAGATGTTGAATGCGAGTAGGCCACCGAGCCCGAAGAGTATTCTTTGTGCTATTTGTTCCTTCCTTTGTTAGCATGATTGTTCGCTGCATTGAAGAAAGGGAATCATGCATGGAAGAAGGAACATACATGGAAGGCAATAGATGACTGTTGTGATTGATAGAAGGATGGAAGAGCCTGGATAGCTCAGTTGTGGTTTTATATAATGTCGTTTACTGGGAAACCACTCGGTATCGGGATCCCGCTTACCTGTGGCAATGAGTGAAAAATAATACCTACATTAGATTTGTCACAAACGGTGACTAGCAGGAGAGGTTTTCACATGACTCATATTTATGAGTCATAGGGTTTAGTATTTTACATGACTACGCAATAGCGTGTTATTCCTTTGTTATGATTGGTTTATTGTTTTTACATGACTCACGATTGTGATCATATGATTATGACTTTTGCACATGACTTGTAATTACGAGTCATGGGTTTTACGCATGCGGTGCAAGTTGCGCACATGATATGTTTATGATGTTTGGATTGGTTGATTGAGTATGGCGCAGCGACTCATAGGAGTCAGCTGATGGATTTCACACTATGACTCACTTATGAGTCATAGGGGCGCGTGATGCGAAGGATGAGTAATGAGTTGCGGGAAGAACGGTTATAAAAGAGAGCCCTTACGGCCTCTTGGTTGAGAGTTCTTCACGCAATCATCTAAGTTAATTTCCTACAATTATACTTATATCTTTTCATCTACATTATCGGGCGGAAGTTATAGTGTCTCTCACGAGCTTAGCGATATATTGTACAAGATAGGAGTCTGTATACTCAGCTGTCGTTGTTCGTACGAACTAAGAGAAGTGTGATCACTATTGGATATAGGGGTTACGTGTTGCAAGTATCGCCCGAAGGAAAGAGGATTGTAACATTTGATTACGTCAACATAAGCAGCACTTAACCACAAACAGACAAGACGGAATCACCACAAGATGACGACATCGAAGTAGCAGCATTCGATACTACTGCACTAAGGGAAGCGCTAGATCAGACACTAGGAGAATCAAGGGCAACTAGCCCAGACACACCAGAACCAGCATCGCCGGCTGGGTCGGAAGCAACTACACTACCAAGTGGAATGCGACGAAACACGATGTCAATAGTGACAGGAGCAGCAAACACGACGGAAGGGGAAATGACAGAACCAGGAAATGCTGGTACACAAGTACCAGAACTCAGTACAGACCAACTTCAGCAAATCATAACAAACCTCATGGGAGGCAATCGAAGACCGAAGATCAATGAACCGGAAACATTCACAGGAGAACGAACCAAACTACGAGGATGGCTAGCATAACTTAAAGTCTACTTCACGGCTGTGGGATGGACGGAAGGCCATCATACCAATAGAATACTATATGCCGCAAGCCTCTTAAGAGGAGATGCAGGAGCATGGATAACAACATATGCTGAAGGACGACTCTCTCATGAATGGGAAACATGGGAGGCATTTGCAGAGGAAGTTAGGAATCAATTCGGAGCCATCGACGCCATGGGAGAAGCAAGGCTCAAAATACAAAAACTACGACAAGGAAACAGAACCATGACGGAATATTGGAATGAATTCCGACTCACAGCCACAGAGGCAGACCTGGACGATCATACAGCAGGAGAATGCCTACTTACAGGCATGAACACGGCACTCCAAGAAGCATGGGGAACAGATAGAGGAGATTTCGTTAGCACGGAAACATTAGCCAAATGGGCAATCAAGAAAGAAACCAAGTTGGCCACAGTCAAACACATTCAAAAAAAGAGAACCACAGAAAGGACGACAAGTGTACCACGAAACCTGAACGGAACCTTCAAACTGACAAAGATTGCGGAAGGAGATCCAATGGATTTGGACTCGACAAGAAGGAAACCAAGACTACACCCTGAAGAATTCAAAAGAAGAATAAGGGAAAAACTATGCCTCAAATGCACAGGGGTAGGATACCAGGTACGAAACTGCGACCGACCAAGAGATGGAAGAAACTACGCCACGACACCCAAACAAGGAGAACTCAGAAGAAGGGTGGGACCCTGGGCAGCAAAGCCCAGCATTAAGGCAATCGAGGTCAAGGAAGACTCCGAGCAATCGGGAAACGACGAAAGTCCCCAGTAAAAGATGGTACTAGGGACAGACCGGAATGAAAACCCATTATCATGGAAAACTACTACGCGGCACTCAACTACACGGAATCCCTCGAACGAGAAAACGATCATATCATGATCAAGATCCAACTATACGGAAAAAAGGAATCAGTTATGATAAACGCGATGATTGATTCAGGGGCCACTGAAGACTTTATCGACGAAGGAATATGTACGAAACACGGAATTATGAAAACAAAGGCCAAGAAAAGGAGAGAGATTTACCTGGCGGATGGAAAACCAAGCGCTATGGGTCCAGTTACCCATTTGGTGAAAGTACCTATGGACATCAACAGCCATAGGGAATTGGCGACCTTTCAAGTGGCAAATCTCCAAAACCATGAAGTCATCCTAGGAATGCCATGGTTACGAACGCACAATCTCACGATTGATTGGGATCAGAAAAAGATCACGTTTAACAGCGAACGATGTACGACATGGTGTCTCTACAGTTCGCCCATTGCGTACGCAGTACCAGAGGATGAAGCCCTGGAAGAGAACCTCATCACGATGTACTCAGAAGTACAAGCTGAAAAGGACGAACGAGTCCAAGTTCAGAAATTATTTCCTCAGGCTAGGATGCCTACGAAAGGATCAAAGGAGGCAGCAGGACATGACCTGTATGCCAACGAGCAAGTCTGTATACTTGCAGGAGAGCAGAAAATGGTCGGAACTGGAATAGCCATCGGACTACCTCAAAATACCTATGGGCGCATCGCTCCGCGAAGTGGATTAGCAGTCAAACACAGACTCACAACTAACGCGGGGGTAATTGACGCGGACTATACCGGGGAAATCAAGGTGATCCTAGTCAACCAAGTCAATACGAAAGAACTACAGGAAGTTCAGGAACTGAAAAGAACGGATCGAGGAACCAAAGGATTCGGAAGCACAGACAGTCCAAAACAAGTCAAAGGACCGATTAACATCAGCGAAATATCAGCAAGAGTATTCGGAAGTTTTTACCGAAGAGGAGAAACAACGGGCATCCTAAGATGGGACCCAGTCCATGACGAGATCTATTTGGAAAAGATCAATATCAGTACCGAACTAGCAATCAAGGAAAGACAAAGGAACTAGGAGGAAGAAAGACATAACCTCCCAGAAACAATACCAAAAGAGTATCATGAATACCTCGATGTGTCCGAGAAAGGAGAAAGACAACATTACCACCACATCGGAAAGGAATTGACCTAGGCATCGACCTGGAACCAGGAGGAGAGGTACCCGACAAAAAGATATATCCACTCAGCTATGATGAGATCCAAGAACTACACAAATACATCAAACAAAACGAAGCGAGAGGATGGATAAGAGAGGTAAAGACTGAAAGAGCATCACCAATCATGTTCGTCAAAAAAAAGTATGGAAGCCTACGACTATGCGTGGACTATCGAGTGCTCAACGAAGTCACAAAGAAAGACCAATATCTATTACCATTGATAGGCCAAGCATTGGATCAGTTGAGCACCGCCAAATACTTCACAAAACTGGTCATCAAGGATGCCTACCACAACATCAGAATACGAGAAGGAGACGAACACAAGACAACTTTCAGCAGCAAGTTGGGAACTTACGAATATCTGATGGTACCATTTGGATTATGCAACGCGCCAGCCGCATTCCAGAAATGGATCAACAGAGTACTCCTACGATACATAGATATGTGTTGTATAGTATATTTGGATGATATCCTCATATACTCGGATAACCTAAAGCAACACCAAAAAGACGTCAAAAACATACTAGAAGCTCTCAGACCATCAGGAATGAAGGTCAAACCTTCGAAATGCGAATTCCATAAAAAGGAAATGGAATACCTAGGATTCGTGGTTAGCCAGGAAGGAGTCAAAGTTGACAAGGTCAAAACTCAAGCAATATGGGAATGGCAACCACCAAAGACAAAAACCGAAATTCAACGCTTTTTAGGGTTTTGCAACTTTTACCGAAGATTCATACAAGGGTTTAGCAGAATAGCAAAACCACTATACGAACGAACACACAAAAAATACAACGGCAAATGGAAATGGGAAGCCGAAGAACAACAATCTTTCAATGAACTCTGAAAGGCACTCACCACAACCCCGATATTAGTACACTTTGATCCGAGACGACCTATCAAAATCGAAACAGACGCGTCGAAATATGTATGCTCAGGCATAATATCACAACAATGCGAAGACGGGAAATGGAGACCAGTGGCCTATCGATCCAAAGGAATGAGAGACGCTCAGCTCAACTACGACGTACACGACAAGGAGTTATTAGCCGTGGTACAAGCATTCGAAGAATGGAGGAGATATACTCAAGGCAGCCGATATCGCATTCAGGTCTTCACTGATCACAAAAATCTCACAACATTCATGACCACCAAGGCCCTAACGGACAGACAAAGACGATGGGTACGGAAGCTGAGCCAATATAACTTCAGGATTATATATCGGCCAGGAAGAGAAGGGGGAAAACCAGACGCCCTCACAAGAAGAATGGGGGACATACAAACCCTCAAGGAAAAACATTTGTCGAAACAAGAAGGAATATTACTACCAAAGGAACAGTTCTGGGAAGAAGCAACAATCGAAGAAATGGAACTATTGGAGTTCCATGATAAAGACGAAGGAACAATACGAGAAGCATCAAAAACAGACGAAGGAATCTAAACAATCAAATAAGCTTTGGAGACAGGAGAAAAGGAACTGAAAGGAATAGCGCTAGGGCTATGCCAATGGAAAGATGGATACCTATGGTACCAAGGAAGGATATGGGTCCCGAGGGGGAAGAAATAAGGACGACTCTTATCTCCAAACATCACGACCAACCACAAGCAGGACATGGAGGGACGGCGAAAACTACCGAGCTTATCGGAAGATGATACTATTGGCCAAAGATAAGAGAAACTATCAAAAGATACGTCAAAATTGCGACACATGTCAAAGGACCAAGGTGGTACGACATGCACCATATGGCCTCCTCCAGTCAAACGAAGCACCAGACAAACCCTGGAAATCAATCGCAATGGACTTTATCACGGACCTTCCAAAATCAGAAGGATATGATACAATACTAGTCGTCATTGATCGCCTGACCAAAATGAGTCATTTTATTCCATGCAAGAAGGATCTGGATGCACGGCAGTTTGCAAAACTGTTTATGAAAGAGATAGTCAGGTTACATGAGATACCACGAGATATCATCACCGACAGAGGAACTTTATTCACATCAGACCTATGGAAAAAGACAACAGAAGAACTCGGAATCGAACGAAGATTAAGCACAGCATTCCACCCTCAGACGGACGGACAAACAGAAAGGACCAACGCGATATTAGAACAATACTTACGGGCATACATTAACTACCAACAAGACGATTGGTATGGATATCTGCTGTTGGCAGAGTTCGCATACAACAACGGATATCAGGAGACAATCAAGCACACACCATTCTTCGTCAACTACGGAATCAACCCCGAATACGAGATGATAGGACATCTGATCCAAGGAAAGTGCAAGAAACCGGAAGAAATGACTCAATTACATGAGTCATTACGAAGCGAAATGGTTGCGGCGCAATTACGACAGAAAGAATACTACGATCAACACCGAAAGCCAGATCCAAACTTACAATCAGGCGATATGGTATGGTTACTACCCCGAAATATCAAGACCACGAGACCATCGAAGAAACTTGACTACAAGAAAATCGGACCATTTAAAATCTTGGCAAAGATTGGAACAAGCGCTTATAAGCTGGAGCTACCGCCATCAATGGCAATACACAATACATTCCACATATCACTCCTCGAACCTTACCAAGACAACCAATTTCTCTCTCAAATTCAAGAACCCCTCCGCCTATCGAAATCAAAGGCGAACAAGAATACGAACTCGACGAAATAATCGACTCTCGACTCTACTACGGAAAGCTCCAATACCGAGCCAAGTGGAAAGGTTACTCACCAGAACACGATAGAGTCTGGTACCCTTCAGAAAACTTCAACAACGCACAACATGCAGTCCACCACTTCCACCAACGATACCCAGGCAAGGCAAGACTGGGTAGAACTCAAGGTCGAAATCAAGTCGGACCAAGGCTGGGGAGATAACGAGTCCAGCCCAGGGCCATTTCCGCCTACTAGCCCAGGCTACAACATGCCAACGGAACGAGAACTAGACGAAAGACAAGCGAAGGCCATTGAAACAGCAAAACACAATGGACTATCGTGGACAGCATGCTATGACGATGGGTGCTTCGTGCACCTTAGCGAGAAACAAGGACAAGGGTGGTACCCACAAGAACCAAAACGAAAGGGACGAACCTTGAACGAAGAACACAAGAAGATACATTGGGAACAATATTTTAGGAACCACTGCCGGTCTCATAAGAATGAGAAAATCAAAGCCGGCTACTACCCGAGATCAGAGGGAGAAAGGAACCCCTTACGAAAAGGGATGAAAAAACGAGGAAAGCGAGAGAAACTGTGAGGACACGGTTGGCTGAAGAGGGGGGCGAAATTTCAGAAACAACTACGGTTCCGGACCCGGAAGCCCTACAGAGGCAGATTGGAGAACTGCTAAACGAACGAGACGATCTCCAAGAACGACTCAAGGACCAACGGCGTTGATTGAAGATCAACAAAATAAAATTTCGGAACAACAACGAGCCCTGGAGGTTGGGAACCTCACCCTCGAAGTTGTACGCAAGAGATGGAGAGACTCCGAGGACGTTATTCGGAGAATGAGAAGGGAAGCGAGACGCCTGGGCAGTCGGGTAACGGAATTAGGACTTTGAGCATTGTTGGACCGATGCTAGGGGGAGAGGGAGCTAATGTCACAAACGGTGACTACCAGGAGAGGTTTTCACATGACTCATATTTATGAGTCATGGGGTTTAGTATTTTACATGACTACGCAATAGCGTGTTATTCCTTTGTTATGATTGGTTTATTGTTTTTACATGACTCACGATTGTGATCATATGATTATGACTTTTGCACATGACTTGTAATTACGAGTCATGGGTTTTACGCATGCGGTGCAAGTTGCGCACATGATATGTTTATGATGTTTGGATTGGTTGATTGAGTATGGCGCAGCGACTCATAGGAGTCAGCTGCTGGATTTCACACTATGACTCACTTATGAGTCATAGGGGCGCGTGATGCGAAGGATGAGTAATGAGTTGCGGGAAGAACGGTTATAAAAGAGAGTCCTTACGGCCTCTTGGTTGAGACACGAGCCATCTCCTCTACACCTCCGGCGATTGAAATCTCAACACCACGAGAAATCATCGTCAACATCCACCTCCCGCACTCCCAGTGAGCTGCAACTCTCTATGATAGATTCGGACTTGGGCACCCGTTTCTTAGGGCCTGTCCCTGCATCCTCTCAAGTTTTTGTTTCGTGTATTCTCCTGGCTTCTTTACAGTTGTCTCGCGTCCTCGCTTAGCATCTACACGGTCGGCAACCCCTCGTCATACCTGCATTTCGTCGTCTAGCTTCGGGCGATCTGTGAAGTAGCGGCACTGGTGGCCTTGCTCTCTGGTATTGCACTCTCTCCTGAGCGTCTTGGTCGGTACGGTCACATTGCGAAAAATCGTGACCCCTTGGTGGTCCTCGTCTCCTGCGTCACTGTCCTGGGTCTACCCCTCCTCTCCCCCGCTTGGTTTCGTCCCGTGGCTCGGTTACAGCCAACACCCCCCGCACGCCGTCGGCCTATCTTTGGGCCAGCGCACCCCCCCCCTCACGCTCGGCGGCCTGCGCCACCGGCACCTTTCCGCCACTTGCGCCTTAGACTCGTGGACTCCCTCGGCTCCTCCCGCCACACGCTTTTCCATTAGCCCCGACTGCCTGGCCTACATGGCCCCGGTACTATTACCCTCGAGTTATAGCTACGGATCTTTGGTTTTCTCCTTGGGATCGGCAAACGTTCTTGGTGACGGATGGGCTTTCTCTTGGTTTGATCTCCTACGAGTTTTGGTATTTTTGGTTTTGCTCACTGTCGGGTTGTTTCTTGGGTTTTTCGGTAGATGTTTTTGGCTTTTGTGGTTTTCATGTATTATATTTTGTTGCTGTATTCAGCGCCCGGGCGCTTGGTGCGGGTTTTAGACCAGGGGTTTGCCCCACGGTTTCCACCGCCTCGACAAAGGGCTGGACTGTAGTGGAGGTTTGTTGCGGCCATATCCCTTGTGGATTTATGCTATTTTTGTACCTTAAAACAAAATTTAAAATATGATAAAAAAAAAAAAAAAAAAAAAAAAAGGCCTCTTGGTTGAGAGTTCTTCACGCAATCATCTAAGTTAATTTCCTACAATTATACTTATATCTTTTCATCTACGTTATCGGCCCAAGTTATAGTGTCTCTTACGAGCTTAGCGATATATTGTACAAGACAGGAGTCTGTATACTCAGCTGTCGTTCTTCGTACGAACTAAGAGAAGTGTGATCACTATCGGATATAGGAGTTACCTGCTGCAAGTATCGCCCGAAGGAAAGAGGATTGTAACAAGATTATCTCCATCAATAATATAAATACTACTCCGAGAGTTCAGATACAACCACTTTGAAATATTGAGAGATAGAAAATCTAGCTTTTATTTAATATTCATAAAGTGTTACTCTGGTATGGTAATTTTAACAGTGTTCATTTCAAAAAGAAATTGAATGCCTTGCTAAGGATATAAAAATTGAAACCCTCCAAGAAGGGCATTCTATAAGGGTTAGAAGGATAGTATAGGTCTTATATATTCAGAGTAGGCTGGTTTTAATTTATTTTCTGTATACTTTTTTGGGTGGTTGTAAATCAACAAAGAGGGGGAAAACTACATACAAATTGCACCAATCCTACCATATGATATCTATATACTCAGTTAACATATAGGCTTAATTCCTTGGAATAAACTTTATTATAATTATTTAACTAAGAATACAATGTTTGAAGCTAAATAGATAATTCTTCCATAATCTTTCCTTTGATTATGATCAAGCTTACAAAAATGTTAGATATTATACTCAAGACTTAATATAAGAACATAGACCTACTTAATTAGTATGAAAACAAACTTTCTTAGTCTCTCAGTACTATTAAATTCATACATAGAGTTTTATCTATTTAGTGATTTAGTTTTAACAATTTTACAGGCAAAAATGCGCCTAGATACTATAGACCATTACTCTTAGTAATATAAAGGCAAAAAGATATGAAAGACCTGTTTTTTTAGCCTCAAATACTGTATACTTACTTGAATAATCATAATAAAGTATATTCCAAGGAATTGAGCCCATATGTTAACTAAGTATATAGATATCATATGGCAGGATTGGTGCAATTTGTATGTAGTTTTCCCCCTCTTTGTTGATTTACAACCACCCAAAGAAATGTACAGAAAATAAATTATAACCAGCCTACTCTGAATATATAAGACTTATACTATCCTTCTAACCCTTTAAGAGTGCCCTTCTTGGGGGGTTTCAATTTTTATATCCTTAGCAAGGCATTCAATTTCTTTTTGAAATGAACACTGTTAAAGCACCATACCAGAGTAACACTTTATGAATATTAAATAAAAGCTAGATTTTCTGATTCTCTATATTTCAAAGTACTTGTATCTGGACTTTCAGAGTAGTATTTCTATTATTCATGGAGATAATCTAATGTAGGTATTACTTTTCACTCGTTGCCACGGGCGAGCGGGATCTCGGTACCGAGCGGTTTCCCGGTAAACGACGTTATCCTTCGGTCTCTACCTTCAGTTAGTTAGATTGTGCTTTGGAGAGTATGCGCCGAGTATCAGAGGAGTATGTGAGATCGTTGAGAGAGCGCCTGAGAGCGTGAGTGTGTGGAGGTGTGTTAGGGGCAGTGGGAGATTGTGCGACGAGATATCATGTTGTTAGCCATTGATTATTGTGGAGTCGTGGGCGTTGGATCAGGCAAGTTTTCCTTTCTATCAGTTGCGCGTTGGTGATCGAACTCTTCAATGTAGCTTTGATCTTGGTGGTTTGTTTATAAGCCAGTTGCTGCGCCATTACCTTATGTATTGCGCATGTTTGTTTATATCGTCAGGGGTAGGTTCTTTAATTTTCTTCATGCTTGTCAAGCACCGTAGAGCTCAGAACAGAGCAAAATCAGTAGCACTCAGTATGGGCATGAGGAAAACTGCATGCTCTATGTATATTTACTCACGATCCCGCAAATAGGCTAGTGTCCTCCATTTTAAATCGGAGCGGGTGCCAGAGGTTTAGGGGAGAAAAGTGAAATTGCAAAGTTAATGATTCTCGATGTAGCATCGCGCTCATCTAAGTGTCGTTGCCACACACTTCAAGGGTGAGCCGCGAAATCAAACGAAGGGATAAGATAATGATAATGACCGAGCCTTGGCGCCGAGGATGGGGCTGGTAATTCTCTAATTCTAAACGACCGAAAGAGGTTTTGCTAATGGAAGAATATTATGATAAAAAAATAGATTAACTGCTTGGCGAGCTGTAACAGCTGGCCTCAGCTGCGGTCTGTCGTTGAGAAAACTGTTTATTAGGTACTATAATTACTTAAGCTGTGCTGAGATAGACGCAGCAGTTGCTAGTGTTATTTTTAACTTGGGTACTGATCCCGGATAACAGAATTTGTGTTATCAACACATCAACATGTGGCGGGTTGTCACAGCAACAACGGAAAACAGGAATCTTTGCACTCAAATTCGCTTCGCAAAACCTCCCTACTCGTGCCAAGGTTGTGGTTGCACCACAACCCACGATCGCTGGCTGGCTCGCGACCGTGGGCACTCTCAAGAGAGTGTCCGACAGCTCAATCGTAATGGACAGCTCAACGGTAATTTGTGGCTTACTATAGTAACTTTGTGGCTCACCACCTTGTGGCCAAATGTTACTTTGCAATTTGCAACATACACTCGCGTTTGAAAAGTCCTGGCAACCACACATGTAACTGTGGCTAGTTGGCAACCAGGGCAGATGTATTGCTACCACAAAGCTATATAGCCTTGGGTTGCAACAAGCGAGGAACGCAAGCAACGATCACCCCGCATCTTCAAACCCATGAATGCCATAACGCTAGGTATCTCCTGGGCGGTCAAGACGGTGGGAAAATTGGTCTCATGCATTAGTGCGACTAAATTCGCCTTATATGGATAAGTAACACATCTGTAGGTTAGCTTTAGTCTTGGCCACGGAATAATGGGCTACTAGACTCCTTATCCCATGGACCGATGAAACATGCAGATTCCGTTCCTTCCGTTTATGGCAACTCTATTCTGTAGCTCAGTAACTTTCCACCAATAAAAGCTCGATATTTAACAATTTTTGCTTGGCAAACCTACTGAGCCACAGACTAGAGTTGCCATAAACGGAAGGAACGGAATCTGCATGTTTCATCGGTTGAAGGGATACTTTTACTATCCTCGGTATTATTAGTAATCTGAATCGGCACTTAATGCATGAGACCAATTTTCCCACTGTCTTGACCGTCCAGGAGATAAGAATATTGCCGTTATTTCCGATATTGGCTGGGGCTATAGGAACATAATACAACATATGGGAATGCCAGTCTCCACTGTGCGGGGAGTGGTTAAAGGCGTTTTCATTTCTTGTTATAATTAATCAGTTGAAGTTTTTTTTTTGTTAAATCCGTGGTATGATTTTAGGCACATGACAAGCATCTCCTAGGGTACAACCGCTGCATTCGGGAAACATCCCATGGCAAAATAAAAACCCAAATCAAAACTCAACAAAAGAAATAAATCAAAAACTCAAACTAATAATGTAAAAACATATCATCAACGTGAAAATTTCCCATAAGGATTCCCTGCGCTTTGCCCTAAACATATCTTGTTAGGACTGAACCTGACTCGCCCTTGTAAACGGAAATTCATCAGTACACAAAGGAAAATTAATCTTATTCAAGGAAATAAACGAAATCAAAACTTTCATCAAATCCCAGCCTTTCTTCTTCTCGCTCCACACAATAGATTTGGCAGAGATATCAAATGTATCCTTCGAGTGGCCCTCCCTCGCGTCAGCGAGCGAGGAGCACTCGGTTATCACGTGCATAAAATCTTCTTCTCCGTTTCCGCACCTCGGGCAAGTTGGGTCAGCCTCAGCGTCCCTCCAGCCTTTGTGTGCCCTCAAGTAGCTCTTGCCGGCCCTCATCTGATGAAGACGGGCCGCGGCAAATTTATGTGTTGTCATAAAACGCCAGCATGTCCAGAAAGGCGGTGTGTAACCGTAATATTCGGGGTAGCTGCGCATCTTCCATTTGGTGTAGACGTCATCCCGGACTTTTTTGAGCGTGTCTTCGTAGTACTTGTACTCTTCTAGCTCCGGGGGGCGCCATGGGTTGGGTTTCTTTGGGATGGGCCACTCCTTGAAGATCAATCTGGCCCTTCGTGCAATTCCGTCAACTGGCAGAATGCTTTGGACCGACGTCAATGAAGTGGAATTCCATTGTTTTGGTTTTAGTCCCCCTCTCTTACTGAAGGCGCGCCTCCTATTCGTAGGGTATCTGTATGTGTCTTGAATCGGAAAACCAGGCGGTAGCATGGCCGTAGCAATGTTATTTTCGGGTAGCGCCGTGGCCCATCTGACTGTAGCCATGTCGCGTATCTGTTCGAGGTAGAGGTCGATCGGCATCAGGCAAGCTTCAGCCGACAGTACGTTGGTGTTTGTCTCATAGAAGCAGTTCGTGATCCAGCGTTTGACTCTGTTCAGGAAGACCTCCATTTTGTGTATTATTGTTCTATTAGGGTCGAGGAACTCTGCGCCGTACAATAGTGTGGGGATAATAATCCCTTTCGCCATTCTTCGCGCACTATAAGGTGTGAGTCTACCCCCAGGTGAAGAGAGCCTTTTGATGCAATCAAAGGCTGCTTGAGCTAGGGATAGTCTTTTGGAAAAATGTGTCCATGTGGCCATGTTGGAGTCAAAGTGAAATCCAAGCCATTTTATAGATTTGCGTGCCGGTTGAATGCATTCTCCGTCCACCACTATAGGGTGCTCGCAGATCTCTGCCCACTCCCTTTCGGTACGCCAGTGCATCAATTCGGTTTTGTGAGTTGAGAAGCTTAGGCTCAGGGTGGTGGCCTTAGCGTGGACTTGCCTATAAGCTTCTTCGAGTAGTTCGGTGTTTCTTTTCCAAGATGGAGAGCTGACTGTGATTTGGATGTCGTCCACATAGGACGACCTGAATTCGTGTGTTTGTCCGGGTATACCATGTAGTGGTGCCACATATATCACAAACAGTATGGGCGACAAGGGCGATCCTTGAGGTATTCCGGTATTGATGTTGCACATCTTCCTAGGCGAGCCCGGAAAGATCATAGCGCATTCCCGATATGAAATGAAGTTGGATATCCACTTGACCATGTAGTTTGGAACGTTTCGGGCACTTAGCCGTTCCAGCAAGGTCTGATGGTCCACATTGTCGAATCCTCCTTTGATGTCAAGAAACATCGTGCTTGCCTTCAGGCCAGCCGCTTGTGCTTCCTTCACCCAGTGTTTTAGTGATAATCCTGCATCGAAAGTCGCCCTCTGCGGTAGGCTGCCCGTCTGGTTGATCTTGTACAGGCCGTTCGACTTCGCAAATTTCATGAGTCTCTGATTAATTACCCTTTCGGCTATCTTTGAGAAAGTCTGCATTAAGGCGATAACTCTGTAGCTCGCGAAAACCTCATAATCTTTTTTGGCAGGTTTGGGTAGGAGGATTCCTAGCGCGCTCTTCAGGTTTGGTGGATGTATTGACCATCTGAACAGATCGTCCAGCAAGTCTGGGATAATTTCGTGGTTGATGCCATGAATGCCTTTCCATACGCTATAAGGTACTTGGTCCGGTCCCGCGGCGGATTTGTTGCTGCACTTGCTTAGGGCAAGTGACACTTCCATAGCGTCAACTTTTTCGTATTGGTCGAGGCTCTGTAACTCCGGATTGTGGATTGGTACAGGTCTCGGGTTGGGTGGGAAGAAGTGTTGCATTATGGCGTTGTTGAGTTCAGTAGCTGACGCAAAGTTACTGCCTCCTGGGACCAATGATCCTAACCTCTTTTTTGTGAACTGATGTGCTGTCCATACATCATTTTTCTTCGCATCTTCAAGAAAGCTCCTCCAGTGTGCAGCCTTACACCTTTTCACCGCGTTCTGGTACTTTCGTTTCGCTTGTTTGGCGGTTTCTTTCTGTCTTGGGTCGTTACGAGCAATCCTACCCAATCTACAGAAGTCTTTCCGTAGTTGTGTGAGTTCCTGGGTCCACCACGGTTTCGACCATCTGCATGGTCTTTTCGTAGGGGCATATTTTTTGAGTGTGTGGATTATTAGCGAAAGGTTGAACTCGAAGTTTTCGATTGCTTTTTCGGGTTCATTCGGTAGTGTCCATCTGAGGGTAGTAATGCCTTCTTCACCGCCGTCCGCCATTATCCTCTTCAAGTCCTCTTCGATTGCCAGGTTAGGTTTCCCATCAATCTTCCATTTGATCTCGTTCCAGTTAGGAGCCGGTCTTGCCATGCTGTGAGGTTTAGAGGTAATAGTGGTGTTTATTGCGATATAATCCGAGCCTGTATGTGGTATGTTGGTCTTCCAGTTTTCGACATAGTCTGGAAGTTGCCTATTGGCTAAACTATAATCGATTACCGATGGCCTGTGTGTCGGTATGTCCGGGGTTCTGGTGTAAATGCCCGGTTCGTTCAGTATTGAGAATTCGTGTAGTCCAGCCACCCTAAAGTACTGTTCCCCACGTCTTCTCTCGCTAGATGTTATGTCCCTTTCCGGGTCTGAGTAAAGGGTGTGGACATTGAGGTCCCCCACTATCAGAGTGGGGTGTTGAAACGTCTTAAACAGCTCGGTGGGGGGGACCGTATTGGCTCCGTCCACCTGCCTGTTATAGGTATTAATCAAAGAAAATTTTTCAAACCCCCCTATTATCTTACTTCCATCCGCCTTTGACAATAACAAATGAAATACATCAATAGCAGGGGTAAAACATAAATAACTAAAGTCCTTAAGCGTAAGCAGGTTAGCATAAATTGCCACCCTGACTTTACTACCGGGCATATTAGGAAACAATACTTGAAATCCAGGTGCCCTCAAAGGTTCCCCGTCAAACAAAGGTACATCTTGTAAACAAACAAAAGAAACATTCCTATTCCTAATGAGCGAAAATAAAGTTATGAACACCATATTGCTCCCTCGGCAATTATGCTGTATTATTGAAATTTTTGTTAAAGGAGTGTTGCGGCCGGAATCAACTGATTCAACCATCATTCTTTACTGGTATCCATTGCCTCTGTAGAGCGGAGACCTCTAATTTGGCTGTAGTGTTTTTTGGCGTCCTCTTTAGCTTTGACCTTTACAGGGCAGCTCGCGTGGTAAGCCAGGTGGTTCCCTCCGCATGCAGCACATTTGGATGGAGTTATCGGACAACAATCTGCAATTACCTTCCTATCACCTTTTTGCGGGCACGTAGGAGATGCGCATTTGTGGTCCTTTAGTCTGTGTTCACCGGCACAGATAGGGCATGTGTATTTATTGTCTTTGCATCCTTCTTCTGGATGCCCGTATTTGCAGCATTTGCGACATTGCTTCGTGGGATTGGCTTGCCACATAATTGCGGCTTTCTTCCATTTGCCGTGAACCAATACGTTGGGGATGACTTGGTCGACTAGCTCTGAGGGTATCGATACTACCACCGAGGTATATTTCTTGGTGGCCCTTATCGTTGGGTCCTTTTGCAGGAACCTCGCCTGGGATGCTTCGATTTGTTGTGACACCATCAGGCTCTCTTTCATAATCGAGGCCATGGTTTCGCTATCGTTGGTAGTAGCTTCGAGGGAGAGGCCATGTATAACTATCTGGGTCTCGGTCGGAGCCTTCCTAAATTCTTCGTAATTTCTCGAGTCTTCTGGGAGCATCGTTTTCAGGGCTTCCGTCATGGGTTTGAGGTAGTTTTCGTATTCTTTCGCCTCCACATTTGGCGGTGTGGTCAGGGAAATCGTCCCAGTTGTTGAGTTGATTTGAATCTGCATGTTGGTGGGTGCGGTGCATCCGCATTCCCGTAGCTTCTTCGTAATCGCCATGTTGATTTTGGGCTCCAAACTTAAAGAGTTTTGAAGTGGGGCTGGTTCGGATCTCGTAGAGTATATCCTTCTTTTTGCTATTGTAAGAGACTTAGGGCGCAACTCGGTAGGGGTTGTCTGGCCCCCACCCTCCGCTTCAGCCGCGTCATCCGGTGCCTTGGCATTCTTGGTCTGCTTATTTTTCGGGTTTTGTGGAGGTGTGGGTCCGACTGTACCAGTCCTCTTCCTTCCTTTTTTGGGCGTTTGTGGCGTCGGTTTATCGCTAGGAGTTGCCGCCGCTTCAGCATAGGACATGGGTTGTTGTCTTTTCAGGATGCTGACTTGTGGTGTAATTTTTGCCGTGGATGCTGCCACATTCGTGGAGAGGTCTCTGGCATTGTTTGAGAGGTTCGTGACGGTCTCGCTTAGCGTTTTAATCTGTTGCTGTAATCCTAAGATCATAGCTAACATCTCGAGTTGAAGGGTTACCGTGGTAGTTTCACCGTCTGTGAACTCCCCTTCGTCGGGATTTGAAAGTTTTTCCCTAAGTGCTGAGCCTTCCGGGAGCGATAGGGTAGGGAGTGCTCTTGTAATTCCAGTTAAAATTTCTTGGAACCAAGGGTCTTTGTGAGATGCTCCGGGGGTAGGGGAATCTGCTGCCATGTCTTCACTTTCAAACTGGGAAGCTACACCAGTTTTTAGTTTGGTTGAGTTGGGGCGGCCTGTTGCCACCGGGGTATCGCGACCGAGGTCCTTGGTGTTGAGCTCGGTTGCGTTCGAGGATATTATTGGTCTATTTCTTTCGCGCGGAAAATAGGGGGGAAGAAGCTTGATTAATCAGTTGAAGAGTTCCTAAAGTAACATCCTGTTATGATAGTAGTACCGGGGATTGTGGGTAAGTCTGTCGAGTTCCCTCTGATTGGCCCCAGGGCCTTTTCAACCACTCAGAGAATGCTGTGTGCTCCAGCCACAGTGCCAAGAGTTCGACAGACGTTTTTCCATCACCAAAAATTAGCGTCTATGGGCTGTTGAGCTGCATAATCTGCGTTACACACAGGTAATTTCGGCCAGCCAAACCAGAGTTCGACAGACTTTTTTTTTTTTCTTTTTTCTTTTTTTTTTTTGTAAACTTTTCTAGCATTCAATCTAATGAGTTGACTAAACACTATCAAACAGCTTTATATGCCAACTTAGGCATTTGCCGTATCACCAAAACCACCTAGGCCAATTCCAGCCCACCTAACCAACACCTGGATCCAGCCTCCTGCCATTCTAGCAGCTCAGTTATACAGACCTCCCTAGTATGGGTACTCCTATTCACCAAACCCAAGCTAACCGCCAAGAAATAAAACTCTCCTTAAACAAAAGAAAAACCACCTTCCTCTCCAAAACCTCCCTCAAACATCGCAAACTCCTTCACTCAAACCACATTAACCCACGGTCTCAGCGAGCTGAATTCCCTCCTACTGGACTTTGGCGCCAGCTGTCTGGTCCCCCGAAGAGAACAGGTCTTCCACCAACGCCCGGCAACTAGCCGCAGGCCTCTCATCCATACCCAGGCGCATCAAAAGCCATGAGGTGGGCCACTTGCAATGGGTAACCCCTCCCATCCCCGACCACCATTTCCACCCCTCTCCCCTCAAACCAATATCCTCCTATAACCAAAACTCTGGTGTACGGGTATGCCCCACTCGGGTATAACCTAGCCAAGCCACACCCACACGCTACTCCCCAAAACCAAGCCTCAACTATCTCTGCGCCACAACTACTGCGCCTCGACCTCAGCCACAAGGCTTCAGCCACCCCCTCACCCGCATCCTACACGCCTGCCAGGATTACTGTAGTAAAATAGGCCCCGTAACCGAACTCGAAGGTGACAATAAAGTCTCGAAACGTTCGTAAATGAATACCCCTAGATGAGGAACGATTAAAATCAGATAAAAATATTCATCACTTGCCTTTAAAAGATAAATTTCTAAACAATCGTAATGGAAAAGAAGACTTGAAGCCATCGTGAGATGAGAATCAAGTACCCAGATTGGCCCACTAGAAAGATATGACACGTAACAAGGAGGTGAGATTTCAATCGCTGGGGTTGTAGGAGTAATCGTGAATGTTCGACAGACTTTTTTCCAACCCTAGTACATCACGGCTGGTTGCCAACCAGCCACAGCTACATGTATGGTTGCGAGGACTTTTCAAATGCGAGTGTAGCATAACTTACCCAATACTGGACCAAATTGTATAGAAAAACTGTAGAAATATGCATAAAATTAGGCTGAACAAAAGTATGGTTTTTTTTAAAATGTAGCTAGAGGCAGGAGGAAGGCTCTCTCTTGCACTGGAGGACACAACATGGTTGACACTCTTCGGTTCTTGCACCATCCACCACTCAGTCACAACATGAGGTTGAGCCACAAAGTGATGTTGAGCCACAAAGTTATTATGGTAAGCCACAAATTACCGTTGAGCTGTCCATTACTATTGAGCTGTCGGGCGCCAGCGAGCGATCGTGGGTTGTGGTGCAACCACAACCTTGGCACGAGTACTAGCGTGTCAATGGATTAGATCTTTTGCTTGCCAAATACCCCTGTCCGTCATCCGCTGATATTGATCACGACCCCACCGGAGACTGTATCGCTGGTAGAGATTCTCCTACTCATGACTGCCTAACGTTGTAAAACCGACCGCTATTCCATACAGGCGTAAAATTAGCCAGAGTCTTATTAGAGTTATTTTGGTATGCAATAGTAGCGAATTTACAAATAGTAGGTAATTACGAGTACGGAGTGAGAAGCGCCATTATCGGCCCGTCAGAGTACGATAAGTTTAGTATCACCGGTCAACCGAACTGCGAATACTATCAATGAGGCCCAACACGTCCAACGAGCCAATCGTCTAGCATACCAAGAAAACGCTGTTCATTCTCCGAAGATTGTGTATTTTCAAGAATTCCCAAGAATTGGTAGAAACCGCTAGAGACGTAGACAAGGAAACAAACAAAAACTGCCAACTGTCGGGGGGTAATTAATAAATGACGCAATGGTCGAATACCGTGAAAACTCAAATAGAGGAGAAATGTGTTAGGACATTGGAGTTGCCTCTCCAAGTAAGCCTTCTTTTTCTATGGGTTTGCGGTGTTTTCCCCTCGCGTAGCTGAGAAAGGAAATTCCAATGCCCTAGCATATTTCTGTTCTATTTAAGTTTTTACGGTGCACAAACTAGGGCGGGCTATGTCAAGTATAATTAGAGCTAGGTTCGCTTTTCCTCTCTATCCGGGCACGCGGTTGACAAAAAAACTGTCTCACACAATGGCTCGCGCACCTCTCAAGAGCAGGCTCCAAAATTTAATATGAAGACAATTGAATTAACTAATTAATTTCCTGTTATCGCACCCTTCATAGCTATTATATCCCTAAATATATTAGGCATAGACAAAATTCGCTAATTGATATCGTAGTACTCGAGTATCTCGTTTGTGGTAGTATCTCGGTGAGCTAATTTGGTGTGGAGGCCGTTGCGGTGGAGCTTGTGTGGGACAGTTTTTTTGTCAACCGCGTGCCGGGCTAATTTAAACAAAAAGCCAGCTTGCTCGTTCCATTGCCCACACTCATTGATTTCTCCCCATGCATGACCCATTTTTCTGCATACTTCCGTAATAATAATAATAAAAGAAAGACAAGACCATAAACCGCCTCCGTCAATCCTTTCTTCCCTAGAACAAATGAAATTCCTAAAGACATTTTAAAATCTTTAACCTCCTCCGCTTACGGCAACTCTCACGGCTGCTGCTGTCCGTCAGATGAAAATCCTAAAGTGAGGGAGAAGGCAGTGATCGGAGGCAGACTTGAACGACAACAACCTTACTTGCGCATTCCACAAGTATCCGGATGCCAAGGCGCCAAGATTCCATCCAACTTTATGGTAGGAGAAGCCTTAAACCAGCAATGTTGCAGCCTCTACAATCACTATAACTAACTCAAAGGTTCACATATTTAAAACATCTGGGGTTGTCTAAATCCCTAGCCTATTTTATTTTGAATAATTCCAAGGAAATAAATGCAGAGGTGGTTTAGGAGGAGCCTTAGCAGATTGAAGTTGGGCATATTGTGTCGGAGTATACAGGTTAAAGGTTTCCTCCACAATCAACTCGTGTAAGCTCCCGGCGCCAAGGCCCGCCACTGGGCATCCGGATACTTTTGGAATGCGCAAGTAGAATAATGTATTGTCCGTGGTCAAAATTAACCGGGCACAATGAAATTTCTCTAGCTCCGATATTAATTTTTATGTATTCTACCCTGAACTTATATTTTTGATTTTCTTCCTTGGTTTTAATGCTAGTGGGGTTGGTGGCAGGGCTTCATTGTCACGGCCGAAATTTTCCCTTCTTCGTTGATGGGCGGTTAATTTTGTTCACGGACAATAATAAAAAATGAATATCAACATGAATGAATTTTATCGATTTGGCGGAAGTAGAGGGTGAGGAGTTGCTTCGAAGTAATGAAGATTTTATACTCGAGCATGAGACGAGAGAAAGGGTGAACAGCTATCGAAAGAGTGTTTCTAAGTTAGATAGACAAAACGAGTGATATATGATGTCTTACCGGCTAAGGAATGCCAGGCAATACCCTTGCAGATAAAAAGCCCAGTTCGCAGTCACCAAAGAGCCAACCAGAGGGTAGGCTTTGCCTAGCCCGGACACTAATGCAACTCCTGCTCATCGGGCAAGGCTGGCTTCCTTGATCCAACTGGTAAGAGGTCTCACATGTAGGCAAAGCAAAGCTTCAAATATAAAAAACGCAAAAGTCCTAGTACAACTTAGGGAGCAATAGATGGACACCCTCTCTCTCATGGAATTCCCCTTCTAAACGATCACAGAACACTAGATGTTCCCATGAGTGAGCCTGGCATTAGCTGTAGATGGCTGACACCATTAATAGCAAAGGCTAGAGTCACCGGAACGATCATAGTAGGGTGAATATTAAAGGTGGGGGTATTAATTGGGTGAATTATCCTAGATTAAACCAAACATGGCCAGAACCCGATTCTTTATAAAAAAAGAAAAAAAGAAAAAAGAAAAAACAAATACACTACTGCTATCACCATATGTCAAAGATCTCACTGTCATTCATAACAGCAACCTTGCAAGATATGCCCAGACTCTAAAATAACCTTAATCGGGGCAGAGGAAAAGTACAAGAAATACAAAAGGAAAGAAAACACTATCATACACGGAAGCTCGAGGCAGCTTACTCCTAGTAGCATCGTATCAAAAGAGGTAAAGGAGAAGACAAGACAAGGAAAGGGTATAAGAAATAGAAACCAAATGAGGCATGAGACCTAGCTAGCATAAAATGCCCTCGGCGTGTATTCCCCCTCCAATACAATGATTAGGAGTGAAGGTCTTGGTGGAATACCTTACGAGGAGAATGATTAATACCCGGCCGGCTGAAAAACGATTTTCGTGGAGTGTATGCGAATAATAATTTCCTGGAGGGGTTGAAGCGTAGGAGGGTAGTTTCATGGGGTGAATCTGTATGCAGAGGTGGTGATTGGATGGAAAAGACCAATGCTGTCTTCAATAGGAATAATAGGTGTCCTGGAGGTTAGCAGGAATGGAAACGCACGCGCTTAGAGCGAGGTAAAAGCTGTTGGGCTGCTGCAGAACGTTTCAGCTGCCTTGAAGGCTTCATTATGACAGGACCGGGGGCAGGGCCAGATATGGATCCGCGTGCGAGGAGGGATGCTGAGGGGTGTACTACAAGTTGGTTTGACGGATGGGGATTAATATCGTATCGTTCCAAGAGCATCTTCACTACACCCTTGCGTCTAGATTTAGCAGCATACGATATCGGTGTCCGGCCATCTGGATCCGGTAAATCGGGATTGACATCTTGTCGCTCCAGGAGTATCTTCACTACGCCCTCATGTCCAGATTCAGCCGCATATGATAGTGGTGTCCGGCCATCTGGATCCGGCAGATCGGGATTGACATCTTGTCGCTGTAGGAGCATCTGCACCACATCCTCATCTCCAAATATGGCAGCGTATGATAGTGGCGTCAGGCCAGCGTTATCCGGAGAATCAGGATTGATATCCCCTCGCTCCAGCAGTATCTTCACTACGCTTTCGTATCCAGATTTGGAAGCAAACGATAGTGCTGTCCTGCCACTATTATCCGAAGAATTAAGATCCACATCCTGTCGCTTTAGGAGCATCTTCACTACACCCCCGTGGCCAGATTCAGCGGCATATGGTAGTGGCGCCCGGCAACCGGGATCTGGAAAATCGGGATTGACATCTTGTCGCTGCAGGAGTATTTGCACCACATCCTCATCTCCGAATTTAGCAGCGTATGATAGTGGCGTCAGGCCAGCATTATCCGGAGAATCAGGATTGATATCCACTCGCTCCAATAGTATCTTCACTACGCCTTTGTGTCCAGATTTGGAAGCAAACGATAGTGCCGTCTGGCCATTTTTATCCGAAGAATTGAGATCCACATCCGGCCGCTCTAGGAGTATCTTCACTACGCCCTCGTGTCCAGATTCAGCGGCATATGATAGCAGTGTCCGGCCATCTGAATCCGGCAATTTGGGATTGACATCCAGTCGCTGCAGAAGAATCTGCACTACGCCCTCGTGTCCAGAATCGGCAGCGTATGGTAGTGGTCTTAAGCTAGCGTTATCTGGAAAATCGGGATTGACGTCTTGTCGCTGCAGGAATATCCGCACAATACCCTCGTGTCCAGAATCGGCCGCGTATGATAGTGGTGTCCGGCCATCCGAATCCGACGAATTGGGATTGACGTCTTGTCGTTCCAGCAGCATTTTCACTATGCCCTCGTGTCCAGATTTGGAAGCAAATGATAGGGATGTCCGGCCATCAGCATCCAGCGAATCAGGATTGACATCTTGTCGCTCCAGGAGTATCCCCACTACCTCCTCGTGTCCTGATTCTGCCGCAAATGATAGTGGTGTCCTGCCATCTTTATCCGACGAATCGGGATTGACATCTTGTCGCTCAAGGAGCATTTTCACTACACCTTCGTATCCAGAATCGGCAGCATATGATAGTGATGTCAGGTTAGCGTTATCTGGAAAATCAGGATTAACATCTTGTGGCTGCAGGAGTATCCTCACTACCCCCTCATGTCCAGAATCGGCAGCAAGTGATAGCGATGTCCTTCTATCCTTATCCGGCGAATCGGGATTAACATCCTGTCGCTTCGGGAGCATCTTCACCACGCCCTCGTGCCCAGATTTGGAAGCAAGTGGTAGTGATGTCCGGCCATTCGCATCCCGGAAATCGGGATTGACAGCCTGTCGCTCCAGGAGTATCTTGACTACGCCCTCGTGTCCAGATTTGGCAGCAAATGATAGTGATGTTCGACCATCTGCATCTGACGAATCGGGATTGATATCTTGTCGCCCTAGGAGCATTTTCACTACTCCCTGGTGTCCGGATTTGGAAGCATATAATAGTGGTGTCCGGCCATCTGCATCGGGCAAATCGGGATCGACATCATGTCGTTCCAGGAGCATCTCCACTACTCCCTCATTTCCGGATTCGGCAACAAATGACAGTGATGTCCGGTCATCTACATCTGACGAATCGGGATTGATATCTTGTCGCGCTAGGAGTAATCCCACTACTCCCTTGTGTCCAAATTTGGAAGCAAATAATAATGATGTCTGGCCATCTGCATCAGGCAAATCAGGATCGACATCATGTCGCCCCAGAAGCATCTTCACTATTCCCTCGTGTCCAGATTCAGCGGCATACGATAGTGGTGTCCGGCCATCAGGAGACGGCAAATCGGGATTGACATCCAGTCGCTCCAGGAGTATCTCTAGTGCCTTCATGTCCACATTTAGCAGCATATAATAGAGGTGTCCAGCCATCTTTATCCGAAGAATCGGGATTGGTATCCTGTCGCTCTAGGAGCATTTTCACTACGCTCTCGTGTCCAGATTCAGCAGCATATGATAGTAGTGTCCTGCCGTCTGGATCCGGCAAATCGGGGTTTACATCCTGTCGATCCAGGAGCATCTTGACCACGCCCTCGTGTCCAGATGTGGCAGCCAGTAATAATGGTGTCTTGCCATCTTTATCCGAAGAATAGGGATTGGTATCCTGTCGTTCTCGGAGCATTTTCACTACGCTCTCGTGTCCAGATTCAGCAGCATATGATAGTAGTGTCCTGCCGTCTGGATCCGGCAAATCGGGGTTTACATCCTGTCTATCCAGGAGTATTTTGAACACGCCCTCGTGTCCAGATGTGGCAGCCAGTAATAATGGTGTCCTGCCATCCTTATCCGAAGAATCGGGATTGGTATCCTGTCGTTTTAGGAGCATTTTGACTATGCCCTCGTGTCCAGATTCGGCTGCAAATGATAATGGTGTCCGGCCGTATATATCGGACGAATTGGGATTCACATCCTATGGCCCCGGGAGCATCATTGCATCCTCATTTCTAGATCCGGAAGCCCATGATGGCGGTCTCCGCCCTCCCCATCCAAATACATTGTTCATAATAACCTCGTCCCCTAAGAGTGGGGTTATTAGTTGAGCCCAGTCGGTTCCGGCCATCTGTGAGAGCATTGCCATGTCACGGTCATCGAACCTATCAGAATCAAGATCCCCTCCCTTTAGGAACAGCTCCGTCAAGGCTTCATCTCCAGCATCTGGTAGTGATATCTGGCAATGTTCATCCGACCAATCAGGATTGACATCTTCTCGCTCCATGAGCAGCTTCACCTCACCCTCATTTCCAGACCCGGCAGCACATAATAGGGGTGTCCGGCCGACGTGGTCCGACAAACCGGGATTAGCATCCCCGAGCTCCAGTAGTATCCTCACAATGCCCCCATGTCCAGATTTGGCGGCATATGAAAGTGGTGTCCGGCCACTATTATCTGATGAATCGAGATTAACATCCCCACGCAGTGTTCCCAACCGTCCCGTCCGGACGGCAGGGCCCGGGCGTCCTATAGTCCCGTCCGTCCCGGGCAGGGTGGGTAAGGACGGCCGGGCACGGCGTCCGTCTTCCATAATGACTGCAGTCCTGTAGGTGACGGCCGGGCTCTATAGGTATTTTTCACACTAACCTATAATAGATAGTCACCCCCTGAATTGCATCGTAATGTGATATCCGTGGTTCATTGACAAAATAAGCTGTGTGGCCCGTTTTCATACCAGAGGGATAGGAGTATAATTCACGTCCGATAAGCCACCTCGACAAGAAACCGTGTCCCATTTTCCCTATTTTCTTATCCTTTGCACTATCCAAACCGTGTTATTTAACTACAAGTAATAGCCTGAAGCATTATCACATTCCCCGCATAGGAGTTAGGGCTGACTCGGTCTATCTCCCAAGTCGTGAGCGTAACAGTGAGCAGTAGAATGAGAAAAAGTTCGTCACCGTTGTTGGCGATCAGTCTTTTGTGCTTGGCGTTTCGTTTCATTTTACCACCCACATCACACCTTATCACTCGAAAAGCCTGTAGGGCCCGGCCGTCCGTCCCGGGCACAGGTTAGGACGGACTACAAGTTGGGCGTCCGTCCCGGGCAGTGGCAGAGAATGCGGCGTCCGTCCCGTCCTAGGGAAAAGACGGACGGACTGGACGCTTGGGAACACTGGTTAGGCCCTGGTTGTCTGGTGATGTGAGATCGATACCTTCCTCCTCAAGAAGCAGCTTTGCCAGCGTGAAATTTCCGTATTTAGCAGCCCACAAGTCCCATCTTTCCATGCTAACCATGTCAGTTGCAATTTCGGCGATGCCCATGTATGCTATGCAGTGTAGTCCAGTAAATCCACAAAGATTTGGATTACCGCCAAGGCTACGATCCCACCAGGGCAAGAAATCAAAACTCTCCTCACGCAGGAGGATGTCAGCAGATATGTGGTTCGCATCTCGTTCAAGAAGTTGTAAGGCAAGACGTTTCACATCTTTTGTCATCCCTTTCCTACCATGGAACCCCCAGTAGCATGAGGCATAGTGGAGGAACGGCATTGTCGAAAAGGTGGCATCGAGAGTAGTTGAAAGGTTACAGACGGACTGAAAGTTTAAATAGGTGAGGCACATTTCGGCCATCATCGAGTGAGGTGTAATGAATAAGGTGGGGTGTGCCGCGAGATACTCTTGAAAGGTGAAATGCACAAGACGAACTGTCGATCCTGCCTCATCAATTGAAACAAGTCCTAGTGTGCTGCTCAGTAGGGTCCGTGTTGTCGGGATATTCTCGACATTGAGGTCCGTGGTTCCTACTTCCACCCCCAGCGCATGGCAGAGTTCTTCTACTTTTAACAACCGCTGGGAACACGAAATCCACATCAGTGCCCCCATTCCTAGCCTCTCTGTGCCCCCTCCCTCCTGTCTTATGCGGTCTAGGCTTGTTCTGTATGCATCATCTAAACCAAGGCCGTTGGTCATTTTAAGAAGCGTTTGCCTTCTCTCATGCAGTGTTCCCAAGCGTCCAGTCCGTCCGTCTTTTCCCTAGGACGGGACGGGCGCCGCATTCTCTGCCACTGCCCGGGACGGACGCCCAACTTGTAGTCCGTCCTAACCTGTGCCCGGGACGGACGGCCGGGCCCTATAGGCTTTTCGAGTGATAAGGTGTGATGTGGGTGGTAAAATCAAACGAAACGCCAAGCACAAAAGACTGATCGCCAACAACGGTGACGAACTTTTTCTCATTCTACTGCTGACTGTTACGCTCACGACATGGGAGATAGACCGAGTCAGCCCTAACTCCTATGCGGGGAATGTGATGATGCTTCAGACTATTACTTGTAGTTAAATAACACGGTTTGGATAGTGCAAAGTATAAGAAAATAGGGAAAATGAGACACGGTTTCTTGCCGAGGTGGCTTATCGGGCGTGAGATATACTCCTATCCCTCTGGTATGAAAACGGGCCACACAGCTTATTTTGTCAATGAACCACGTATATCACATTACAATGCAATTCAGGGGGTGACTATCTATTATAGGTTAGTGTGAAAAATACCTATAGAGCCCGGCCGTCACCTACAGGACTGCAGTCATTATGGAAGACGGACGCCGTGCCCGGCCGTCCTTACCCACCCTGCCCGGGACGGACGGGACTATAGGACGCCCGGGCCCTGCCGTCCGGACGGGACGGTTGGGAACACTGCTCTCATGTCTTGTGACACCTGCTAGGACTGCGTTCATAACTAGGTAAATGAGAAGAAATCTAGATACTAGTGTTAGCCGGCGGCTATGGATTTAGTATCTGCGAGTTTTACATACGCCTCGGAGATCGTTTCCGGAATAATTCTAAGAATATCCGCCTTCAGCTTTGTATCCATTGCATCCGGCTCTGGGTCCTTTTCCAACCTCATAGAAAGATATCCCCGAATATCCTCCGTAGTAGGCTTTATTGCGGGTAGATCGGGATATCCGGGGAAATACTTTCTGACTTCCTCTCGAATATGCGGCCTCCCGGTAATGAACAGTCGAACGTTTGGACACGCTTCGAAGATGTGCCGTAAAGAGTCCCAAAGTTCGGGTCGATGTTTAGTAGGAAACTCATCTAAAGCATCAATGCAGATAAAGGCCCGCTGCAAAGACATCAAAGACTCGATGGGCATCATGCGGATTTCGGGTAGCCGGAGTGACCGACCGTCAACCTCGCTCTTCGCTCGGTCAAAGGCCTCCTTTATCACTGCCGGGATCGGTTCCACCCCTGCGAAGAGTTGCCTCAAGAGAGCTGCTAACAAGCCAGCTGCCGATTGCTCTTTATGTGCATGGAAGTCGCAGTAGATACAAGCAACAGCCACATTCTCCCCACCAGCAGTATCGCATAGTGTATCTATCACAAGAGAGCTAGTGTTTATGCCGATTAGTTCAACACGCTATTTCAATAAAGCTACTACACACACCTCAGATATGTCTTCCCTACCCCGGGAGCCCCATAACAGAATAATACGGGATGGACAGCCTGATCCTCGCTCGTAGACAATTTCTCAAACTCATGGATGCGAAGAAGCCAGCCTCCTACTCCATCCACCCGGCCATTACTCACAACCCGATGCCTTTCTCGAGACGCGACAGGAGACAGCCATTCCAGAATCTGCCGCTTCTCGTCCGACACGGATATCTCGCAGTTATTCCACACATTCTTATAGCTGTCCGTCACATTGCCAACGTTCCTGTTTATATTAATGGCCCGGATTCGAGATTCTGCAGAACCCATCCTGTCTCGGTTATCGCTCTTCCTATTGTTTTTGGTGACGGTGGTGGTGCAGTTCGCGAGTCATAAAAGAGCGAAAGGAACTTGTTCTTGGCGGATTTGGGTGAAGATGGGGGAAGTGGACGAGGTGGAGAAGGTGAAAAGACTGGGCTTTCGGGGCGCTGCTCGCTTACGGGTGCTGCGTCACGGTAGTTTGAAGTTGCTTTTTTTGCGAGTCGCCCCCCCAGGAAAAAACCTAGCTGAAGCCCGCAGCTTGAGAGCTTTGCCTGCTCGGGTTGGGTGTGCAGGAGAGCCTATCGCTCGAGTCTGGTTGGTCAGGATTACTGTATCTGTGTGTCACTTGCCACTCAGCAACGGATCGGTAGGCTGGATAGCTCGAATTATTAGCGAAGCAAAGTAGTCTATCGAACTCTAGGCGCAGGGTTGGGGCAAGAACTATCTCTCCGACTGGAAAGGCTCTTGGACCAATTAGTGGAACCTCAACGGACATATACTTCCTACCGGTGCACCTCAATTCGCAAAGTCTTTGCGGAAAGGCAGATGCTTGGAAATGTTTCGGCTGAAAAGAGGATGTAATCCAGTACTACTAATCGGTATATACACGTGTACCTGTACTGTACAGCGGTAAAATTTAGCCAGGGTGCCAGGACTTTTGTAACACGACTGTACAGTACAGTACTCGAGTACAGCCGTAGAATATAGGATTTTGCACATGTATGATCCAGTGTTCCCAAGCGTCCCGTCCGCCCCGTAGGCACCTACAGGACTCCAGTCCCGTCCGTCCCGGGCGTCTGTCTCAAGCAGTAGGGCAAGGGCGTCCGTCCTTGGAGAAAGACTACCGTCTAAGAGGTGACTGTAGGTCCCTACAGTCCTCTACGGATCGGTAACACCCGAATCATACACGCAGTCCTCACCCGTCATCCGCAGTCCTTGTGAATTACCTATAGGGCCCGCCCATTACCTGGAGTCCTCACCCGTTATCTGCAGTCCTCACCCGTCTTATGCAGTCCTTGCCAATTACCTGCAGGGCCCGCCCGTCACCCGTTAGTCCCGCCCGTCATCCGGAGTTAACCGGGAAATTGCGCCACCTGAGATACCTGCAGGGCCCGCTTGTCCGTCCCGGGCAGTCATCCGGACGGACGCTAAGATACCCGTCCGTCCCGGGCGCCCTCCCAGGATCTGCCGTCCGTCCCGTCCGGACCCGAAGACGGACGGACTGGACGCTTGGGTTCACTGGTATGATCCCTCGCTCTCCGCAATCAGTGCGCGACCGGAAGTGCATAAAACCGTGACGCTACTATCTCCTGGATCCATGAGACATTGTAAAAGTTTTCTCATGCATTGCGTTAGCATCGTGGTTTTAGCCCATTGCAGCTAGCGATTCATCTGACTTTGAACTGAGCCTCTTTATGGCGGTGGCAACCGTATCAATCTGACCACCTACAACGGCACATTCTTCCCATGACTGAGCCTCCTGTGTTGTGTAGTTTTGAGTACACAGACATTAGATTAGATTTAGATATCATTTGAATTCCAAGAGACCAGCTGCCGAGTTAATGCGTGAGAGAGATTTTACAATGTCTCATGGATCCAGTAGATACAATCATTTCCCCCCAAGGCAAAAGATGCGCGCACAAATAAAAGGAGCCGGACAAACTTGCTTATATAATTATTATATCCACGGGTGTTAAAATTATGCGACTGTGAGTACGGTAGCTAGCGTTGCAACACATGGTTCCCTACGGTACCTAACCCCACATATTCCAGTAACTAATTCATTACTACTAAACCTCTCACTATGAGAGGATAAGTGCTGTGATGTAGAGTGGTGGGTGGCGCACTAGGCATGAACTTTCATTAATTTTATCACTATTATTATAAATATTTCTTTTATTTCATATACTGTAGTATGTTTGGAGACATGCGTTGTAGCGCTGGCTACGGTGCTCAGGGTCGCGTAATTTTGACGCCCATCGATACTTCGAAGAAAGTTCACAACTTTGTGATTCAGAGGCGAGATGAACGCAAGGATGAGTGAGAAGCCCTGATTGCAATAAAATAGTATAGAGATACTAACTACCATCTATTTATATTCCTCTATTCGCACACCACTCGCTTTGGCCCATCTACTATTCCCTCCATTCATTTCATAAACCTTCAAAACACATCTTTTTCTGATCAGGGACAGCTGGCGTCGGGAAAGGTTTGCTACCAAAACATATCTGTTCAAGGGCGGTGCATATTTCTCGCTCGGTTCGTTTAGTCTGACCAATCCCAGTCCAGTCAGGTCTAGCAATCATGACTCTTTGGTCAGTCCAATCTCCACCATTGGACCAGCGTTTTATTTCATTCACACTCTTAGAGTCTTAGACCTTCCGCATAGGATTTTATGATACTGGGAGGTTACTCGAGATCACGGAGCATGATATTTCTGGGGGCTAGAGTTCGCTACGGGGCGGCGAGGGGCGGGGGCCAGGGGTAGGATTAGTGATCGTGCCCATCACTAGGCGGGCTGTTTAGCGTATTGGGGCGGGGAATGGGGCCGGGGCCTGCGTTTTTCGGGGCCCCGGATGCCCCGTAACAAACTCTACTGTGGGCTTCTCTTCATCGAACGGGATGTGTCTGATTTCTTTCCCCGGAGCTTCGTTTAGATTCCGGAGCTGCTAACTATTTTGGAGATACTCACCTCCTGGACTGGCATTAGCTGCAATCTGCATAAATCGTTTAGTTCATTATTTTCCACAATTTAGCGCACCTTCATATTAATACAAGGTCATCTCGCTCGTCCAGTATTCCCAAGCCTCTCGTCCGTCCCGGGCGTCTGTCTCAAGGTGTAGGGCAAGGGCGTCCGTCCTTGGGGAAACACTACCGTCTTAGAGGGTGACTGTAGGTCCCTATAGTCCTCTACGGATCGGTAACTCCCGAACGATACATGCAGTCCTCACCCGTCATCCGCAGTCCTCACCCGTCTTATGCAGTCCTCGCCAATTACCTACAGACCCCTCCCGTCACCCGTAGGTCCCGCCCGTTATCCAGAGTTACCCGGGGAATTGCACCACCTGAGACACCTGCAGGGCCCGCCCATCGCTCTCGGGCAGTCATCCGGACGGACGCTAAGATACCCGTCCGTCCCAGGCGCCCATCCAGGAACTGCCGTCCGTCCCGTCCAGACCCGAAGACGGACAGACTGGACGCTTGGGTTCACTGTGCTCGCCCCACCGCGTCTTTTCGTCATTTCTTCGGAAACGAGGGAAGGCCCACCAAGACAATACCAGTGCCAGAGTGCCATCAGTACCAGAGCAGCATCAAAGTGGTTAGCTGAGTTTGTTTAGCATAGAGTGAAGCGAGCAGCTCAACTAGTGATGACAGTAGCACTTTTTGACGGGGAAGATAAGTGGAAGACCATACAGTGGCGCAGGTGTTGATAACAGTTAGTATCATCGCACCCTGAAATTAGTTTTTTCCTCGAATTCGCTTTCTGCACTACCCAGGCTGGTACTAGCTCTACTAGCAAGAATATGACTAAAAACCCGCCACATTCAGGGCAGATCATCATTCGTTCCGCACTGGCAGATATGGAAACCGAATTTGAGGAAGAGACAAATTTGAGGGTGCCGCGATAATACTATTGTTGGCAGTGGTATGATAGCCACAGCAGCAACCGAGGCCGGACCTACGTAGTATTGCGACGGAGATTGGGAAAAGGAATAGTCGACAAGTGTCGGAATCACCAGAACTCAATCGGAATCTTCTGCAGAAGCGGTGAAGAAAATAAACAATAAACAGAGTTTCATAATCATGGGAATATCCATACCCCTCTAAATTCTTAACATTCCCCAAGGTTGCGGATAGTGTACTATGCTATATACTAAACATTCCCAGCCTCAATTGATTTCCATTCCCATACCAGCACACATACCTCCGTGACTTGGCTTAATTCCTGGCCTAGGAATGAAATCACTAGCCCCGATTCCTAGCCACCACTAGCATTCCATTTGTGCCATTCCGCTTATGCGATTCAGTTGATCCCATTCCAATTTTAGGTTATTAGGAAGCATGACAACCATTCCTTTCAACGAGTGGCACTGATTCAATTAGCACCCACTCGTAATGCGGATTACCAAAATCAACCCCACACCTTGGCAAAAAGAAGGAAATCATATCTACCAGCCAACTATTCCGACTAGCGTCAATTATAAGAGTAAGACCGTCGCCAGGTGCCTAGGATTTTGATGGAAAATTACTTTTTCACAGAATAGGGACTGAGTCTGATGTCTTAGGAAGTGTCCGAGGTTTATTCATATTTTATCTCTTGTGTGATATTCATGTCCAATTATCGTAAGCCCCACACTATGATATCTTTTATTGGATATTTGTAATTGATATCCTACCCTTCCTTGTAATTCTCTTGGAATATGACGGTGATCCTATGCCTCCTGGAAGCCCTGTAGGCACTTGCTGGGTTCTGGCCTGGAGGTCCCGTGCACACATTTCAAGGTGTAGGGCAAGAGTGTCCGTCCTCAGGGGAGGGCTTCCATCTCAAAGGGTAGCTGCAGGCCCCCTCAGTCCTCTGCAAATCTCTAACTCCGGGGGGACCCTGTCACGCACACTCCTCACCAATCGCCTATAGATATTGGCCAGGTTATGCAACTCGAGACACCTGCAGCCCCCACCCGTCCATCCCGATCAGTAGTGCAGATGGACACCAAATCACCTATCCGTCCCGGAAGTCCTTTCAGATAGTACTACCATCCGTTACGTCTGAGCCTCAGGAAGGACGGACTGGAGGCTCAAGTTTTTTGAATGGTCATGGCAACGACGAAACGGCCAAACGGCGGCGGTAAAACGAAAACGGCGGGAACTGGGAACAAAATTCCAAGGGTAAAGCAACACTAAAGAAAGATCGCCAAGGCACAACTTAGCAGTGAGGAAGTTCTCTGCTATTCAACTACTCTCTCGCGCTCACGATGCTCGCTAACTAACAAAACTAACTAGCGGTAAAGGCAGGAGTATGGATAAAACAACACCGAAGCCTTCCTCCTATCCATCTATCAACCGCGACACAAGTCCATTTGCTTCCACACATGTTCCCCTTTGCCTTCCGTAAAACTATCATGCTAACAAATACACAGACAAACGTCACAAAGAAAAAACTTCTTCACGCTCCATAGCCTCTGCGCATCCAACTCTCTCCCGTATCTGACCCTTTCAGAGTCGTATTCCTTCCGGCGCTTCGCCGATCCCAAGCGTATATCCGAAGTGGTTTTTCCAGAACTATAACGGACTTGGCTGCATGTATGTTGAATATGCCGGAAAGCATTAAAGACTTCCGACAGTTTGCTTCCAGGCTTCCACTTTCCTCCCGGTGGACGTATCGATCCCGAGCGCATATTGGAACTTCTTTGTCTGAAAGATAGCGGGATAGGCTGCGCGGGTGCCTGGTAGGCTGAGAACGTTGAGCAGCATCAAAGACTTTCAACAAGGCTCACTGGATATTTGAATCGATGGCGGATTTTTAGCTTAGAGTATATAAATTGCTATTCCAATTTGTGGTGTGTACTCGAGTTCAAATGTCAAAACTCAATACTATACATCAAGTAGAAGGAAATATATACGATAGCACAGATGCAATAGAAAAATAGCTTGAAAAAACGCCCCGGATCTCTGTAGTGATAACTAGAGCCCTCTCGAAGAAAAAAAATAGGTAAGAGAAAAAAAGTTCCCCCCAGTCACCCCACGTCAAACTAACTTGCAGCCACCTCTGATACTGCAATAATATAATAGATCCTCGCCTGTGGACTGCCTCACTGATATAAGCATGGCTAGGGAAGAAAATGGAGAGAAATAAAGAAAGAATAACACCATGAGACATAGAAAGCAGAGGCAGCTTGCTCCGACGGGTACCTCTACACGAATGAGAGACCTCAAGTGGAGGGCAGCGGGGGGCATGGGGGCGGGATAGAGAATGAATGCCGTGGAGGTCACGTTAGGTTGATTCAAGGGAGGCTTGTCCGGGTCGGAGGGAGGAATGGCCTCCGTGATCTCGTCCCTCATGTAGTGAACAATGTCTCCTGGTCGTAATACTGGCCCCGATTCCGCTTCCCTGAGAGCCATGGGGGGGAGTTTCTGCAACACGTCACTGTCTTGCGATGTTTCGTGACTTAAGGTCCCGGGTTCTGATAACAGCTTCACCACACGAATACCTGCACTCCCAAGCCCGGCAGCGCGTGTGAGTGGCGTCTGGCTATATTTATCCAACAAGTAGGGATTGACCCCGCCCATCTGCAGGAGTATCTGCAGGAGTATCTGCACCACGCCCTCATGTCCAGATCCGGCAGCATATGATAATGGTGTCCGACCACATTTATCCGGCAAATCGGTAGTGACATCGATTCGCTGAAGGAACATCTTCACCATGCCCGCATGTCCAAATCCAGCGGCATACGAAAGCGGCGTCCGGCCGCATCTATCGGGCAAATCAGTAGATACATTCCTTCGCTCAATGAGCAGCTCCACCACGCCCTCACGTCCAGATCCGGAAGCATATGAAAGTGGTGTCCGGCCATCCTCATCTGCCGAATCGGGGTTGATATCGGTTCGCTGCATGAGTATCTTCACCACACCCACGCGCCCAGACTCAGCAGCATATGATAGTGCTGTCCGGCCATATTTATTCGATAAATCAGGATTGACATCATTTCGCTCCAAAAGTAGCTTTACTGTGCCCGCACGCCCAGATTCGGCAGCATATGATAGTGGCGTCCGACCATCCCCATCTGCCGAGTCCAGAGTGACATCGATTCGTTGCATGAGTAGCTTCACCACACCCCCATTTCCAGATCCTGTAGCATATGATAGTGGTGTCCGACCATCTTCATCTGTCGAATCGGGGTTGATATCGGTTTGATGCATGAGTATCTTCACCACACCCTCATTACCAGACCCAGCAGCATATGATAGTGGTGTCCTGCCACGGCTATCCGACAAATCGGGACTGACATCCCCTCGCTCCAAGAGTAACTTCACAACATCCTCATTCGCAGATTCTGCAGCATATGATAGTGATGTCCGGCCGTCCGCATCTAACGAATCGGGGCTAACATTCACTCGTTCCAGGAGTATCCTCACCACACTCACGCTTCCAGAGTCAGCAGCGTGCGATAGTGGTGTCCGGCCGTGCTCATCTGGCCAGTCGGGATTAACATCTCTTCGCTCTAGGAGTAGTTTCACTATGCCCTGATGTCTAGCCCTCGCAGCATGTGTGAGGGCCGACAGGCCTTGCTTATCTGATAAAGTTGGATCGACATCCTCCTGCTCAAGAAGCAACTTTGCGAAGGCGTAATTCCCGTGTTTAGAAGCCCATATTAATGGCGTTGCGCCGTTGGAATCACGCGCGTCCAAGTGCCATCTTTGCATATCTACCATTGCACTCCCGATTTCGGCGATCCCGAAGTATGCAGCGCAGTGTAGTCCTGTGAATCCCCTAAGATCAGGCTGTATGCCACGGTAACGATCCCCCCGGGGCAAGAAGCCAACAATCTCCTTAACCAAGAGAAGTTGAGCAGATATGTGGTGGTCATATCCATCAAGAAGCCGTAAAGCAAGGCGTTTCACACTTTCTGTCGTCTCCTTCCTAGCATGGAATCCCCAGTTACATGAAGCATAGTTGAGAAGCGGCGTTGTCGATGGGATAGTAGCGAGAGGAGTCGAAGGTTCACAGAAGGACCGAAAGTTTAAATAGGTGAGGCACACTTCTGCTATCATCGAGTGCGGCGTGGTGAACAAGCCAGGATGTGAAGCAAGATACTCGTGAAGAGTGAAATGTACGAGACGGACTGTTGATGCATGCTTATCAATCGTAACAAGTCCTAAAGTGCTCCTCATCAAGGCCCCTTTCGATGGTACGTTGTGGAGATTCATGTCTGTGGCTCCTACTTCTATCCCCATAGCATAGCAGAGTTCTTCCGCATTTAGCGGCGATTCGGAATGTAAAAGCCACATCAGCACTCCCATTCCTAGCTCCGACTTACTCCCTCCTTGCCCTCTTATCCGATCCAATGTCGCGTTGTATGCATCATCTAAACCAGAGCCCTTGGTCCTCTCATGGAGGGTTTGTCTTCTCTGATGTATGGTTACATCTTGCAGAACAGCTTCTATAGTCAGGGAAGCGAGAAGAAATCTAGCGACATCTGTTAGCTGATGACCTCGATTCACCGCCTAGTATTTTACTTACGCTCCAGAGACTTTTTTCGGAATGATTCTTAGAATATCGGCCTCCAATTCAGTATCCATTGCATCGAGTTCTGGGTCGTTGCTCAGTCTCATAGTAAGGTATTCCTGCATATCCTCTTCGGTGGCCTTCAAGGGTGGTAGATCGGGATATCCGGAGAAATATTTCCCCACTTCCTCTCGAATGTATGGCCTCCCGGTAATGAACAACCGAACATTTGGACACTCCCGGACAATGTACTGTAAACAGCCCCAGATCTCAGGTCGGTATTTTGTAGGAAACTCATCTAAACCGTCAATGCAGAGAAATCCTCGTCTCAATGATGAGATAGACTTGACGAGCATTGTCTGGATTTCTGCGAGCCGGAGTCCACGACCGTCGACCGCTTTCTTCGCCCGCTCAAATGCTTCCCTTATCTCCTCTTGGATTGATTCCGCCCCTGCAACAAGTTGCCTCAAGAGAGCTGCTAAGACACCAGTCGCGGATTGCTCCTTATTACCATAGTCGACGTAGAAACAAGCCACGGCCACATTGTCACCACCAATACCATCGCACAGTGTGTCTATCACAAGAGAGCTTTTGTTTCCCCGGTTAAGTCAGTATCGCACATCATTTCAACCTAGTCACCTTTACGCACCTCAGGTATGTTTTCCCTACCCCTGGATCCCCATGACAGAATAACACGGGATTAACACTCCGATCCTCGCTTGTATGCCATTTCTCGAACTCGCTAGTGCGAAGAAGCCACCTTCCTACTCCATCCATCCGGCTCTCACGCAAAGCTTGATGCCTTTCCCGGGGTACCAAAGGAGACAACCAGTCTAGAATCTGCCGCCTCTCATCCGACACTGTTATCTCGCAGTTATTCCATACATTCTGGTAACTATTCGTTACATTGCCAACGTTTTGGTTAATATTAATGGTCGGGTTTCGGTAGGCCACAGAGTCCATCTTGACTAGCGTATCCGTCTTATTGTTTTCGGTGGTGGTGGTGGTGGTGGTGGTGGTGATTGTGGTGCTGTTCGTAGATTAAAAGAAGAGTAACAAAAGATAGAGGAGAATTTTTTTCAAGCAAGTTTGTCCAAAGGTGAGGGAAGACTAAAATTTAAGGCATTCCAGCACTCTTCAAGCACGCTTCCTTGCTTAAGCTGCCTGAACGAAGTTGCTCCCCCCCCGCCACGCGGCCACCAATAAAGGGCGCAGCCTCAGCAAGGCGCTTAAATAGCTTGTTCGCCAAGGCACCAAACGTCTTCACAAACAAAAGAGGAAGGCTGTGTTCGCCACCCCTGTTTTCTGTGCTGGCGATCAACTCCGTCTAGTATCGTATTCCCCTCCACCTAGGTCTTCTATTGACCAGCGACAAAAAAAGGACCTCGCTGGCTCGCGATACAGGTGCTCCGGGGACCGTAAGACCCCTGCAATTCTTGAGTGACTAGGCCCAGGTTGTCAGTGTTGGAGTGAAATTTTCTTGGTCTTTGGAGTGGCTCCCTCGAGTAGTCTACCTGCGAAGCTCAGTGCCGCACCAATACTAATACCAAGAGCTATCAACCAGTTAGCTACGGCAATAGTTGTAAAATACGATCAATTTCCTTTCGGTTCATAATTTGCTATGGTGATCAGCTCATCCACGCTACTCAAGACGTAGTGCACCAGTACAGCACTCGTATCAATAGCGGCCCTAAGGTATTACTCTAATAGATTGAAATTTACGTAGGTCAGATGAGGGAGTTAAATTACTCAAAATGCACGAGAAAAAAAGTAGGACTGTTGAAATCGCAGTTGTAACCGATACACCACCTTGTGGCCTCACCAATTTTCTAATAATTTTTGCTGGTCAGCCACTTTGGTGTGTGCGAGAACTTCTGGCCTGGCACTTGTACTGGCTGCAAAAATCTAAAAGAGCGCTGCCCTCAAGTAGCCCCTTGAGAATAAACTGGTCTAGGTTAGGCGCCTAAGACTTTTCAAAACTTTGAACCCTGCACCGCATGCAAAAACAGGCTGAGGGGACGTTTACTGTAGGTGCGGAACCACAAAAAGCAGTAGTCCCTCAGCCCCTGCAGCCACCTTCAGATCTTTACAGATTCCCCCAGTTTCAGATGAGACAGCTAAGCCCCTCCGAGTATGGGAGGACAGTTGCAATCTCTGCATAAAGATCACCTCAACGAGTCACTTTTCACAGTAAGCACAGTACAATGCCGGTTCCGTAAAATCTAGTAAAATCACTATCCTCCGGTATAATGCGCGAGAGTATCAAGTCGAGCTTGTTTTTTCACGCTGGGAGGCTAAAATGAGATGTAGCCGTTAACCGAGAGTTCTATGTTTTTATGAGGTACCGATTGCAGAGGATATAGGAGAGGGAGAGAGGGAGAGATAGTATAGTGGAGGAGGAACTTTGCAGTCTTCAGATTCGTTGCTTGCTTATCTATTTAAGGTGCGGAAAGGTAGGATTATATAGAGAATACAAAGAACTTCAACGGGCACACACTCTCCCGGGAATCCATCATACCCCACCCCGCCTGACACCAATCAGTAGGCAACCCTAGCTCCTGGCACCGATGGCTCCTCTTAAAGCAGATTGAGGGGTGGTGACAAGGATAATCACAAGAAATGGATACCGGTACTGATTGTAGTCAATACAAAGAACTTCAACGGGCACACACTCTCCCGGGAATCCATCATACCCCACCCCGCCTGACACCAATCAGTAGGCAACCCTAGCTCCTGGCACCGATGGCGATCCTCATTTTACGTACCTTGCCTATATTACCACTAAGTAGTTAGTCGTTTCCATTGTCATTCGTTATCAAGTAAAGAGGAGAAGGGGTATACGTGGTTGTATACAGTATATTAGAATTCGCATAGATGTCCGGTGAATGTGGGAGGGCAAAGCGGAGCATACCCGAGAGGATGCGCGAGATAGATACCGGTAGGATTTCCGGAGGAACCTGGGGGACGCTCTTGCATTTCACGCTATTTAAACCCTCTGTATCGCCGTAGATATAACAACAGGCAAGCCAGTCACGCATCCGCAGAATATACAGATTCCCCCTCCTCGACTTGACTTGAATCTTCTTCTCTGAGTTTGCCTGTCTCTCCTCAATCCACCTCTCATAACAATAAATACAGCGCAGCTGGGGCGGGGATCCGCATCATCGGAACTGCCATACGAGGGAGAGAACCGGGAATGGGCGTGGACTATCTATGGCCAATATGTAATGATACCACTGGTACTCATTCAGGGCCCCTTGACGAGGTAATACCTACTAAATTTACATCTATTTATTATTATTCCCTTTATTCACTCCTTAAAACTGCCCCCCACCATGGGTTTGAATTTTCTCACCATACAATACTAAAAGTTTAGATTACTAGAGGGTTCACAGCATAGAGTATATAATCAAATTTTTTCACCAAAAATAATCATCTGTATCATACTTGAATTCAAATTAAAGTCATAACACAATACTAGATATCAGTCAAGTACAGCAGGAATACAAATCAGTTTCAGGTAATATACAAGCGGCGTCACCCAATTCCCTAAATCTAATCAACTAATATCATAACAAGAGCCCCCTCCTCTCAAATCGAAACCATGGAATAAAAATTATGACACCACAGTACGTCAACCAACCCACAACCGTTTCTAGCGGCAATCTTAAATATACCCCTACTCCTATTGACCCCCCTCTAAAATACCCTTAATCAAGGAAGTAGAAGGGTAGAGGAAAGACTTGAAAGAGGAAAAAAGCACTATGGTACATGGAAGCCAGAGGTGACATACTCCTACAGTACCAGCCTGCTCTTGAAGAAGGCGAAGGACAAGACAATACAGAAGGAATTGTGGGAAATAGAAATAGAAAAACAACCATCTGGGGAATGGGACGTGACATATAGAAAATTTCCTCAGTGTGTATTGCAGTCTCAACTAGAGTTATTGTGAGTAGGGGTCGTGGCGGAATAGCCTATGAGAGGGAGAAAACTGGTGTGTCACAGATTCCTGACCCGGTCGAAGCGATCAATTACGGCTAGCGAGCGTTCGTCCTTTTGCTTATGCCATCAGCTCTTGCTTTCGTCCGTTTTATCTTGCAGGCTACCTCTACCAGGGTTTCGAATAGTCCGACTGGTCAAGTCTTGGAGGCAGGGCCAGACTGGTCAGTCCAGCTTGATACCAATGACTGGACCTGACTAACCCAGGTAGTCCGGTCTTGTCTAGACTAGTCCCAGCGCAGTCTTTACAAAAGATGCTTAGTCATGTAATATCACTCACTTTGAAGTCTGAAAAAACAAAAAGTTCTTGAATCTATTTTCGCTGCCTCCAATCAAGCGAAGCCACATAACTCTGACTCTCCAGGGATTCTACTGTATAATCGATAGAAACAAGAAGTTTATTTAAGAAACGGTTTATCTGAAAGTAATAGATTGCGATAGAAATAGTAAAATGCAACAAGGGCCGTGCATATCCTATTGTTTGGCAGGCCTGGTCGGACCAATCCTGGCCCAGTCGGATCCGATAATTCCGACCGTCCAGTCGCTCTGATTTCCACCATTATACTAGACTATATACCAAGCGAATATGAATATACACAGATAATATGCAGGTAATATACAAATGGCGTGACAAAATTCCTAGTATCTAATCTACCGATTTCATAGAAAGAACCACCTCCTCCCCCACTCAAGCTAAACCGAAATGACGAAAGAAAACATTACTGTTATCGCAGTAGGTCAACCACTCACAACCATTTCAAACGGGAATTTTACAACACACCCCCGCCATATACCCTCACTCTAAAATAGCCCTAACTAAGGAGGTGGAGAAGCAGATGAAGGACATGAGAAAAGAAAAACGCTATGGTACACGGAGACCGGAGGTGACTTGCCCTTGCCGGCCACCCTCGAAGAAATGAAGGATAAGACAAGACAGGGAATTGTGGAGAAATACGGAAGCCATATAAAGAATGTGGCGTTAGGCACTGAAAATACCTCCGGTGTGTATCCCCGTCCCAACTACAACGATTAGGAGTGAAGGTCCGGGTGGAATAGACTATGAGGGGGAGAGAATTGATTCATTGCCATAAAAAATGGATAATCGAGTTGTGTACTATGTAGTTGAATATTGCGGAAGACACAACAAAAAAAGAGCCGCTCAGCCCTCTGAGAGACATACAAAAAAACAAAAAAGCAACTGACCCCAGATGGGCCAAATCTGACTACATGGCGTGTGGCTCGGTTATTCCGGTTGTTACGGTGTAGGCTGGAAATCGATTATGATGGCGTGAATGTGAATGCTGCCATTGAGGAGGTGGTAGAGGTGTATAGGGTGGGTTCATGAGGTAAGTATGTGAGCAGATAGGACAATTATGCCACAAAGGGCGATACAGTCTTCGGCGGTGAGGACAGGTGTACACGGGGATGTTAGGAGGGGGGGAAACGCTTGCGCTTAGAACGACGCAAGGGCGGTTGGGTCTCTGCATGACGTTTCGGTGGCCTTGAGGGCTTGGTGATGGTAGTGTCGGGGGTAGTGTCGAATGTAGAGATAGAGGCGAGAGCTGGTGCTGAAGGGGGCACTGCACGTAGACTCAATAGATACTCGTCGATGGTGGGATAAGGAATGGGTTCCGTGAACCCGTCTCTTATGAGAACAATGCCCCCCTGCCGAGACACAGGATATGCCTCCGCTCCCGCTCCAGCACTCAGAGCAGGACTGGGGATTTCTGATTTCGGAGTACTGGTTTGTGACGCCCGACGATCAAACCGCATTCGTTTTGATAACTTTCTCGCTACGATAGAATGCCAAGACTGTGCCGCGTGCCACAGCGGTGTCTTGTCATATTTATCCAACGAAGCAGGATTGACATCACCTCGCCTTAGCAGTAGCTTCACTGCGCCCCGACGTCCATTCCCGGCAGCATATGATAATGGTGTCCGGCCATTTGCATCCTCTGAATCGGGGGCGACATCCTCCCGCGCTAGTAGTATCTCCACTACGCCTGCAATTTTGGTTGATGCGAGGAAAATGCAGAAGAATGGCGATGCAATGTTCCTATGCCCACCCTCGGCAGCATATGATAGCGGTGTCCGGCCACCTTTATCCGACGAATCGGGGTTAACGTCCACTCGCTCCAGCAGAATCTTCACCACGCCCACATGTTCAAATTGGGCAGCATAGGATAGTGGTGTCCGGCCATCTTCGTCCGACGAATCGGGATTGACGTCCACTCGCTCCAGCAGAACCCTCACCACGCCCTCATATCCAGATTCTGCGGCATGTGATAGTGGTGTCCGGCCATCTTCACCTGAAAAATCAGGATTGACATCCCCTCGCTCCAAGAGTATCTTTACTACGGCCACAACACCAGAGACAGCAGCATACGATAGTAGTGGTCGGCCAGCATTATCGCACGGATTTGGATTCACATCCCCTCGCTCTAGCAGCATTTTCACCACACCCTCGTATCCAACTTGGGCAGCATATGATAGTGGTGTCCGGCCATCTTTATCCAACGAATCAGGATTTACATCTCCTGGCTCCAGCAGAATCTTCATCACGCCTTCATGTCCAAATGCAGCAGCATATGATAGTGGGGTCCGGCCATCTTTGCCAGAGGAATCGGGGTTAACATTCCCTCGCTCTAGGAGCATCTTCACGATGCCTTCATTTCCAGATCCAGCAGCATATGATAGTGGTGTCCAGCTATTTTCATCGGGAGAATCGGGATCGACATCCTCTCGGTCCAGCAGTATCTTTACTACACCTACATGTCCAGATCCTGCAGCATACGATAGTGGTGTCCGGCCATCTTTACGCGAAAAGTCTGGATTAACATCTCCTCGCTCCAAAAGTATCTTCACTACGCCCTCATATCCTTTTAGGGCAGCAGATGATAGCGGTGTCAAGCCATTTTTACCCGACGAATTGGGATCGACATCCCCTCGCTCCAGCAATGCCTTCACTACTCCATCATGTCCAGATCCTGCAGCATGTGATAATGGTGTCTTATCATATCCATCCGACGAATTGGGATTGACCTCCCCTCGCTCCAGCAGTGCCTTCACTACTCCATCATGTCCAGATTCTGCAGCATGTGATAGTGGTGTCCGGCCACCTTCATCCCGTGAATCGGGACTGACATCTCCTTCCTCTAGGAGTAGCTTCACCACATCCTGAAATCCGGCTTGCGCAGCATATGCGAGTGATGTTAGGCCCCGCTTGTTCGATAAAGTAGGATTGACTCCTTGCTCAAGAAGGAGCTTCGCGATCGCCAAATTCCCGTATTTAGAAGCCCACATTAATGGCGTTGAACCCTTAGAATCACACACGTTCAGGTCCCATACGTTCATGTCCACCATCGCACTTGCGATTTCGGAAACCCCCATGTATGCGATGCAGTGTAGGCCAGTAAACCCCGCAAGGTTGGGATGTCTACCATCACCACGGTCCATCCAGTTCAAGAAGTCAACACTCTCCTCACATAGGAGAATATCAGCTGATATGTGTCCCGCATCTAGCTGGAGAAGCTGTAGTGCTAGCCGTTTCGCACACTCCGTTGTATGTTTCCTAGCATGAAATCCCCAGGAACATGAGGAATAGTGCAAAAACGGCGTTGTCGATGGGATGGTATCGAGAGTAGTTGAGAGCTCGCAGACAGACCGAAAGTTTAAGTAAGTGAGGCATATTTCAGCCATCATCGAGTGAGGTGTGGTGAACAGGTTCGGATGTGCAGCAAGATATTCTTGAAGAGTAAAATGCACAAGACGAGCCACGGGTACTTGTTCATCAATCGTCACAAGTCCTAACGTGCAACTCAACAGAGTCCGTATTGACGGAACATTGTCGACATTGAGATCTGTTGTTTCTACTTCCACCGCTAATGCATGACACAGCTCTTCTGCTTTCAAGGGCCGCTCGGAACACGAAATCCACATCAGCGCTTCCATTCCTAGCTTCCCGCGGTTCCCTTTCTGTTCTCTTATGCGATCTAATGTTGTGCTGTATGCATCATCTAAACCAAAGCCCTTAGTCATCTTGCGAAGAGTTTGCTTTCTCCGATGTATCGTTGCATCTTCCAGGACTGCATCCATAATTAGAGAAACGAGAAGAAATCTAAAGACAAATGTTAGCTGATAACCTAGATCCATCATCTACAGGTTTTACTTACGCCCCGGTGATCTTTTCAGGAATAATTGTAAGAATATCCGCCTTCAATTCTGGATCCATGACATCCGGCTCTGAGTCCTTTTGCAACCTCATAGTAACATATCTTCGAATATCCTCCTTGGTGGGTTTTATAGCGGGCAGATCGGGATATCCAGGAAAATAATTCTTAACTTCCTCTCGAATGTGTGGCCTCCCGGTAACGAATAGTCGAATGTTTGGACACTCTCGGATAATGTGCTGTAAAGAAGCCCAAAGTTCAGGTCGATGTTTTGTGGGGAACTCGTCTAGAGCATCAATGCAGATAAAGGCTCGTCGAAGTGATGAGAGAGACTTGACGAACATCGTGTGGATTTCAGGGAGCCGGAATGCCCGACCGTCAACTTTTGTCTTCGCTTTGTTGAATGCCGCTTTTATCTCTCCGGGGATTGGTTCAACCCCCGCCACAACTTGCTTCAAGAGAACTGCTAAAACGGCAGTCATCGATTGCTCTTTATGCGCATGAAAGTCACAGTAGACACAAGCCACAGCCACATTGTCCCCGTCAAACGCATCGCATAGTGTATCTATTACGAGAGAGCTTTGTTTCCACGCCCAAGTTAATTTTTACTCCCCCGCTATTTCAACAGAGCTACTTTCACATACCTCAGATATGTTTTCCCTACCCCTGGATCGCCATAACAGAATAACACTGGATTGACAGAATGATCCTCGCTGGTATGCCACTTCTTAAACTCGTCCGTCCCAAGAAGCCAGTTTCCTACTCCATCCATCCGACCCTCACGCACAGCCTGATGCCTTTCCCGAGGCGCCAAGGGAGACAACCACTCCAGGATATGCCGCGTCTCGTCCGATACCGATATCTCACAGTTATTCCATACATTCCGGTAACTATCCGTCACATTACCAACGTTTTGGTTTATATTGATGGTCGGGGTTTGGTATGCTGCAGAACCCATCTCGTCTTGCCTATCGTTCCTTCCGTTTTCCGTGGTGGTCGTGGTGGTGGTTGTGGTGGTGGTGCTTTTCTTAGAGCAAACGGTAACGGGGGGCAGCGGGGAATTCCTTTGTCCAGAGCTGGGCGAAAGTGAGAGAAGGCGAAAAGCGAGGGTTTTTCAGGCACCACCGAAGCACCAGCACTGCACCACACTCGAGTCCCAAGATCGAAGTTGCTGTTTTCTTAGTGTGTTGCTATCGAAAAAAGAAAAGGAAAAATGTATGATAGCTCTAGCCGGTACAGTCACCGTCTGGGGTCTAGAGAAAATAGGTGGCTGGCGAACAGGGGTACGTGATGTGCAAAAATGTGCATGTTAAGGGTAGTGTTACAAAAGAATTGCGAGTCATTAATCCCTGTTTACCCTCCGCTCTCTGCCCAGTTTCGCCGCGGCGACTGGAGCCGCTGTGTGCAATCTTTTAGACTACTAGTTGGATTCCCCGCTGAGAAGAAGGCGGGTTTGAAAGTCAGGCCCACCTGGCAAACGGGTAACGGCTATTGGTTCAATCAAAAGCCCTGAACCTGAACTACTCTTCCTCCGAGCGCAAATGTCCAATAAGGGGCCTCTTATTCGCGGAATTATATGGCACTTGGGCGTTTATTAAAGATTTAGACTGAGTGACACTGATATCTACCAGTATATTTCAAACAATGCATTTTGTTTGTCCTCCATCAAGGTCATTAATTTGCGCCCCAGTAAAACCTATAGTGGGCTAATGGGCCAGTTACAGCAATTCAGACAAGATGCTCCTAACTCAGTAGGGGAACCTTCGCCTAGGGTATCTTCCATGAATCAACGCCTAGGGTACTAGAAGCGAGTTGAATTTTACTCGCCTATGCTGGCACTGCACTTTTGGAAGACGACTCGTAATCCCCTAGCAATTGCCTGATTTTTTGTAAAACGGACTGCTGTTCCATACCGGTAAGCTCTATATTCTAGTATTAGCAGGCCTCTGGCCTTTCAAGCGGCATTAGAGTGGTTTGACATTCACCAGAAATATTGTTTTTTTGCTGGTAGACATAAGATCATGGAGGAATGGAGAATGTGATATCTAACACATATCGTAGGACAAGGCAGTAGGAGCAGCTCCAGCCTATAATTTGTGAGCACAGTTTTTCGCCTTGGCGAGGAAATGATCGGATGATGGCCTGCTAGGATTGTTCTCGTATCGGCGCTTAGGCTACAGTCACCGCCGGGGACATGGCGAAACAGAGCGATCGGCAAACAGGTATTAATGACTGGTAATTAGCATAACCCTAACCTTAATGAGTCCTCGAGTGCAATACGTTTTTGCCAATTAGGCGCCCCTGTTTGCCAGCCACCCAGTTCCGCCATGTCCCAGGTGGTGACTGTACCCGTCATGCGCAAGCTCTAGATTACCCTGCCACTTCAAGGGGTGGATTGTGACTCACTCTCTGCTTATCGTATAGTACTAGTACTATCGGACGTCTTCCGGGAACCGGCGCTATTTTCTAGGCATCGGCACAGGGTTTGTCAAGATCGAAAGCTTTGGAAACAAAATGAAAAAAAGTAGTCTCTAAAAATATCTACTTCAGTGGATAATTCCAGTTCCCGTATGAGAAGCTCTTCTCTATCAAAACAAGCATTGACTGCTTAGATCTTGCCAGCCGGACGATTTGTGAGGCGCGAGTGGAACAGGAGCTTGCCAACCAAAGAAATAATAAGTCTTGTTTTTCTAGCCTTATTTTTAGGTGTGGGCCCCAGCGAGAACTTTTCACTCGGCATGTGGCGAGAGGACAGGGTAGACGGCAGGCCCCGCTATCTCCTGGACTGCTGAAACCGTGGAAAATGTTGTGCCGCCCCTGTCAGTTTCTAAGACACTGATGACTAAGGCGCCATCAGAGTATTCTTCAGTATGGTGTGAGTAGATGCGATCATATAGCTAAATTTGGGTATGGTCTGAGGTTTGCATGTCTGCGAATTCGTAGTAACTAACAAAATTTAGTGATATGATCATATTTACTCACACCATCACTAAAGAATACTGTGATGGCACCTTAGTCATCAATGTCTTGGAAACTGACAGGGGCGGCACAACATTTTCCACGGTTTCAGCAGTCCAGGAGATAGACTCAGGCTACGAATAGTCCGACCAGTCAAGTCCTGGAGGCAGGACCAAGTTGGCCAGTCCTTGTTGCTGTCACTGCCTGACCAACTCTGGTGGTCTGATCTGGACTAGTCCCAGACCACTCTATATGAAAGATTGCATATTCATGTAATATCACTCACTCAGCTGACTGAAAAAAAATTGATACTTGTATATCTATTTTCACTGCCCCTAATCCAAGTGAGACACTATTTCCGCCCCAAGGCTACTCTCTGCTCAAAGAAGCTCGTGTATTTCACCACACTTTTTTTTGACCCCTTAGCGTGAAAATGGACTTCACTAGTTAATGCGGTAGTGCATGATACGATATACCACAATCCAATCATTACCTCCCAAGACAGAATATTGTCCGTTATCAAAATTAACCGCGCATCAACCAACAAACTCCCGCCATGGCAACAGCCCTCCCTCGCTCCCCCACTATCATGGAAAGTTACAAAAAGCAAAATATAAATATGAAAATATATAGTAGAATACATGGTAAAACTTAATATTATCAGATTCTAGAAAAAATTCCGCAGGTGGTGTTGAAAATGCGGGATGATGAAGAGAGCCCCTGTATTGCTTATGCCCAAGTATTGTCGGTAAACAAAATTAACCTCACACCAGTGATCAATAGCAACGGGCGCTGTCCTCCATTCAGCCAGAGATTATAGCTGTTAACCAAAAAGAAAAAAATCCCTAGTTTTCTTTCAATACAGAATTAGTACTTCAGTGACGGTAAAACCATTTCAGCGTCATGCCCAGTACATTGTCCTCGCTCCCGTGGAGTACGATAAGTATGATGCTAGAATACCAGAGAAACACGCGAGATGTTGAAACTGCCCTATTCGCAGGGGCAAAAAAATCACGGGAAACCGAGCCATCAGTGGGGGGGGATGCACTGAGCCTGGCGGAGAGAGAAAATTGTAAAGTCCTAAGTTAGACATTTGAATCAATTGAGTTTACAATAATATTATCGAGTATGATAATATATGAATTACGATTACCAATTTATGGTGCGTAGTCGAGCTCAAATTCCATAATCAAGTTCTATCTTTTGAATGAAGGCAGACCAGTCTGCAAGTAATATACAAAGGGAGGGACAAAATTCCCGGGATACAGTCACCACCGGGGGTATCATAAATTTACTTCATGGGCAAAAATGGATTCGCTAAGGTTAGGATTACAAAAAATTACTTGTATTGTGTAATTAATCCCTGTTTGTCACCCCCCAGCTTCGCCATCTCCCAGTAGTCACTGTATAATCTAAATGGCAGGTAAAGAGCCCCCCCCCCCCTTTTTTCTAAAAAAAGTGACTACTACCACCATATATCAAACAAGCCACAGCCATTCCTAACACTGTGATTGTATAATATATCATAGCCTATATAATCCCGATCTAGAGTAAGGCTAACCGGGAAGTATAAAAAGAAAAAAAAAAAGAAAAAAAAAACGAGAAAGGTGAAAAAATCACTATCATAAATTTACATAGAAATCCGAGATTATTTATCCCCGACTGGAAGAATCTCCTAATACAAGGCGAAAGACAAGACATGGGGGGGAAATTGTGGAGGGAGAGAAAGCTGTACGCGGAATAGGTACTACACGCGGAAAATGAACTCTCAAGTGTACTCTGACTCCAATTCAAAGGATTCAAAGTCCAGGCCTGATAGATGTATCCCATCTGATAGTTGTTGAAGCATAGTAGTTTGTTTGGGGAACGACTGGTAGGAGGGTCTTGGCTGTTGTTTAATAGATTTTTCCCCTTTGTGTGGGTTTTCCTACTTTGCGTTTTCCTGCTTGCGTGTGCTCTCTAGCTGTATTTAGCCTATGGCAAGTCGGTGGAGAGCAATCAAATCAAACCTCTCTTCTATAGACTATACAAGTTCTTTCCTCTTGTACTATGCGCGATTTCCACTGCTGGCTCAGGCCTAGCCTCTGTCTAGTTAATGGTGCCATAAAGTTGTTATCAAGGCCTTGGTCAAATACATCAGAAGGGAAGGGACTCATATATATTACAGGTCGGAAACCAATTTTCATGGAAGACATGTGGGTGAAATTTTCGGGAAAGGGGAGAGGTGTAAGGGGCAGTTTCATAGAGTAGATGTGTATGCAGATGTGACAATTGGGTGGCAAGGTCTACTAGTTTCCGGTGGGGATGAAAGGTATCCCGAGGATGTTAGTTAGCATACAAGCAATATGCAAAGCGCTTGACAAAACGCCCTATATCTCATAAGTAAAGCAGGAACCCTCGTCTCCCTCAAATAACAAAAAGGCGGAGGAAAAAAAAAACATTCCTGCCGTCGCCGCACGTCAAGGCACAGCTACCCCTAACACTGCTAATACAATACATCCCTACCGGCAGACTTCTTGTTTAAAATAAGCATGGTTAAGGAAGAAGAAAAAGAAGAAAATAAAGAAAAATGGCGTGATACCTAGAAACTCGAGGTATCTTGCTCCGAGTGGTACCTCAAAGCAGATGAAAGACAAGACTAGACAAGACGAAAAAAATATCAGATAAAGGGAAGCTATACGGGGAATGGGAAGGAACCCGTGGAAAATATCCTCTAGCGTTTACCCCCGTTCCAGGCACAACAGCTAGGAGCTCAGACCTTAGTCGGATACTTTATGAGGAGAAAATAATTGATAGAGTAAAGGTCAGAAACCGACTTTCGTAGGTCCATGCCCAATATAAGCACCAAAGAGCACGATAGGTACCCTCGGGAGTGATAGAATGAAAGGAGGTGATTACGCTTATTAGGGGGCAAGAAGGGCTGAGCTCCCCTAGGTGTTTAAGTGGCCCAGTGGTTTAAAGACAGTAGGATTATGGGAGTGCGAGATGTGGGCGTAGGCGTGGGAGGAGGTAATGAGGCGGTTGCTTGGAGTGGATCCGATAGGGGTTTATCGGAAATGGCGAGAGGAATATAATAACTTCGGTGATCCTGTGTCCTGCATTACGAATGATGGTTCTCGTGATGATACAGGAGGAAATTCCACTTCCGCTTGAGCGCCCAGAGCAGAAACCGAGATTTGCTATGCCACACGACTGCTCTATAGCACTTTGTAGCAGAAAGGGTTGGTTTGGATGGCAGCCTAATCGCACGAATACTCCAAAACCAAGTGGTGACTAAGAGTGTTGTGCCATGGTTATCGAACGGATCTGGATTGACCTAAATTACCTTCACTGCGGAGGTGGCTTTACCGCGCCAAAATGTCCAAATCCGGCAGCGTATGATAGCAGTGTCCAACCATTCGAGCTCGATGTTAGCCGATAACTCAGGACCCATTACGAGTTTTACATACATGCCCGAGATCTTGCCCCGAATGGTCGCGGGAATTTCGGCCTCCGATTCTGTACCCACTAAATTATATCTGGCTCAAGGTTCTGCTTCAACCTCATGGTAACATGCCCCGGATATCCTTTGGGAGCTTTATGGGGGACAGATCGGGGTATCCGGGGAGATATTCCTTTATTTCCTCTCGAATGTATGGCCTTCCGGTGGTGGGCAGCCGAATGTTTGGGCACTCCCGGACAATGTGTTGTGGGGGGTTGCGGGGTTCAGGCCGATGTTTTGCCGAAAACTCATCTAAAGCGTCAATGTAGGTGAATCCCCGCCGCAACGACGAGGTAGACTTGATGAGTATCGCCCGGATTTCTCGGAGGCGGAGTGCCTAACCGTCAACCTCTGTCTTCGCTCTGTCAAAAGGCACCTTTATCACTTCCGGGATTAGTTCAGTCCCCGCGAAAAGTTGCTTCAAGAGAGTTTTTAACATACCAGCCGCGGATTGCTCTTTATGAGCATAGAAGTCGCAGTACACACAAGCCGCGGTCCCATCGTTCACATTAAGTGCATCGCACAGTGTATCTGTTAAAGTTACAAGGGAGCTTGTGTTTCCGCGCTCAAGTTAGTCATGGATGCGATTTCAACCGTGCTACTTTTACACACCTCAGATATATCTCCCCTACCCATCGATCCTCGCTTGTATGCCATTTCTCAAACTCGTTCATTCGAAGAAGCCAGTTTCGCACTCCTTCCACCCTGCCCTCACGCACAGCCCGATGCCTTTCCCGAGGTGCTATAGGAGACAACCACTCCAGGATCTGGCGCTTCTCGTACAACACCGATATCTCGCAGTTCTTCCACACATTCTTATAACTGTCCGTCACATTGTCAGCATTTTGGTTTATGATAATGGTCGGGTTTTGGTATGCTGCAAAATCCATCTTCCTCTTGTTCGTGTCGTTGTTGGTCGTGGCATGGTTTGCGGATCTATCCAAGAAAGCGAAAGCCTTGTTCCTCGCGTGTTTACGCGAAGGTTGGAGATGAAACATTGAGGCTCCCTAAGTGCTTGGGTAACATCGTTCGCAGACTGAGGTTGCTTTTTTCTCCCACTTGACAAACAGCGGCTCTCGCGCTGCAACCAGAGCCTCATCTGCCACTACCGCATCCAATCATTTCCTCGCCGGCAAAAAACTGGAACAAATTGAAGGAGAGTTTTCGCTGGGCCAGTGAAATTTGAAAAATGTTTCTGCCGATATCATACTTGTAACTCTCTATGGGGACAGAGGCTATCTTTTCCAATTTCTAGTGGCCTCACCCAAATCTGCCGGTAATTAGCTATCTCCATTCCCCTAAATCATAATCCTTAGTTGTCTAGCAATACCGTCTCCCACTACCGTAAAACCACTCTAGCGCAATGACTCTCAACCCCTCAATACCAGAAAGCAGACCTCACCCCTCCCCAAGATTTACCACCTCCACCAAGTACTAGCCAAGCGTAGCAACACGCCAACGCGAAGCCAAGCCGGTAGCTACCAAGCTCACAACAGCAATTACGAAATTTAATATCCTTGCAGTGCTGATGGCCCCGAATTTCCCTACATCGTGCTAAAGAGGTACTAGTGGAATTACCGTATTCCTTGAGTGGCAGGTTCAACTTCGGAGAGGTGGAATGCTATCACATAACTCTAGACGTTAGTCAGCAAATATCGATAAGTGCATCATCACCTCACGACTGCCGGTAGCCGTAACATCATCCTCATAATTATTAGGTTTAGCGCTCATATTAAGGGAAAAAGGTCTGTAACATAGCTTAACTCGAAATACCTTAATATCACGCGATTGCCATTCCCGGCACAGTGTAAACCTCGTGTGCCGGAGCAGGGCTCTAGCAAGGACTAGCGATGAGGGTGCTATTGTTGAATCCGGGCAAAATCTTATGCCAGCACTTTCATTGCCGCCGAAACATTGCCGCAGTGCATGTCTTTTCTCGAAGACAGCGAACGGGAGCGCACTGGCTAGTGCCGTACGGTGTTCAAGCCACTAAATCGAAGTGGATTTTTTCTTGCCGCCTCGCCACTAAAACAAAGACAGCTATAGGAGGGCCCTGAAAAGCAATACCGGTACGATACCGACGCAAAGTACCAGTACCGACACTCTGGCATAAGTTACAATCATCTAGCTATTTCGTCGCCAAGCAAAAAACACACGCACAATCAAAGGAAATAACTTCGCTCACCACCCTGTCCTATGTGTTGTAAATTAAATAATCCCGTAAAAAGTCTCTCATGTGTTGCTCAAGTACAGTACTAAATTTATCCTGGACAAAAGCTAATATCGCTGGTCCACGCATGACTCTGAACAATGTTTATCCATCGTCTTCCGATGCAAACTCCTCAACTCTTCAAAAGACATGGCACTCGTTAATATACAAATAGTCAAAAAAACACTCTGTAATTAATTTAAAATATCAGGTAAAAAAAAAATAACCCTCATTTCCCCCCCAAAAAACAAGAAATGGAAAAACCATTGCCTACATCGCCATGAGCCAAAAAACACAGCACTTCCGAACGCCCCAATCGTACAATATAAAAGCGCTCATTAACTCCCATGCTAAAATAAACTTAGCCTCGGATGAACAGAAATGAAGGGAAAGGGATAACGGTAGAGAAGTGCTATCATACAAAGAAACCGACGTAACTTAATTCAACTAATATCCCTAGGCAGGTGAAAGGAGAGGCTGGGCAAGACAGAGGTTGGAGGACCAGAAGCTATATGAGGAATGGGAAGTAACAAACTGATACAGCTAGCCTTCAAGTAATATACAAATTGAGCCACAAAACCCCAAGAATCTAATATATAATAGCAAGTCTAGAACCCTCTCCTCTCCGTAACAAAAATGGCTCAACAAAACCACCAAGTTACTACTGGACATCGAACAACTCAAAGGTATTCTAACGCCGCAATTATGCGTTATATCACATCCCGGGAACTCCCGCTCAGGAATAAACTTAACCTCGGAATAACGAAAAAGACAAAGGAAAAAGGAGAAAGGGAGAAAACCGTTACAATACATAGGAATTCGCGGCAACTTACTAACACCGGCATCCACTGGCAGAAGGTGAGGGACAAAAGGCGAGATTGTGGGGAGAGCGGAAGCTATAGGCAGAAGACGTTGTCGGGAAAAATGTGCTTTAGCTTGTATCCCCGTTCAAAAAGAGATGATTCGGAGTTGAGGTCTTGGCAGGATACCATATGAGGAAAAGGATTGATAAAATACAGGACGGAAGCCGATTTTCGTTACTTGCGCGTGGATATGCATTTTTGAGGAGGCGGTAGAGGTGTAAAGAGGTGGATCATAGGGGAAGCGTACATGTATTAATAAATGTGATGATTGTACGGTTAGCTCCGAGATAATCAATGGGGAGGACAGGTGCTCTCATAGATCTTAGGATGAGAGGAGACGCTTGCGCTTAGAACGACGCAAGACCGGCTGGACCGCTCGACGACGCTTCAGGGGCCTCGAAGGATTCAGGGTGGTAGACTTAGTGGAAGGATCGGATATGGGGGTGGGCGGGAGGCCAGCGGACAAGGGGCGTATTTCGAATTGATTCGATGGAGGCTCGTCGCAGTGGATGAGAGGAATGACTTCGGTGATCTCACCTCCTGGGTCGAGAATAACGCTTTCTCGTTGCGATATAAGAGCTGATCCCGTTTCCTCTTCAGTAATCAGAGCAGGAGCGGATGTTTGGTGCTCCACTCTACTATTTTCTGGTGTTTCGTGATTAGGATGTCTGGGTTTTGATAATAGCCTTACCGTGCCGAAATAATCAGACTTAGTAGCGTATGCCAATGGTGTCAGGCCGCCACAGTCTGCCGAATTGGGGTTGACATCCCCGCGCTCCAAGAGTAGTTTCACAATGCGTTCGTTTCCACGCCCGGCAGCAAGTGATAATGGTGTCCTACCATCCTGGTCCCGCGAATTGGGGTTGATATCCCCGTGCTCCAAAAGGAGCCTCACAATGCGTTCGTTTCCACGCTCGGCAGCAAGTGATAATGGGGTCCTGCCATCCTGGTCCCGCGAATTTGGATTGGTATCCTCTCGCTCCAGAAGTAACTTTAGTAGCATGGTGTCCGTATATTGAGCCTTGACAGCATATAGCAGTGCTGTCCGACCATACTGGCCCGGCGGATTGGGATCGACATCCCCGCGTGCCAGGAGCAATCTCACCACATCATTTGAGTTAGAACGCACAGCATAATAGAGTGGCGTGTTGCCTGCGTGATCCGGCCTATTAGGATTGACATCCTCCCGCTGCAAGAGTAGCTTCACAGCGGCCGGGGACCCGTCACGGCTATGCTCCCGCCCGGCAGCATGTGATATCGGGGTCTGGCCATTCTCATCCGCCAAATCAGGGTCGACATCCCCTCGCTCCAGGAGCAGCTTCAGAAGTCCCTCACAACCCCCTTGGGCAGCGTACGAGAGCTGCGTCCTGCCTATCTCGTCCGACCAATTGGGATCCAAATACCCACGCTCCAAGAACAGCTCCACCATATCCTCACACCTGGATTGGGCAGCGCATGCTAGTACTTCTTGACCACCCCCAACGAGATCGACATTCAACATCTCTAAGAGTAGCTTCACAACATTGAGACGTCCAAATTTAGCAGCACATAGTAGTGCCTCCATGCCATTCCCGTCTGGCAGGTTAGTATCGAGACATACTTGTTCCGAGAGCAGCTTCACAATATCCTCATTTCCAGATCCGGCAGCATATACCAGTGGCGTTTTGCCATCCTGATCACGCGAGTTAGGATCAACATCGCCCCGCTGCAAAAGTAGCCTCACAATGCCCTCATGTCCCCAGTCAGCGGCCCATGATAGTGGCGTCCGACCGTGGTCACATGAAGGATCGGGATCGACATCCCCTCGCTCTAGGAGTAGCTTCGCGGAGTTCTCGTGTTTCTCACAAACTGCGCACAATAGAGCCGTCATACCATCAGAACCCGAACTGTTGGGATTGACATCCCCTCGCAGCAATAGTAGCTTCACAATGCACTCGTGTCCCTCTATAGCTGCACTCATTAATGGGGTGTAGCCATCTTCATTTGATGGATCAGGATTGACATTCCCGTGGCCCAGGAGCAGCTTCACGATGCCCTCATGTCCAAAGTAGGCAGCATGATCCAGTGGTGTCGCACGGTTCCGATCCAGCGAATTGGGATTGACGCTCCTATGCTCGAGGAGCAGCTCCACCAAGGCCTCATGTCCGGCTCTCGCAGCATGCATGAGGGGTGTATAGTTCAGTGTGTCTGATAAATTGGGATCAACTTCCGTCTGTTCAAGAAGTAGCCTTGCGAGTGTGGAATGCCCGTGTTTGGCAGCCCATATCAATGGTGTTTGGCCTTTAGAATCCCGCCCGTTCAGGTCCCATCTTCTCATGCCCACCATAGCAATCGCGATCTGGGTAACCCCCATGTATGTGGCGCCGTGTAGTGCGGTAAACCCCCTGAGATCAGGACTTCTACCGAGCAAATGATCGATATCAGACAAAAAGTCAACACTCTTCTCACGCAAGAGAATGTCAGCCCATATATGGTTCGCGTCTCGTTGGAGAAGCTGTAAGGCAAGCCACTCAACATCTTCCCCCATCTCTTTCCTTGCATGGAATCCCCAGGAACATGAAGCGTAGTGGAGAAACGGCATCGCGGAGGGGATTTCACCCAGAGCAGTTGAAATTTCGCACACAGACTGAAAGTTTAGATAGGTGAGACATATTTCCGCCATTATAGAGTGAGGTGTGATAAACAAATGGGGACGAGCCACAAGATACTCTTGAAGCGTGAAATGCACGAGACGGACCGTTGATGCTTGATCATCAATTGTGATAAGTCCTAATGTGCAACTCAACAACGTTCGTATTGACGGGACATTGTCAGCATCAAGGTCGGTAGTTCTTAGCTCAACCCCTAATGCATGACACAGTTCTCCTGCTTTTAACAGCCGTTCGGAACGTGAGGTCCACATCAGTACTTCCATTCCTAGCTTCATGCGATTCCCTTTCTGCTCCCTTATGCGATCCAATGTTGTGCTGTATGCATCATCTAAACCAAAGCCATTGGTCATATTATGTAGCGTTTGTCTTCTCTGACGTATCGTCGCATCCGCGAGAACCGAATCCATAATCAGGGAAATGAGAAGGAATCTAGAGATCAAAGTTAGCTCATAACATTGGATTCACTGTAGGCGGGTTTTACATACGCCCCCGAGATCTTCTCCGGAATAATTCTAAGAATATCCGCTTCCAGCCTTGCATCCATCGCATCCAGCTCGGAGTCATTTTTCAACCTCATGATAAGGTATTCCCGAATATCTTCCTCAGTAGGTTTTATGGGGGGTTGATCGGGGTATCCGGGGAAATGTTTCCTCACTTCCTCTCGGATGTGGGGCCTCCCGGTAATGAACAGCCGAATATTTGGACACTCCCGAATAATGTGCTGCAGAGAGTCCCAAAGTTTGGGTCGATGTTTTGTAGGGAACTCATCTAAAGCATCAAGGCAGATAAATCCCCGTAGGAGCGACGAGACGGAATTCACGAGCATCGTGCAAATTTCAGGAAGTCGGAGTGCCCGACCGTCAACCTCCCTCTTCGCTCTGTCAAAAGCTGCCAGTATCTCTTCCGGGATCGTTTTTACCCCTGCCACAATTTGCTTCAAGACAGCTGCTAAGAGACTAGTGACGGATTGCTCTTTATGATCATTGTAGTCACAGTAGATACAGGCCACGGCCATGTTGCTCCCACCAAGCCCATCGCAGAGTGTATCTATCACAAGAGAGCTTTGTTTCCGCGCTCAAGTTAGTTCCGAGGGCATTTCAGAAGAGCCACGGCTACATACCTCAGGTATGTCTTCCCTACACCAGGATCCCCATAATAAAATAATACCGGATTGACGGCCTCACTCGCGCTCGTATGCCATTTCTGAAAATCGCTCGTGCGAAGAAAACGGTTTCCTACTCCATCTACCCGGCCCTCACGCACAGCCTGATGCCTTTCCCGAGGTGCCATGGGAGACAACCACTCCAGAATCTGGCGCTTCTCGTCCGACACTGATATCTCGCAGTTGTTCCATATATTCTTGTAACTGTCCGTCACATTACCAACGTTGTTGTTCATGTTAACGCTCGGCTTTTGGTATGCTATAGAACCCGTCTTGTCCGTCTTGTCGTTCTTAGCGCTCTAGATGGTAGCGGTGGTGTTATTCGTGAGTCGAAGGGGGCTGTAGTGGGGTAGAAAGTACTTTTTTAGAGTGTTTAGGCATAAGCGGGGGGGGATGAAGGTTGGGGCTTCGCAAGCACTTCTCGGGCTCTTCGCAAGTCGGTGGGTTGAGGCGGCTCTGCTCTTGATGCCTTCCCAAGGAAAAAACGCAGCTCCAGCCAGCTTGAGTATGATTCGCTACCAAGATGCCACCATCCATGCGCTCACTTGCTAAAGCACACAGCCGTGAGCTTGGCCTGCCGCTTATCTCATGTGTTGGCAATTAACTCCATCCCGCCCCCTAGTTTTTTATTGCCACGAGCACAAACCAAAACAAGCTTCGGTTTCCTCCTAATACCGATATCTATTCGTAGTGTTCTTCACGCCCAGATCTACATATCGCCTCAAAATTGAATGCATGGGACCAGTCGAGAAGCAGATTTCAAAAGAACATGGGTAAATCTAAGGAGAATTTTGAATCACCTGACTACTTAGATCCAGGTCAGAGTTCTTATTTTGTGCGCTCTTGAGCTCTGTGCTATTAGGCTAAGATACATATGCAAGAGATACATATGCAAGATAATCCGGACTAGTACAAGGTACAGGCATAAAAAAGTGGTACGGCGCAGGGGTGGAGTACTCGTAATTTTCTGACGTTTGTGAACACGACCGCTATTGCATATCACCAAAATCATGAGGCTCTGACCGATTTTTTGCCCACATGCAATAGCAGTTGTGTTCACAAACGTCAGAAAATTACGAGTAGGTTGATTCCGGAAAAAATTGTGGGACACCGCAACCAAGCCACCCTCACTCTCTCACCACAAATATGTTGCAATCTAGCAGTGAAGTACCTCTTAAACCACCACCCTTTACCAGATGGTCTTCAATTTTCAAATGCTAAGTTTTTTCACCATCACAAATAGATGAGAAAAAAAATACCAAATAATACGGCAGATAGGGAAAATCTCAACCTGTGGATACAAGAAAGCATTGATTTTGAAAATAAGCCATTATACCTTCAAGTCTAGTTGAAATAAGGACAGCATTAAATAGAATAACAGTTTAAAGATTCAGGCAACATGCCTAACAAGCACTTGTAATATTTGATTTTATGGCAAATGTGCTGGAAGAGAGGTTATCTACACCACCCACTAAGATTTTCCTTTATCAGTTGCATAGCATGGGAGGAATCATTTATTCTCTGAATGTTTTTTTCTCAAGTGTACCACCGCTACTGAAACATTAGTCAAGCAGCGTACCACTATTTTAACCCTGTACCTTGTACTAGGGGGTGAGCATAAGTACGGCGAATTCACCCAAGCAAAATTTTGGTGTGTGTGACCACCGGAACAGCCAATCTTGGCACGATTTTTGCAGGTGGAAAAAAGTCTGGCGAACTCTTGGCGAAACGAGCTCACCGTACGCGACCCCAGATTAGCTGATAGGCCTACGAGCCAATCAGGGCAGCCTCGTCGTATTTACCCTTAACCCCCGGTACAGTGCGTGTTCACAACCGTCGGAACATTATGAGTAAGTTACTCGAATACTCGGGTAGAGACCATGTGCTCGTTACAATGCAACACACTGAATTGCAAAAGTATTGTCCAAGGAGTGGGAGAGTTTGAACTTTTTTTTGTTCAATATTAGTGGGATAGACTATTATGTACTATTCAAACTGTGGTAAGAACATCCCTTAAACCGTTTTCAAGCACCGGTGCTAAGGTCACACTAGGTGACTAGGTGAACTAGTAGCCGGGGAGGTAGCTGGAAAAAGTAATGTCAGCAACGATCAACACAATTATGATGTAAATACTCAAAAAAGAAAAAAAACTAGCTCATAACAAAATATCTTATAAGCAACGTCCTGGAGTATATGTGAGGGACTCAGAACCTCATATCTCCGTGAAGCCTGTTCCAAGATTTCGACTGTTCCAAGATTTCGATGAATGTTAGCAGCGTGAGGATGCCGGAGGAAGATGAAATCGACGCCGGTCATAGCAGTGAAGGTGAGGTGGAGTTCCAAGGGAGGGGGAGAGAGTTAGGAGAATGGCGCATTGCCGAGATTATTGAGAACGAAGATCGAGCCGACTATGAGGATGACTTGGATGACCCTGAAGCCAGGGCTGCACTGGCTGAAGACTATGATGCGGGGGAGGGCTTAGATTATGGTGAAGTAGGCAATAGAGGCCAAGAAAATCATCCAGTTTTCGGACCCGGACGTCCACTGAATCTTCCTCCTGTACCCCACTTTGAGCCTTTCGAACATCCTCAACCCCGCCATAATCGAATACTACAATTTCCTTCCACCTTTGGCAGATATGATCCAGTACACAACCCCGATCCTCATACACTTTGTCCACTAGACTTTTTTCTTCTTTTCTTTGATAAGGAGCAGTTTGAGCAACTTGCAAGTAATACAAATTGCTATGCAAGAGAGAAGGGAGCGGGCAGAGAAGGTGCGAGAAGATGGTTTGCTGTTAAGAGTGCAGAAGTGATGATATTTCTCGGTCTCATAATATATATGGGAGTTTATCGGTCAAGTAACGTGTTGGATTATTGGCGGAAAGATGGGCTTTCCCCTCTCCATAAGTATTGGTCTTTGTTTCTGTACATAAATGTCAGCTAAAATATAAATAGAATATCACAATATATGAGTCAAGTTCGCTTTGAACAGCTGAAGCGTTACTTTCATATATCTGTTCCGGTCCATAATCTTCCCCGTTCTCAATGGTATCAAAAGCTTGAACCGCTTTCTTCCAATTTACAACGCCGTTACCAGAGATACTGTACCCCGGCTACAGAGATAGCAGTGGATGAGATGATGGTGAGATTTGTGGGACGTTCAGTTCATACTGTGCGTATGCCGAATAAACCTATCCCGGAGGGATATAAAGTGTTAGCTCTTTGTGAACATGGGTATACATATGCTTTTATGTATACCTCAAGACTTGATCAGTTTGCAGGGCATAACTTACAATATCCCGACCAGGAGAGGCTTGGACTAAGTCCTACCTCGAGGGTCGTTTTGGACCTCGCTCGTCAGCTTCCCTATGAGCAAAAACGATTTGTTCTTTTTTGTGATAATTATTTTACAAATATTCCGCTTTTTGAAGCGCTCCGAAATTTCCAAATCGCCGCATGTGGAACTGTGAGACCCAATTCGGCAGAGTACCCAAGGATTTTAAAAATTGATAAAAGAAGAACACATCTCCCATGGGGTACAGTATCCGGAGTGATCCCAGAAAATCGCCAGGTTTTAGCCATTATATGGCAAGATAAAACCCTAGTACGCTTACTTACAACCGCTCACAATATGGAAATCAATCCAGACAACTATACACTACGTACACGCCGCCGCCCACGCCGTCCCCGCAATCGAAATGCCTATCGAGATATGATTGATGAAGTTTGGGGACAATTACCTGTCCGTGAACTGAAACTACCTACTGCTACGGTTGATTACAATATGCATATGGGAGGTGTCGATATAGCTGACCAGAGACGTAGCTATTACTCCACCCAGCTTCGTGTTGTTCGTTCTTGGATGCCGCTTTTTTTTTGGTTACTTGATACTACAGTTATCAATTCCTTTCTTATTGCACGTCAAAGGATGGGCTCCGAGTATCTCCAGCCCCATGGTCGGACTTCCTATTGGATCTCACATGCAAGATTCCGAGAACAACTAGCCTGGAATTTAGTGGAAGAAGGCTTTCGGCAGCTTAATCCTACTCGTACTCAACAGCTAGATGCAGACCCGGTACTTCCCCCCCTATCCTTGTTGACAAAGCATTAAACTTCTATCCTTTCATCTTCTGGGGCGCTCAAGAGATCTGTGGCAAATATCTTAGTTTAAAACCCTTGGGCACAGGCACTGACAGATGAGGGAGTAGTACCCGCATCCTATTCCGCCTGGAAACAACTCTCAAAGCCGTGTCCAAGGATATATCACAAAATGCAAGTCTCTTCCTTCTATGTGGAAAGACCCAACTGTTCACAAAATTGTACGAAATGAAACGAAACGGTCCCTTCAGTACTGCGTTCTTTGCCGCTTTCTTTCCAAACATCATTCTCAGCCCGATACACCCCACTACCAAGCTTTCATTACAGCCCAAAATGGTCCTAAGGGGAAGATCCGGAGAACCCAGTTCATTTGCAATTACTGTGAAATTGCTGATCTGAAAGTACCTCTGTGCAAGGACTTTTGTTTTCACTTCTTTCATACAACTGCCTAGTCTGTCAGTGTTTTTTTCGTTGTATTATGTGCCAGCTACTTGTGGGCACGGTGGTATGGAAGAGAGGCAATGATTTTTGAAAGTCGTATTTGGAATACAATTTCCTGGTAGCCGTTTTTTTTCTATTCCATACTTTCACTATACTGTTCCTTTCACCAAAATGCATTCTAGTATATGCTCGGCAAAAGATTTCAGGAAATTCAAAGGATTTGACTGTAGGTACTTCTTGTATGGTAGGATCATGTTGCCACTGAAGACTCTCGCCATTGGCGTTTCAAGTGCTTAAAAACTAGATCCAACTTTTCCCATCACATCTTAGCCCTTGCCGATCGCCCCTCTTAGTCTCACACTAAAAGTGCGTGAACGAGAGTACAGCTTAAGGGATATGTCTTGGGAAAATTGGGGCGAGGCCACCGGATAAAACAAGTACAAAGGTAATTTCTATGAAAAATTTGGTACACACACTCTCGCCCCAGTTGCTCCAATACATACAGTCTTACTATAACTGAAATAGTATGCACTAGTTTATTGCACTATTATTCAACGAAAAAATAGCTCCTTTCCCGCACCTTGGACAATACTTTTACAAATCGGTATAAGTCACCACTAGCCTATCAAAACTAAAATACAGATTTCATTGGTCTCCAAAATCCACAGCCCGCCCCAATACCCCCCCCCCAACTCAGCACAGCACAAACATGAAAAACCAGAGCTGTAAACCAAATAACCTGGGACAATGCCGGTAGTTGTAAATTTTAATATGATTTGTTTCTCTTGCTGTGATAGATAACCTAGCAAATATGTGTCAGATGGCAGGTGCAGTCCCAACATCTGTATCTCACATGTTGGGCAAGGTGGTAGACCAGGCCAGGAGGTGAAATCGGTACGATCGCAATGCACCCCAAACAATGGAGAATTGCCAAAATCTTCATTGTTTCCCGTACCGTAAGACTGGTTGCGATTCGCCTTCGCCTTCAGCTAGATGACCGTGTCACTCAAAGACAAAATTTCTAAAGAAAGATCAACAGAGGGCTTCCCCGAGACACTATAGCCTAAGTCCTTTTGCCGTGTTGGATCGCATCGAGAAGTTTCCGTAATTCTGTTCTGTTAACTTGCCGGGCTGCCGATTGACCGATGGTAAGCTGATGCAGCAATTTAAGGGGACCAACTGAGATGGCGAATTGCAAAAGCCCTCACAGCGGTGCAACCACTACATGTAGTGAAAATCTGAACACCTCTCTAGCAGCTTCTTCCAAATAACCAAACGTCCGAGACCCCTCAAAACACTAAATGCATCGTCACAAGTAAAATAACAACTAAGAGGGTATTTAGTACACGGTTCCTGAAAACAAATATCAGTTCAAATGGGGACTCCAAAACTAGCCAGGAATCGGTGCAGCCAGAATCCTAAATCCACAAGGCTCTATCCCAAATTAGATGTAAAATGGTAATACAGGAAGGAATTACATGAACGGACATGAAAAAAATACTGACAACGAAAATTGATGGCCAGATAATAAGACATAGGTCACGGCGTACTAACGTTTCAAACCCTTATCAATACATTGCTAAATCAGGTCCTAAACTCGGTAACTAAGAGGCTGTTTACCTATCCTTTCGTTCATTTTCGAGCCCACCCCGTTATTCCAAGTTCAACCGGGTAACATCTTGGTCAGACACTAAGCGGGGTGGGTGGGCACTGTATCAACGAAACTCCGAAGTCAGAAAGCCCAAATCTCCCTAGTCATGTGACTCATGTCACTGGAAATGCTGTAGGAAAAGTAAGAATACAAAATGATATAAACTTCCTGTCGTGGTGGAGTCCCCCTCCCTCCCAAATATTTACCAAGAGCCCAAACTTCCAACTTGAAGCTTTCCCTTCCAGGTGGGGCGCCGTCATTCTAATGGTGAGAGCATTGGAGACGAAGATCGAGAACCAGAGGGGCTCGATATTTCTCCAACCCACCTCGGAGCTTTTAGAAGCAGCCGAATAACAGTTCATCCATCCACACTGTTGGTTGCCAACTGCACGAGATCGCGCTTGAGTACTTGCATTCTCAAAACACAAGAGTGACATCCGGTGACTGTTTGCATCACCCATTCATTCGACACTTATTCTTAGGCCTAACTTTCTTCTACTCCGTTCTCCTTCCTCTTTTCTTTCCATTTCTCTTCAATCTTGTTCTTTCATTTATATAAGCAATAACTTTCTCCGGCGGCTGTTTTCCGCTCCTGCACCGGTGATACTGCCCAACGCCAAGCTGCAATCTCAAGCGGCCAATCCGGCCGTGGTTTTGAAAAGCTTACCAGTCCGGTCGAAGCCACCAAAGCCTACAGATGCCTAGGTAAAGCCTGAAAATGTCGAGGTAAAGCCCGTAAATGGTTAGATAAAGCCTGCAGATGCCTAGGCGGCGAAGTGCATAGATGCCTAGGTATATTGAGTAAGAGGTAGCAAGTGAGAGTATGCATATAAGAGCTCACGTTGAGTGAGAAGAACTTCCTTACAGAGGTCAGTTAGCAATAAGAATGGGCTTGGCGTTTCGTTTCACTCTACGGCCAAGGGTTCGTATCAAAATCATACATTATCACTCGAAATCCTGCAGCTGGCAGGTTATCTATGCCAGTCTGGCTTTGGTTTTGGAAAGCCGCCTTCCCACAGTCCGACCGTGCCCAAGGCAGGAAGGACTGGCCGGTTGGATCACTGGGGTTGTTTCTAAGGAGGATATGTTCGTTGAGTAACCGGGGCTCTGATCGGAAATAGTTCCCGCAGAATCGGCGCTGGACTTGATGGTCTAGTAGATTATTGAGGCTTACTCATATTCATTGCCACACCATATTTACAATTAATTTTAGTAGCCTATATTAAGAGTCTCTTTATTAGTTGTTTATAATTTGTCTCTCGTCACTCGCTACAACTCTCTTATAATATAATACTAAATATCTATATCAATGGTATGGTGGCGGACACCCAAAAGGTGTACCCAGTGGGAGATTCAAAATGTAATGCCTTACATAATCAGGGTAGGGGGTGGTTAAGAGGAAAACTAGAACGCAGCATTGTGTGCCCACATGCATTTATGTATATTTTAAAATTCAAAAGCCATAAAAGAACTAGGAGTAACATTGTAATTGATTTAAACTAGGAAAAACAGCCTTGATTGATGAACTTGATTATACAAAAATAATTAAAGAAATAACTATCGCCACTGTGACTTGAACTTCAAACCTCTTGGTTTAAATTTCTGAGCAATCACCCCTGACCCTGATTATATAAGGCATGAAATTTTGAACCTCCCACTGGTACCACCTTTTGGACGTCCGCCACCATAAGTTTATAGATTGAAGTCGGTGGGTTACGATAGCCCTTACCAACAATTTATGATACTCGGTAGAGTTTAAATATTATTACACAATATTGTTAATCGATTAAAGAAAAGCCAATACACGTAACCTACGCGTAATATACAAACGGAGGGACAAAACACCATGAATCTAACCTACAGCAGCAAGTATAGAGCCCTCCCCTCTCCCTAAAAGGAAACCAAACGAAAGGAAAGGAATAAAACCATAACTACTGGAGATCCAGTAGCTCACAGCCATTCCTAACACTGCAATCATGCAATATATATCACGGCCTACAGACTCCGGCTCCGGAATAAATTAACCGAGCAAGAGCAAAGAGTCAAGAAAAAAATCGAGGAAGGGAGAAAAACACTATCATGCGTAGGAATTCACGGTGACTTACTCCCGCCGGCATCTGCTCGTAGAAAGCGAAAGATAAGACAAAGAAATGGTTGAGAGGAAGGAAGCCATACAATACAAAGAATAGGGCGCTACCCACAGAAAATGCGCTCTAGCTTGTATTCATGCTCCAGCAGTAATAATTTGGAGTTCAGGTCTTGGTCGGATACCTGATAAGGAGAAATGGTGATACAATATTTGATGGAACCTGATTTTCACGACATGCATGTGGATATTATTTTCGAGGAGGTGGTAGAGGTGCAAACGGGTGGATTAATAGGGTAGGTGTACATGTATTAATAAATGTGATAATTGTACAGCTAGCTCCGATACGATCAATGCGGATGATAGGTACTCTCATAGATGTTAGGGTGAAGGGAGACGCTTGCGCTTAGAACGATGCAAGACCGGATGGGCCGCTCGACGGCGCTTTAGTGGCCTCGGAGCATTTAGGGTGGTAGGCTTAACTTAGTAGAAGTCTCGGATATGGGGGTGGACGTGACAACAGATGACAAGGGACGTTCTTCAAATTGATTCGATAGATGCTCGTCGGAGTGAGGACGAGAGATGACTTTGGTGATCTCGCGTCCTGCGCCGGGAATATCGCTTTCTCGTTGCAATATAGGAGCCAATTCCATTCCCTCTTGGGTACCCACTGCAGGAGCAGGTGTTTGGTGCGCTACTCCACTATTTTCTTGCGTTTCGTGATTCGAAAGCCTGTGGTTTGATAATACCCTTATCGTGCCGAAATAATTAGACTTAGTAGCGTACGCCAATGGTGTCAGGCCGTTATAGTCTGCCGAATCGGGGTTGACATCCCGGCGCTCCCAGAGTAGCTTCACAATGCGCTCGTTTCCACCCTCAGCAGCAAGTGGTAATGGTGTCCTGCCATCCTGGTCCTGCAAATTAGGATTGATATCCCCTCGCTCCAACAGTAGCTTCACGGCGTCCGTACATCCATGGCCTACAGCAAATGATAGTAGTGGCTGACCATGCCAGTCTAAGGGATCGGGATCGATATCCCAGTGTGCCAGGAGCAACCTCACCACATCCGTTGATTGAGAGCTCACAGCATAATATAGTGGTGTGTTGCCTTCGTGATCCGGCGTATTGGGATTTACATCTTCTCGCTCCAAGAGTAACCTCACAACGACCGAAGACCCGACGTAGTAACATATCCGCCCGGCAGCATGTGATAATGGGGTCTGGCCATTCAAATCCGGCAAATCGGGGTCAAAATCCCCTCTCTCCAGGAGAAGCTTCACAAGTCCCTCACATCCCCCTTGGGCAGCGTGTGAGAACTGGGTCCTGCCTATGTCATCCGACCAATCGGAATCCAGATACCCACGCTTCATGAACATCTCGACCATGTCCTCAGACCCAGATAGGGCAGCGTATGCTAGTACTTGCTGGCCGCAACCAAGGAGATCGACATTCACTTGCTCCAAGAGCAGGTTCACAACATCTCGATGTCCATATCTGGCAGCAGATAGTAGTGCCCTCATGCCATTCCCATCCGGGAGGTTGGGACCGACATTGCACCTCTGCAAAAGTAGTCTCACAATACCCTCATATCCACGGTTTGCAGCAAGTTCTAGTGCCGTCCGGCCATCCCTAGTGGGCAAATCGGGGTCGACATCCCCTCGCTCTAGGAGTAGCTTCACAAGGCCCTCACATCTTCGAAAAGCTGCGTGCGACGGCATTGTGCTGCCTTGAGGATCCAAACTGTCGGGATTAACGCCCCCTCGCAGTAAGAAGAGTTTCGCAATGCCCTCATATCCCTCGACACAAGCGCAAGTTACTGGTGTGTAGCCGGATGAATCCGAGAAATTAGGATTGACACCCCCGTGTGCCAGGAGCAGCTTTACGATGCCCTCATGTCCTCTGTAAGCAGCATATGATAGTGGTGTCATACGATGACGATCTGGCGAATCAGGATTGACATCCCCATGCTCTAGGAGCAGCTTCACGATGCCCTCGTGTCCATTGTGAACAGCATGATATAGTGGTGTCATACACTGACAATCTCACGAATCGAGATTGACATTCCCATGATCTAGGAGTAGCCTCACTACGGCCTGATGCCCAGCTTCCGCAGCATGGATGAGTGGCGTTTGGCCCAGTGTGTCTGATAACGTAGGATCAACTTCCATCCGTTCAAGGAATAGCTTTGCGAGCGTGGAATTGCCGTGTTTGGCAGCCCAGATTAATGGTGTTTGGCCCTTAGAATCCCGCCCGTTCAGGGCCCATCTATTCATGTCCACCATGGAAATGGCAACCTGGGTAACCCCCATGTATGTGACGCCGTGTAGTCCGGTAAACCCCCTGAGATCAGGACTTCTACCGCGCCAATGATCGGCGTCGGACAAAAAGCCAACACTCTTCTCACGTAGGAGAGCTTCAGCCCATATACGGTTCGCATCTCGTTGAAGAAGCTGTAAGGCAAGCCGCTCAACATCTTCCCCCATCTCTTTCCTTGCATGGAATCCCCAGGAACATGAAGCGTAGTGGAGAAAAGGCATTGTTGACGGAATCGCACCGAGAGCAGTTGAAATCTCGCACACAGATTGAAAGTTTAAATAGGTGAGACATATTTCCGCCATCATCGAGTGAGGTGCGATGAACAAGTTGGGACGAGCCACAAGATACTCTTGAAGCGTGAAATGGACGAGACGGAAGTCCTAATGTGCAACTCAACAGGGTCCGAATTGATGGGATATTGTCGGCATTGAGGTCTGTGGTTTTTAGTTCCACCCCTAATGCATGACACAGCTCTCCTGCTTTGAGCTGCCGTTCGAAACATGATATCCACATCAGTGCTTCCATTCATAGCTTCACACGGTTCCCTTTTTGCTCCCTTATGCGATCCAATGTTGTTCTGTATGCATCATCTAAACCGAAGCCGTTGGTCATATTATGGGGTGTTTGTCTTTTCTGATGTATTGTCGCATTTGCGAGAACGGCATCCATAATCAGGGAAACGAGAAGGAATCTAGAGCCCAATGTTAGCTCATAACTTTGGATTCACTGTGGACGGGTTTTACTTACGCCCCCGAGACCTTGTCCGGAATAATCGTAAGAATATCAGCCTCCAGTCTCATATCCATCGCATCTGGCTCGGAGTCGTTTTTCAGTCTCATGATAAGGTATTCCCGAATATCGTCCTCCGTGGGCTTTATTGGTGGCTGGTCGGGGTATCCGGGGAAATACTTCCTCACTTCCTCTCGAATATGTGGCCTCCCGGTAATGAGCAGCCGAATATTTGGGCACTCCCGAATAATGCGCTGCAGAGAGTCCCAAAGTATAGGCCGATGTTTTGTGGGAAACTCATCTAATGCATCAACGCAGATAAATCCCCGTAGCAAAGATGAGACAGACTTAACGAGCAACGCGCAAATTTCTGGAAGTCGGAGTGGTCGACCGTCGACCTCTCTCTTCGCTCGGTCAAAGGCTGTCTGTATCTCTTCCGGGATCGGTTCTATCCCTCCCACAATTTGCTTTAAGAGAGCCGATAATACGCTAGTCGCGGATTGCTCTTTATGAGCATGGAAGTCACAGGAGATACAGGCCACTACCATGTTGCCCCCAGCGAGCCCATCGCATAGTGTATCTATCAGAAGCGAGCTTTGTTTCGGCGCTTTATTTAGTTACGAGAGCTATTTCGATTATCAAGAGAGCCACTACTACATACCACAGATATGTCTTCCCCACACCAGGATCCCCATAATAGAATAATATTGGATTGACGTCCCGGCTCGCGCTCGTATGCCATTTCTCAAACTCGCTCGTGTAAAGATACCGGTTTCCTACTCCATCTACCCGTCCCTCACGCACAGCCTGATGCCTTTCTCGAGGTGCCATGGGAGATGACCACTCCAGAATCTGCCGCTTCTCGTCCGATACCGATATCTCCCAACTGTTCCATACATTCTTGTAACTGTCGGTCACATTTCCAACGTTGTTGTTTATAGCAACGGCCGGGTTTTGGTATGCTGTAGAACCCATCTTGTCTTTCTTGTGGTTGCTTTTTGTTACTCAAGATCGTAGTGGTCGTGTTATCGTCAATCAAAAGAGGTCGTAATGAGATAGAAAAGAAAGGTTGGGCTAGTCTTGACAACGGTTGGAGAGGATAAAAGTCAAGGCTTCACAAACACACCTTGGGATCTTCTCAAGTCGGTGGGCTGAGGCGGCTCTTCTCTTGATGCCTTGCCAGCGAAAAAAGGTAGCTCCGGCGGCAGCCTGAGTATGATACGCCTCCATTTGCCACCATCCATGCACTTGTTTCACTTAGCTAGCTGTACAACTTAATCATCAATCTTCCGCTGCACAACAAAACCGTCCAATTCGTAACAAGTATATTCCAAACAATCCCGAGTGACATCTGGTCACTGCTGCATTACCCACTTATATCTACACCTATTTCTTGGCCCAAGTTCTGCGTTCATCTTTTCTTTTCTTTTCCCTTCAATCTCTTTCTTTATTTTCTATAAGCAATTGCTTCTCGCTTCGGTCGCCGTTCCCCACTCTCCCCCTTCTGGTACTACCCAACGCCGGAATTGGCTCTACACCTGAGTTGGCGAGCGGACATTAGAACGAGACGCCTGCTATTACGAGCTCCAATTCTGAAGAAGAAGGAGCTTGTGTGCTAGGGACTCTGATCGAAAATTACTCTCAAAGAATAGGCACCACATCTAATAGCCTAGTAAGTCTTTAAGGCTTACACATATCCGCGGCCGCACCATATTTATAGTTAATTCACAACGCGTAAAATAAGAATTTCCTTATTTGGTATCACTAAACTGTCTCCCGTCACTCGCCTCAAATTTCTTATGCTGCAACTCTCAACATTTTAATCGGTGATGAGCCTACAGCATAAGCATATAAATTACTATTGCCAGTTTGCCATACTGACTAGAGTTATAATATTATAACACAATGGTATATCGCGATTAAGGGAAAATGATACAGCTAGCCTACAGGTTGTGCAAATGGAGCAACGCCCCGGATCGAACCTATAATAGCAAGTATAGAACCCTCCACTCTCCCTCAAACAAGAGGAAAGAAAAAAAATACAACCACCAGAGTCCATCCAACAACTCACAGCCATTCCTAACACCGCAATCATAAGTTATATCACACCCAGCAAACTCTCGCCCGGGGATAAGCATAACCGAGCAAAGTAAAGGAGACAAGAAACAAATAGAGGAAGGGAGAAAAGCGCTACAGTATATAGGAATTCGCAGTGAAATATTTACTCCCGCTGACAATACCGGGCAGGAGGTGAAAGACAAGGCAAGATAAAGGGAGGGTTGAGAAAAAGAAGCAAGAAGAGAATAGGACATTACAGCAAGAGAATGTGCTCTGGCGTGTACTCTCGTTGTAATAGGAATGGTTCGGAGTTTGGGTTTTGTCCGGATACCTTATGAGGAGAAAAGGTGAGACAATATTTGATGGAAATCGATTTTCACGACATGCATGTGAATACTATTTTCGAACTCGTAGTGGAGGTCCAAAGGGGTGGGTTAATCGGGTAGGTGTACATGTATTAGTAGATGTGATAATTGTACTGCTATCTCCGATACATTCAATGGGGATGATAGGTACTCTCATAGACGTTGGGATGAAGGGAGCCGCTCTAGGACGCTTGAGTGGCCTGGAAGGATTCAGGGTGGTAGACTTAGTGGAAGGATCGGATATGGGGGTGGGCGGGAGGCCAGCGGACAAGGGGCGTATTTCGAATTGATTCGATGGAGGCTCGTCGCAGTGGATGAGAGGAATGACTTCGGTGATCTCACCTCCTGGGTCGAGAATAACGCTTTCTCGTTGCGATATAAGAGCTGATCCCGTTTCCTCTTCAGTAATCAGAGCAGGAGCGGATGTTTGGTGCTCCACTCTACTATTTTCTGGTGTTTCGTGATTAGGATGTCTGGGTTTTGATAATAGCCTTACCGTGCCGAAATAATCAGACTTAGTAGCGTATGCCAATGGTGTCAGGCCGCCACAGTTTGCCGAATTGGGGTTGACATCCCCGCGCTCCAAGAGTAGTTTCACAATGCGTTCGTTTCCACGCCCGGCAGCAAGTGATAATGGTGTCCTACCATCCTGGTCCCGCGAATTGGGGTTGATATCCCCGTGCTCCAAAAGGAGCCTCACAATGCGTTCGTTTCCACGCTCGGCAGCAAGTGATAATGGGGTCCTGCCATCCTGGTCCCGCGAATTTGGATTGGTATCCTCTCGCTCCAGAAGTAACTTTAGTAGCATGGTGTCCGTATATTGAGCCTTGACAGCATATAGCAGTGCTGTCCGACCATACTGGCCCGGCGGATTGGGATCGACATCCCCGCGTGCCAGGAGCAATCTCACCACATCATTTGAGTTAGAACGCACAGCATAATAGAGTGGCGTGTTGCCTGCGTGATCCGGCCTATTAGGATTGACATCCTCCCGCTGCAAGAGTAGCTTCACAGCGGCCGGGGACCCGTCACGGCTATGCTCCCGCCCGGCAGCATGTGATATCGGGGTCTGGCCATTCTCATCCGCCAAATCAGGGTCGACATCCCCTCGCTCCAGGAGCAGCTTCAGAAGTCCCTCACAACCCCCTTGGGCAGCGTACGAGAGCTGCGTCCTGCCTATCTCGTCCGACCAATTGGGATCCAAATACCCACGCTCCAAGAACAGCTCCACCATATCCTCACACCTGGATTGGGCAGCGCATGCTAGTACTTCTTGACCACCCCCAACGAGATCGACATTCAACATCTCTAAGAGTAGCTTCACAACATTGAGACGTCCAAATTTAGCAGCACATAGTAGTGCCTCCATGCCATTCCCGTCTGGCAGGTTAGTATCGAGACATACTTGTTCCGAGAGCAGCTTCACAATATCCTCATTTCCAGATCCGGCAGCATATACCAGTGGCGTTTTGCCATCCTGATCACGCGAGTTAGGATCAACATCGCCCCGCTGTAAAAGTAGTCTCACAATATCCTCATATCCACGTCCAGCAGCCCACGAGAGTGGCGTCCGGCAATCCTTACCCGTCAAATTGGGATCGACACCCCCTCGCTCGAGGAGTAGCTTCACAACGCCTTGCCATCCTTGAAAGGCTACGTGCGAGAGTAATGTCATGCCATCAGGACACATGCTGTTAGGATTGACGTCTCCTCGCAGCAAGAATGGTTTCACAATGTCCTCATGCCCCTCGACAGCAGCATTTATTACTGGCGTGTAGCCGAGCGAATCCGCAAAATTAGGATTGACGCCCCTGTGCGCCAAGAGCAGCTTCACTATGGTCTCATGTCCATTGTAGGCGGCATGGGATAGTGGTGTCATGTGGTCCAAATCGCACGAATTGAGATTAACATCCCGATGCTCTAAGAGCAGCTCCACTATAGCCTTATCCCCAGCTCTCGCAGCATGAATCAGTGGTGTTTGGCCCAGTGTGTCGGTTAACTTTTAAAAGATTACGAGTGGGAATGTGGGCAGCGTGTGAATAGGCAGTGTATAAGAGATAGGGGGAAAACAATACGGGAGAGAGACTTGTTATTTCTGTGACCTTACTCTATCTACAATCGCCGGCAGAGGAGACCATTTAAATACATGAATTGAAGTCTGCCCTTCCCGAATCATCTTAAATATAGTCGCACCATTTTCCTACTATATCACGCCATCCCTTTACCCCGCTCGTTACGCCTCTTACCCCGCTTGCTACCCCTCTTGCTACCCCTCTTGCTACCCCTCTTGCTACCCCTCTTGCTATCCCTCTTACCCCTCACTTCGCATCCTTCACCGAGGACTATACTGCGGTGAATCCTCCGGTGTTCTTCGGGCATGTTCTAGAGAGTACAGGAAGAGTCTTCGGAGAGCGCCGGTGAATAACAACATTAACGTGGGGTCGACATCAAGCTGTTCAAGAAGCAACTTTGCGAGCGTGAAATTGCCGTGTTTAGCAGTCCATATCAATGGTGTTTGGCCCTTAGAATCTCGCCCCTTCAGGTCCCATCTTTTCATTTCCACCATAGCAATCACGACCTGCGTAATCCCCATGCATATGACACCGTACAGTCCAGTAAACCCCCGGATATCAGGACTTCTGCCTCACCAAAGATTATCGCCGGACAAGAGGTCAGCACCCTCCCCACGCAGGAGAACGTCAGCCCATATGTGGTTCGCATCTCGTTGAAGAAGCCGTAAGGCAAGCAGCTTTACTTCTTCCCTATCTCCTTCCTTGCATGGAATCCCCAGTAACATGAAGCATAGTGGAGAAATGACATTGTTGACGGGATAGCGCAGAGAGCAGTTGAAAGTTCGCACACTGACCGATAGTTTAGATAGGGACATATTTCGGCGATCATGGAGTGAGGTGTGGTGAACAAGTTGGGACGAGCCACAAGATACTCGTGAAGTGTAAAATCCACGAGACGGACTGTCAATGCTTGCACATCAATTGCGACAAGTCCTAATGTGCAACTCAACAAAGTCCGAATTGATGGGACATTGTCGGCATTGAGGTCGGTGGTTCTTAGTTCCACCCCTAATGCATGACACAGTTCTCCTGCTTTTAACTGCTGTGCGGAACATGATATCCACATCAGTGCTTCCATTCCTAGCTTCACGCGGTTCCCTTTCTGCTCCCTTATGCGATCCAATGTTGTGCTATTTGCATCATCTAAACCTAAGCCGTTGGTCATCTTATAGAGCGTTTGTCTTCTCTGATGTATTGTCGCATCTGCCAGAACGGCATCCATGATTAGGGAAACGAGAAGGAATCTAGTGACGAATGTTAGCTCATAACTTTGGATTCACTATGGAATGGGCTTACATACGCCCCTGAGATCTTGTCCGGAATAATTGTAAGAATATCAGGCTCGAGTCTCATATCCATCGCATCCAGCTCAGAGTCGTTTTTCAGCCTCATGATAAGGTATTCCCGAATATCCTCCTCCGTGGGCATTATCGGGGGTTGGTCGGGGTATCCGGGGAAATATTTCTTCACTTCCCCTCGAATATGTGGGCTCCCGGTGATGAATAGCCGAATATTTGGACACTCCCGAATAATGCGCTGCAAAGAGTCCCAAAGTTTGGGTCGATGTTTTATAGGAAACTCATCCATTGCATCAATGCAGATAAATCCCCGTAGCAATGATGAGACAGACCTAACCAGCATCGTGCAGATTTCCGGAAGTCGGAGTGGTCGACCGTCAACTTCCCTCTTCGTTCGGTCAAAAGCTGTCTCTATCTCTTCCGGGATCGGTTCTACCCCTGCGACAATTTGCTTCAAGAAAGCTGCCAGCACTAGTCGCGGATTGCTCTTTATGAGCATGGAAGTCGCAGTAGATACAGGCCACCGCATTGTTGCCTCCACCAAGCCCATCGCACAGTGTATCTATCACAAGAGAGCTTTATTTCCGCGCTCAAGTGAGTTCCAAGAGCTATTTCAAGAGAGCCACTACTACATACCACAGATATGTCTTTCCCACACCTGGATCCCCATAATAGAATAATATGGGATTGACATCCTGGCTCGCGCTCGTATGCCATTTCTCGAACTCGCTCGTGTGAAGATATCGGTTTCCTACCCCATCTACCCGTCCCTCACGCACAGCCTGATGCCTTTCCCGAGGCGCTATGGGAGATAACCACTCCAGAATCTGGCGCTTCTCGCCCGACATCGATATCTCACAGTTATTCCATACATTGTTGTAACTGTCCATCACACTACCAACGTTTTGATTTATGTTAATGGTCTGGCCTCGGTATGCTGCAGAACCCATGTTGCTTTTCCTGTCGTTGCGCTTGTTGTTCGAGATGGTCGTGATCGTGTTCTTCAATTAAAAGACACCGTAATGAGAAAGAAAAGTAATTATTGGGCGGGTTTAGGCAAGGGTAAGAGAGGTGAAAGTGAAGGCTTCATAAGCACTCCTTGAGCTCTTCTCAAGTCGGCGGGTTGAGGCGGCTCTTCTCTTGATGCCTTGCCAGGAAAAGAGACATAGCTCCGGGGGCAGCCTGAGTATGATACGCCCCGATATGCTACCATCCATGCACCTCTTCGCCAAGACAAAAAATATACCTTACGAATCAAAAAGAGGAGCTTTGCCCACCGCTTATCTCATGCTCTGGCAATCAACTCGACCACCCTCCGCACCCTAGTTTGTTGTCCCTTGGGCGGTCTTAGACAGTAAAATTCGCGACATGCACGCTAAGGCCCGTTTTGGAAGGGTTTGAGTGTTGCGATTCGTTAAGAATATTTGAGCTGACCCAACTGCTGAGTCATTTTAGCATTAAAAAGGCTGAAAAATGCTATTTTCCGACCGCGTACAGCTAGCAGTTATCCAACATGGCCTTAGCGTGCCTGTGGCGAATTTTACTGTCTCAGACCGCCCAAGGGATAGCCGCCAGCAAAAAAAAAATACACCGGTCTCTCGCAATATCTACTCATAATGTTCTGCCATTTGTAAAGACGCCTAGTTTTGCATATACCACCAAGACTGGATGTATGAGACCTGTCGAGAAGAAGGTTTCAAAAAGAAAATGGGTTAATCTCAAGAGAATTGTAATCAAACTACTTGGATCTAGGTCAGAGTTGTTTATTTATACGCTGTTGAGGTCTGCACTATTAGTCTGAGATAGAGATGCGGGAAAATTCGGATCACGGCGTGTTTACAATCCTCAAAAAATTACGCGTGCTCGAGCAGAGATCGTGTGACCGCTGCGCTGCAAAATGAATCACTACCAGACGGTCAACATTAAAATACAGATTTCATCAGTCTCTAAATTTCACCACTGCCGCCCCAGAACTAGATTATCTAGGGAGACTAGAAATGGCGCTAGGGCTCATGGTAGGTCGGTACCGGGGGTGGGGTAAGCGAATATCAGAATAGCTTAGATGGTTACCAGGATGGTTACCATGAAGATTAGTTTAGATAGATTTTACCTCTCTACAACCTCGTTCTTTTTATCTCCTTCCGCCCTTTTTTTTTGTCGTCTGATGTCCAGGCATGCATCAGCTATAAGCTCTACACTACGCGCTGATGGCATCAGCAATGTCCTAGCTCTCTCGCTAAGTCCCTAGCCTTAATCCAGTCTTCCTAAATAATGCGGTACTATCCGCCAAACTCAACGCCACACAAACATGACCAGCTAGAACAATAAGCCTCCTAGCCCAGGGCACTACCGGTAGTTGTAAATTTAATACCGTTATGACATGTTTCCTTTGGACCATCCCTATTTGCAGAATCTCCGTCTACGTGTAACTTTCTGACTTTTATGAACGCAGCTGCTACTGCATACGGGTAAAAAGTTTCCGGGAGCCACAATATTTTGGTTGCATCAAATAGCAGTCGTGTTTACAAACGTCTGAAGAGTACGAGTAAGGTACCGGTAGACTTGGCGAGCTAGGTACAAGCGAGTTCCCCAGCACATGAATGTCTGTTTCACCCATTTTCAAGTCACATTCACTCGGTGGTGAGAACATGAAAATCGCACCGTATTGGCACTTGCACAACGAGCCATTTTTCCTTGCCTAAGTCACCTCTAAACCAGTTCTTGGCGCAAGATACACCATTTCCACAAACCACTCGAGTGCAGCACAGTACAAGTAGGAAGGAAGGTTGAAGTGCGAATAGACTTCCGGCAATAATGTACACACAGGACTGAGTAATTCAACTCACTTTGAGCACGATGCTAGTAGTGTTTGACCACCATGTAAGTTATTTGTTGGTTATTCCACATGTCATGGGCTGTTTGCCGGAGCATGGTTACTCGAGTAATATTCTCAGATCCAGCAATTGAACAAATATTACAGCAGCAGGGGTAATACAAGCATACCCAAATTTATTCAGAAAAATGCAGATATCCCATTAACCACCGGGAGCAAAAGGTTCGCGTTTTCAGTAACATATTCTACGCTACAGCGAGGGCCTGGCAGAGCGAGCTATCCCCCCAAATATTGCCTCAACTTGGAGATGACTCGCTATGCCTAGCCCTCGGTATAGCGTGCAATACGTTACGCTACATCCTTCTTCCAGGCTTACCTTCCTCGGGGGAATACTGACCCCGAGGAGGCTCGAACCTGGACCCCTGTGAAATCCAAGTGCGCCGGGATCAAGTCATAACTATTAGGCTATCGATCCCAGCCATCTTGTTTCTCTCTCCCCAGAAAATTTAATACCACTCTGGAAGGTAAAACGCTTATTAACCCAAGAAAAGACTTGCTACCAGTGTTCCCAACCGTCCCGTCCGGACGCCAGGGCCCTGGCGTCATATAGTCCCGTCCGTCCCGTCCGGGTGGGTAAGGACGGCCGGGCAAGGCGTCCGTCTTTATTAAACATGGCCGTCCTGTAGGTTGACGGGCGGGCCTGCCGTCTTTTTTGGAAATGGTAACTTCCGGTAGGGCCCGGTTGTCATGAGTAAAGACGGGCGTCTACCTACCGTCCTGAGTAAGGACTGGCGTCTACCTACCGTTACCTGTAGGTACCTACAGTCCTGAGTGAGGATGGGCGTCTACCTACCGTCCTGAGTAAGGACGGGTGTCTACCTACCGTCTTGAGTAAGGACTGGCGTCTACCTACCGTTACCTGTAGGTACCTACAGTCCTGAGTGAGGACGGGCGTCTACCTACCGTCCTGAGTAAGGACTGGCGTCTACCTACCGTTACCTGTAGGTACCTACAGTCCTGAGTGAGGACGGGCGTTACCTGTAGGTACCAGCCGTCATTTGCAGATACCTACCGTCCTGAGGGAGGACAAGCGCTACTTGTTAGCTCTTGCTACTATCCACATGCCCAGGACACTCCTTTCTGAGCTCTGTCATCATCCATATGGCCTAACCCATCACCCATAAACTCCGTGATCACTTAACACCTCAGCCTCAGTGAATAAACTATGTATAAATAAAGAACTAAGATACGAGGATTAACCATTTTGAGAAGTTCCACCGGTAAAGCAGAGTCTGCCTGGCTTGGTTTCATTTACAGATACCTTCTACTCTCCAAACCTTCTCCCCTACCTTTCAGTATAATGTCTGAAGCGTTATCACATTCCTCTCATGGAAGTCAAGGATCGCTTGGTCCTGATGACTCCATTTCTCAAGTCCTACCCCCATACTTTTCTGACGACTTCAGGGTAGATGTTAACCTCGAAAATGAGAGCTCAGCACATAGTGATAGCTTAAGTTCTGCCCCATCAGGATTGTTAACTCCCACATTTCGGTCAAATTCAAGTGCGGGAAATATACCGGCCGGTGAGAGTTCTGCGACAATTACGGGCGATATTTCTGGCATGCATCTTAATGTTCCAAACGCGTTCCTCCCTAAGCGAAAGGCGCGAAAAGGTTACTGCTGGCTTCCAAGCAATGGAAGTGAGGTTTTTGAAAAGGGAAAGTGGCGCTGGCGCTGTGCTCGCTGTAGGTTCTTCCGGTTCTACTCTAGTTGTTTCTACTCTGAATAATAGGCTGTTCTTTACGTACTAATGATAGCTCTAATATGTGTGCTAGGCCCCCGGAGTCGTGCCCCAGAATATGCGGATTCGTCGACCAAGAATATGAATAATCATCTTGCTATCAGCCACGGAGTTACAAAGGAATTTCCTGATGGTGGTCAGCAGAGCGAGAATACAGCAAGCGAGTCCAGAATTGTCGCGGCCTTTGGCCGTACTGTGCCGCCTGGCTTGCAGTTTAATTCGGACATCTTTAAACAGCTATTAATTCGGTGGATCTATGTTACGAATACAGCCTTTTATGCAGTAGAGGATCCAACCTTTCGCATAATGCTAAACTATCTTCTTAGTTGTGTAAGTTATCTCTTTGATTCCACTTGCTCCAACGTATCATAATTTATAGAGCTATGTCATCGTTCGTAATATTAATTGGATATACAAGACTTCACGACCAAATGGGCTGCGAAATACATTGCCCAAATCTAGTACGACAATAACCAATTGGATTGTGTTACTGTACCATGAGTCTAGTACTGCAGTTCGCAAATATTTCAAAGACCTACCTTTCCGAATCCATTTAAGCTTCGATCTGTGGAGCTCACCAAACCACCGATCATATCTTGGTATCGTAGGCCACTGGGCCACCGCAGAAGGTGTACTGCATTCAGCTACTCTTGGTTTCCATCGATTCTATGGACCCCATAGCGGTTATAATATCGCACAAGCGCTACTTCGAGTACTTGACAAAGTAGAAATCGCTACAAAGATTGGGTATATCACTACCGACAATGCTACTAATAATGATTCTGCTTTGGTTGAGTTGGGAAAGATGCTAGAGAAAAGAAGTATAGTTTTTAATCCACAAACATCACGGATAAGGTGTTTTGGTCATATCATAAATCTTGTAGTTAAAGGATTTCTGTGGGGTTCTGATTGGGAAGCGTTTGAGACAAATACTGCCTATAATACTGATATTGCGAAGGAGGGGGATCACTTACAGTCTTGGAGAAAGAAAGGTCCGATGGGCAAGCTCCATAACATTGGGATATGGATACTTCGAACCCCTCAATGACGCGATCGATTTGCCCAGAAGGTTCGACTAGTAAGAGGAAGAGAATATACTGGACCGCTAATACCACTGGTTGGAAATGTTACTCGCTGGTCTAGTGATGCGGATGCCCTTGAACGGGCTTTTGAGTTGAGGGATATCATGGAGGGCTTTATTGGAACCGCTATTACGGAAGAAAGAAAAGCGAAGGCCCACCGTATGTCAAAAATTGGAAGTTCTGAGCTCGAAATCGTGGACCTAGACCTTATTGACCCCGATCTTATTACTTCCGATGAACTGACTAGAGATGATTGGGATGATTTGGCTACGATACTGCAAATTTTAAAACCCTTTCGCCGTCTCACACTACAGCTTCAAGGTAGCGGCACACAAGCAAACCATGCCAATGGATACCTAGCCCGTGTCCTTCCAGCTATGGATGACCTTCTTGCCCATTTAGAAGATGCTAAACAAACCTATTCCGATACAACCATTCATAGTACTCACCTCTTGACCTCGATCAACCATGCATGGGGAATTCTAGACAAGTATGTTCTCTCATAATCTATATGCTAGTACTTTGAAATGATTGAGTAATTTGCTATGTGAAAGACATCAGAGCCTATCTTGTAAGTTACTCATTATGTATTAAGCTAATCTTGATCTATCCCTTAGATATTATTCCTTAGCAGACAGACTACCTGTGTTATATGCGGCCGTTGCTTTAGATCCCGAAACAAAACTAAAATATTTCGAAATTGAGTGGAAAGACCGCCCAGACTGGGTGCTATTAGCCAAAACCAAAAGCAAGGAGCTGTGGTCTTCCGAATATCGCAGTGCCTCATACCTTAATACCACCCCAGTCGAGGCCTCTGCCCCTTCAGAATCCCCAGCAGCATCCGAGTTTAACCTACTATCTGATGATACTCTCTCCCGCTGGAATCAGAGAAAGCGTATTAGGCTAAGCATGGAAGACATAGATCAGTTTGAACGCTTTCAGGGAGCAGAAGAGGAGGAAGTTGTTCTTGATATCCTGGCATATTGGGCAGCACGGTTCACGAATCCTCGCTGGTCCCAACTAGCTCACATGGCACTTGAGATACATAGTATTGCGGCTATGTCAGCCGAGGTGGAACGCGCCTTTAGCAAGTAACTAGTTTTTTCTGACTTTGAACTCATATAAATACAAACTCTACTAATGACAATCCTGGTATACATTTAGTGGTAAGAATCTCATAACGGATCGCCGTGGTCGCTTGGGGGATGAGGTAATTGAGGCTATCGAATGTATGAAGTCCTGGAGAAAGGCAGGTCTCATTTCTGAGAAGCCATTAGTGGAAGTAGAGACCATGCTGCGAGATTTTGAGGAGAGAGCACAAAGGCTAGGTCAAGGAAGTGGAATGGGTTCAGTGTGCTCGGAACCAGGATCAGATATCACTCTAAGCATTAGTTGATTCATAGCCAAATTTGATATATGATAGTCAAGCCTGATCTTCTCTACATTAGATTAACAATGCTTCGCTTCTTCATAACACAAACCTAATTCTCATGAGATTCAAGTATGAAACATAAACTAAGACACTTATAGGCCCGGCCGTCCGTCCCGGGCATAGATCAGGACGGACTACCACTCAGCGTCCGTCCCGGGCAAGGGTCTCCAACTTGGCGTCCGTCCCGTCCTAGGTCAAAGACGGACGGACTGGACGCTTGGGAACACTGCTTGCTACTCGGCTCGAACATAGATTTGCCATTTAAGTCACCAAATTCCTGGTGGGCAAGTGATCGGTAATAAGCAAGAGAACGATTAGTCATGGAGCTGGCATCACTGTCATTGCTTGCAGGTTTCGCCTGAATTTCAGACCGTCTCTCTCTTTTCTTTAGCGCAAGTCTCTTCTTCTCTGTAAACCAAATCAATAAAAATGGACTCAACACAACTCTCATTTCACCTTTCATTTCTGTCTTGTTCTCCCTTTCAGTAAAGCTCTTCTTAGCTTCCTTCAGTTGTTTTTTTTTTTTTTGGAATAGACTCAAAAGAGAAATGGCTCGTGCAAACAATACCTCGCTGGAACATACCAGAGGAGCAAAAAGCAGTTGACAGTATTTGTTTGGTATATAACGAGAGACCTCAGCTGATGGCGACGGCGGGGGTTTTTCCAAGGTGATCGGATACAGCTCAGAACTGTGGCGCTGGTATTGACGACAGCACGCAGTAATGGCAGTAGTAACACCGGGCCGACATCTACGCGCTAAGTGTGGCGACAGTGGAGTTACGGCCAGGGTTCTCAATAGTCCGACTGGTCAAGTCTTGGAACTAGGACTAAGCTGACCAGTCATGGTGATGCCAATTACTGGACCTGACTAACTAGGGTGGTCAGGGGCTGGTCTGGACTAGTCCCAGACCTGTCTTTAAAAAAGATTGAATAGTCATGTAATATCACTCACTTACTGCCCGGAAAGAATTTAGGGCTCGTTTACCTATAGACGTCTAACAGCCTGAAAGGGTGCCGGCCGATGAGCGGGACTTGACAGTGGGGGAGAGTAGAGCAAAGTAGATAGTATTTACCTAGAGTAGGCAACGTAGCCTTTCAACAGAAAAGCTACAAGAATCTAGGACAGTGGAAAATGGGTCAAACATTTTCGCACCGTTTATCAGATACCGGTTGAGACGCCACCATCTACTCGACCACCTATTACAAATTGAATTTTTAGAAATAGATAGACAGTTGAAGGTGTGTAATGAAGGCAGAATAGTAGCATGTTTAGCTAGTATACTGTGTAGTATATAGCTTAAAGCCCGTTTATCTAACCGACTTTCTTTGACGGTCGGCACTGTCCTGGTTGTCAGACGGCGACAATAGGTAAACAGGCCCTTAATACTTCTAAATCTATTTTACTTCCCCTAATCTAAGCAAGGCACTATCTCTTCTCCAATTCTTCTGTGATTCTACAGGAAAATTGATCAAAACACTGAGTTCAATTAAGAAAAGCTCTATTTGAATTTAATAAATTGTGATAAAAATAGTGAAAGGCCAAAAAGGATCCAAAGGGCCATGCATATCTTATTTCTTGGTAGGTTTAGTCAGACTAATCCCGGTCAAGTCAGGTCTGATAATACTGACTGTTGGTATAATTTCCACTGTTAGACTAGACTTGACTTTCGACTAGACTAGCGGTCTAGTCTAGTCTTCCGTTGACTGTTGAGAACCCTGGTTACGGCATCCCATGTATCAATGAAATTCCGAAGTAGCTGAATAACAGTCCATCCATCCACCCCGTTGGTTGTCAACTGCACGAGATCGCGCTTGAGTACTTACATTCTCAACAATCACGAGTGACATCCAGTGACCTCTTGCATTACCCACTTATTCTACACTTATTTCTAGGCCCAACTTCCTTCTACCCCCTGCTCCTTTTTCTTTTCTTTTCTTTTCTCTTCAATCTCTTTCTTTCATTTATAAGGGCAATAACTTGCTTCGGCGGCCGTTCTCCGCTCTTGCACTTGTGATAAGCAATGATCCCAAGCGGCTACTCCGGCCGTGGTTTTAAAAAGCCTAGGCCAGTCCGGTCGAAGGCACCAAAGCCTACAGATGCCTAGGTAAATCCCGCAAATGTCTAGATAATGAATGTCGGGTTGGTACAACCCATTGCCAATTGGGCAAAGCGCAACGAATTCGACTGGGGGGGTAGGCTGGCGTGCCTGGGCGATGGGCGGATTATGACTTGTCCGGTTGCCGGGACATTACGGGGTCATAGCTCTAGCACGCAGGGCCCATCGAACCTTACTACGCGAGTTCCCCTTTCGGCATCTCCATACCACACCATCACCACTCTTCGCACAGCTCGCGTTCGTTATTTCTCGCGTTCTTTATTGCCCACCCACCCACCCTGGCAAATCCGAATTGCGCCCCCATTGCCACATAGGGAAACATTGGTGGTAACGATCTCCCGTGGCAAGTGCAGCGGCTTCCCATGCACCGCCTCCGAAAGTGGAATCAGATATGCCTTTGGCGCGGAACACATGTGTATTCTTTTTGGGCTTTGTTTTATCTTGGGTTTTTCTTGGGTTCTCTTTCCTTTACTCTTAGCTAAGTTCTCCTAATACATTCACCGGTCTTTGGAAAATTGGCCGCAGATGCTTAGGCAAAGTCTACAGATTCCTATGTATATTGAGTAGGAGAGAGCCAGTGAGAGTATGTATGTAAGAGTGCATGTTGAATGAGAAGAACTTCTTTACCGAGGCTAGTTAGCAATCAGAATGGGCTTGGCGTTTCGTTTCACTCTACGGCCAAGGGTTCGTATCAAAATCATACGTCATTACTCGAAAGCCAGTAGGGGGTCTCAGACCAGTGGTTCAGGTTCGGTATGCGTACTGCGGTTCTAGGAGGTTCAGTGTAGTATGGTGTGAAACCTCCTGGTACTGATTAAAGGTTCACTACTCGTTTCGCCTATTTTATCATTAAGAACTAATTCTTAACCTAGCTAGCTTGGAAGAAACTAGCTAGTGGCACTTGATAGCGCAACACACAACTGCGTAAATGTAACTATGACGTTCATCCGCCTACTACACCATCCATCGCCAGAATACTATTCTCCTTTGACTTGTTCTGTGCTCCTACAATTTCCATAGCTGTAGGATGGTGAAAACACAAAGGACAACGAGTAGCAGTCAGGAGAAAGGTAAGGAGAAAGAGAAAATTTTCTGGTATGCTAGCTTATTTCATTCAAACCTAATAATTACACCTAATTGAATGGTGATATTAGTTCTTCTCGAGCAGTCCCCACCTTTCTCGCCATCTCCTGGACTTCAGATCTTGTATGGAAGACCTTATATACACTTGAAGAAAATCTATAAATTCGGCAAGGAATATGGTCAGGCGAACGGGAAAAATTGGTAGGAAATACTAAGATCACATATTATGAGAAGGTAAAAATTACATCGCATGAATTCTATTGAACTATAACTAATATTGGTACAATTCTTATTAACTTACCAGCTAGCCTCTTTGGTTTTTGATGGGACTATTTATAATACTCCTATAGTTGAAGGAAAAGGAAGATTGCGGTTTTATGGCAATTCCATAAAAGCAAAGTGCCAAAAGTAGGTTTTTCTGAAAAAGTAAGCATATAAATTATGAATTAAAATTAATTGGCTACTTAGATTACATTGCCAGTATGAGGAAGTGGGAGAGGAAATAGGAGAAACGGGTGCTGGTATTACGGGAAAAGAGGAGATCGATGTAGGCTCAACTTTAGCCAATAAATGGATTGAGGTCAAGGAACGGTGCCCTTATTTCTTTATATTACGCGATTTACTCGGCGAGAGACTGAACGTTACTGAGCCTGCCAGAGCAAACTCAAAAACTCAACTCGATCTAAATTGTCTTCAGTGATTCAACCCGAAGCCAGCTGGAAGCCCAGTTCAGCAGCTTGAACTTGGCTTCCTTGACGATGTTATTTCATTAAGTGATATTATCAAGCATGGAGAGGAGGAAGAAAAGGTCGATAAGTTTACGCAACCGCCAAGGGAGGAATTGGAAATTATAGAGTATAAAAGAAAGTCTGATATTGAGAAGGGAGCAGACTTTACTTCGAAAGGCAAGAAAGGGCACAGAATAGGAATTGTACCTAAGACAGGTTCAAAACATCATCGTGGAAAATTAACCATCTCAGTAAGTTCATATGTACTATGTTTTCAATTTTTTACCTGGTTTATATAATTTTTCTAATAATATAAATAGAACTCATGCCCAAGCTGGACTATTGAGGTAAAGGAAATTATCAATACATTATTAGACCAATCATCGTCAAGCTCAAAACAGGATAACCATTCCAATCGTTGCCTTCATTCTAGTAGTTACTCAAAAAAGTATAAAAAACTTACAGATCAAGAAGAAGATCGTACTACTCAGAGCTCTGACCACCACCAACAAGCATGGCAACAGTTTAAGCTGGAAAAGTTGGCAGTTGAAAGGGATAGGATGAGACATGAGCGGGATATGATGATTCTGAAATTTAGGCTGGAACGTGGAGATCAGTTAGCTGACATTGAAAATATGTAACTTATTTCATATATTAGTCATAGGGGCCAAGCTGACTGTTTAGGGGTAGAGTGAAAGGTATACTTGTGCAGATCATCTTTGTATTTCCTCTCATCTCAGCATGTTTATTAATCTTCTTCTCACATTCTAATACTGGGCTAGCGGTAGGCTCAATATCAGTTCTCTCTACATTATTGTGCCAGATATCTCTGTGCTGTTACTTGAAGCTTCCAGCTTATGTCTCACCAAAAGTATCATAGGCCAAATAACAGGTCAAATGACGAAGAAAGAGACCTTGATATTAAACAAAAAGAGAAGGAAAACAAGAACCTCCCTCTTTGAAATTTACCCTTCACCCCATCCCCCTACTACCCTTACCAAAGCTAAGATTCAATACCCTCCCAAAAATCTGTCAAAAATAGGGGAGTGGCTATAAGGCCTGACAGAGTTCCTTTGTCCCTAGCTGCAATTCCGAATAGCATATACACATTAGAGCGGTAGTTCTGTGTCACAAACGGTGACTAGCAGAAGAGGTTTTCACATGACTTATACTTACGAGTCATAGGGTTTAGTATTTTTACATGACTACGCGATAGCGTGTCATTCCTTTGTTATGATTGGTTTATTGTTTTGACATGACTCACGATTGTGGTCATATGATTATGACTTTCGCACAGGACTCATAGTTATGAGTCATGGGTTTCACGCATGTGACGCAAGTCGCACACATGATAGGTTTATTGGATTTTGATTGGTTAGTTATTATTGTGTAGTGACTCATATGAGTCAGATGATGAATTTCACACTATGACTCACTTATGAGTCATAGGGGCACGTGATGCGAAGGATGAGTCATGAGTTGCTGAAAGAACGATTATAAAAGAGAGCCCTTATGGCCTCTTGGTTTAGACACGAACCATCTTCCTTACACCTCCGGCGATTGAAATCTCAACACCACGAGAAATCATTGTCAACATCCACCTCCCGCACTCCCAGTGAGCTGCAACTCCCTATGATAGATTCGGACTTGGGCACCCTTTTCTTAGGGCCTGTCCCGACATCCTCTCAAGTTTTTGTTTCGCGTATTCTCCTGGCTTCTTCACAGTTGTCTCGCGTCCTCGCTTAGCATCTACACGGTCGGCAACCCCTCGTCATACCTGCGTTTCGTCGTTTAGCTTCGGGCAATCGATGAAGTAGCGGCACTGGTAGCCCTGCCTTCTGGTATCGCACTCTTTCCTGCACGTTTCGGTCGGTACGGTCGCATCGCGAAAAATCGTGACCCCTTGGTGGTCCTCGTCTCCTGCGTCACTGTCCTGGGTCTACCCCTCCTCTCCCCCGCTTGGTTTCGTCCCGTGGCTCGGTTACAGCCAACACCCCCCCGCACGCCGTCGGTCTAATTTTGGGCCGGCGCACCCCCCCCCTCACGCCGCGCGGCCTGCGCCACCGGCACCTTCCAGCCACTTGCGCCTTAGCCTCGTGGACTCCCTCGGCTCCCCCCGCCACACGCTTTCCATTAGCCCCGACTGCCTGGTCTATATGGCCCCGGTACAGCTACCGCTTTGTGTATGGCTACGGATCTTTGGTTTTCTCCTAGGGATCGGCAAACGTTCTTGGTGACGGATGGGCTTTCTCTTGGTTTGATTTCCTACGGGTTTTGGTATTTTTGGTTTTGCTCACTGTCGGGTTGTTTCTTGGGTTTTCGGTAGATGTTTTGGTTTTTGTGGTTTTCTTGTATTATACTTTGTTGCTGTATTCAGCGCCCGGGCGCTTGGTGCGGGTTTTAGACCAGGGGTTTTTGCCCCACGGTTTCCACCGCCTCGACGAAGGGCTGGACTGTAGTGGAGGTTTGTTGCGGCCATATCCCTTGTGGATTCGTGTTATTTTTGTACCTTAAACAAAATTTAAAATATGAAAAAAAAAAAAAAAAAAAAAGGCCTCTTGGTTTAGAGTTCTTTACGCAATCATCTAAGTTAATTTCCTACAATTATACTTTTATCTTTACACTTTGCAATATCGGGCCGGAATATAGTGTCTCTCACAAGCTTAGCAATATACTGTACGAGACCGGAGTCTATATACTCAGCGGTCATTACTCATACGTACTGAAGATAGTGCGATCACTATCAGGAAGAAGGTTACCTGCTGCAAGTATCGCCCGAGGGGAAGAGGATCCTTACATTTGATTGCGTCACATACGTAGCACTTAACCAGAAACAAAGAAAATGGAATCACCACGAGAAGACGACATAGAAGTAGCGGTATTCGATACTACTACACTAGGAGAAGCACTCGACCAGACTCTAGGAGAATCAAGGGCAACAAGCCCTGATACACCAGAACCAGCATCATCAGCGGGGTCAGAAGCAACTACACTACCAGGAGGGACCCGACGGAATACAATGTCACTAGCAACAGGAGCAACAGACACCGCGGAAGGAGGAACAACAGGCGAGGAGAATACAGGTACCCAGGTACCGGTACTCACCACGGAACAACTCCAGCAAATCATAGTAAACCTCACAGGAGGCAACCGAAGACCAAAAATTAAGGAACCAGAAACGTTCACAGGAGAAAGGACCAAACTCAGAGGATGGCTGGCACAGCTTAAAGTCTACTTCACAGCTGTGGGATGGACAGAAGGCCACCATACCGACAGAATCTTATATACATCAAGCCTTTTAAGGGGAGATGCAGGAGCATAGATAACACCATACGCGGAAGGACGACTCTCTCATGAATGGGAAACATGGGAGGCATTCGTAGACGAAGTCAAAAATCAATTCGGAGCCATTTATGCTATGGGAGAAGCAAGACTCAAGATACAAAAACTACGACAAGGAAATACAACCATGACTGAATACTGGAACGAATTCCGACTCGCAGCTACAGAAGCAGAATTGGACGACCATACAGTAGGAGAATGCCTACTCGCAGGCATGAACGCAACACTCCAATAAGCATGGGGAACGGACAGTGGCGATTATGTCAACACAGAAACACTGGCCAAATGGGCAATCAAGAAGGAAACCAAGCTAGCTACGGTCAAACACATACGAAAAAAGGGCACCACAGAAAGGACCACTAGCACCCCACGAAACCTGAACGGAACATTCAGACCAACCAATAGTACGACCCTAGAAGGAGATCCGATGGACTTGGATGCAACAAGACGAAAGCCAAGGCTACACCCAGAAGAATTTAAAAGAGGGATAAGGGAGAAACTATGCCTCAAATGCACAGGGGCGGGACACCAAGTACGAAATGGCGACAGACCAAGAGACGGAAGAAACTATACCACGACACCCAAACAAGGGCAATTTCCAAGAAGAGTGGGAGCTTGGGCGGTGAAGCCAAGCCTCAAGGAAATCGAGATTAAGGACGACCCCGAGCAATCGGGAAACGACGAAAGTCTCCAGTAAAAGATGGTACTAGGGACAGACCAGAACGAAAACCCATCATCATGAAAAACTACTACGCGGCACTCAACTATACGGAATCGCTTGAACAAGAGAACGATCACATCATGATCAAAATACGACTACACGGAAAGAAGGAATCAGTTACGATAAATGTGATGATAGATTCAGGGGCCACTGAAGACTTCATTGATGAAGGCATATATGCCAAACACGGAATTACGAAAACAAAGGCCAAGAAAAGAAGAGAGATCTACCTTGCGGATGGAAAACCAAGCGCCATGGGTCCAGTTACCCATTTGGCGAAAGTACCTATGGACATCAACAACCATAGGGAATTGGTAACTTTCCAAGTGGCAAATCTCCAGAACCACGGGGTCATTCTAGGAATGCCATGGTTACGAGCGCATAATCCCACGATTGATTGGGACCAAAAGAAGATCACATTCAACAGCTAACGATGTACGACATGGTGTCTCAACAGTTCGCCAGTTGCATATGCGGTACCAGAAGACGAAGCTGTAGAAGAAAACCTCCTTACTAAGTACTCGGAAGTACAGGTGAAGAGGAATGAAAGAGTTCAAGTTCAAAGATTATCTCCTCAGGCTAAGATGCCTATGAAAGGATCGAAGGAGGCAGCAGGACACGACCTGTATGCCAATGAGCAAGTCTGTATACTTGCGGGAGAACAAAAATTGGTCGGAACCGGAATAGCTATTGGGTTACCTCAAAACACCTACGGGCGCATTGCCCCGTGGAGTGGATTAGCAGTCAAACATAGACTCACAACCAATGCGGGGGTAATAGACGCAGACTATACGGGGGAAATAAAGGTGGTCCTGGTTAACCAGGGTACCGACCAGTTCCAGGTAGAACCAGGGGATCGGATCGCACAACTGATCGTCGAAAAGATCAATACGGAAAAACTGCAGAAAGTACAAGAACTGCAAAGGATGGATCGAGGGACGGAAGGATTCGGAAGCACGGACAAGTCCAAGAAAGAAAAGAAACCGATCAGCATCAGCAAAATATCAGCAAAGGCATTCGGAAGCTTCTACCGAAGAGGAGACACGACCGGCATCCTAAGATGGGACCCAATCCACGACGAGATCTACCTGGAGAAGATCAACATCAGCACCGAACTGGCAATCAAGGAAAAACAAAGGAAGAAGGAGGAAGAAAAACATAACCTCCAAGAGACGATACCAAGCGAATATCATGAATACCTCGATATGTTCGAAAAAGGGGAAAAAACAACATTACCACCCCATCGAAAAGGAATCGACCTAGGCATTGACCTGGAACCAGGAGAGGAAGTACCCGACTAAAAGATATATCCACTCAGCTACAACGAGATCCAGGAATTGCACAAATATATCAAGCAAAACGAAGTAAGAGGATGGATAAGAGAAGTGAAGGCTGAAAGAGCATCACCAATCATGTTCGTCAAGAAAAAAGATAGAAGCCTACGACTATGCGTGGACTACCGAGGACTTAATGAAGTCACAAAAAAGGACCGGTATCCGTTACCATTGATAGGCGAAGCCCTAGATCGGTTGAGCACCGCCAAATATTTCACAAAACTGGACATTAAGGACGCCTACCACAACATCAGAATACGAGAAGGAGACAAATATAAGACAACTTTCAGCAGCAAATTGGGGACTTACGAATATTTGGTAGTACCATTTGGACTCTGCAATGCACCAGCCGCATTCCAGAAATGGATCAACAGGGTACTACTACGATACATCGATATGTGTTGTATAGTATATCTGGATGATATCCTAATATACTCGAATAACCTGAAACAACATCAGAAGGACGTCAAAAATATACTGGAAGCTCTACGACCATCAGGAATGAAGGTCAAACCTTCAAAATGCGAATTCCACAAAAAGGAAACAGAATACTTAGGATTCATGGTCAGCCAAGAAGGAGTCAAAGTCGACACGGTCAAGACTCAAGCAATATGGGAATGGCAACCGCCAAAGACAAAAACCGAAATTCAACGCTTTCTAGGATTCTGCAACTTCTATCGAAGATTTATACAAGGATTCAGCAGAATAGCAAAACCGCTATACGAACGAACACATAAAAAATACGACGGCAAATGGAAATGGGAAGCCGAAGAACAACAGGCCTTTGACGAACTCCGAAAGGCACTCACCACGACTCCGGTACTAGTACATTTTGATCCGACACGACCTATCAAAATTGAGACAGACGCGTCGAAATATGTATGCTCGGGCATAATATCACAACAATGCGAAGACGGAAAATGGAGACCGATAGCCTACAGGTCCAAAGGGATGAGAGATGCTCAGCTCAACTACGATGTACACGACAAAGAATTATTAGCCGTGGTACAGGCATTCAAAGAATAGAGAAGATATACTCAAGGCAGCCGATATCGCATTCAGGTTTTCACAGACCACAAAAACCTTACAACATTCATGACGACCAAAGCCCTGACGGACAGACAAAGACGATGGGTACGGAAGTTGAGCCAATACAACTTCAGAATCATATATCGACCAGGAAGAGAAGGGGGAAAACCAGATGCCCTCAGAAGAAGGACGGGAGACATACAAACCCTGAAAGAGAAATATTTATCGAAACAAGAAGGAATACTACTGCCCAAAGAGCAGTTCTGGGAGGAAGCGGCAATCGAAGAAATGGAACTAAGCGAGTTCCACGATAAAGACGAAGGAACGATATTGGAAGCATCAAAAACAGACGAAGAAATCCAAAGAATCAGACAGGCTCTGGAAGTGGGGGATAAAGAATTGAAAGGGGTAGCCTTAGGGCTATGGCAATGGAAGGATGGATACCTATGGTACCAAGGAAAGATATGAGTTCCTGATAATGAAGGGATAAGGACGACTCTTATCTCCAAACACCACGACCAACCACGAGCAGGACATGGAGGAACGGCAAAAACTACGGAACTCATCGGAAGATGATACTATTGGCCAAAGATAAGAGAGACTATCAAAAGATATATCAAGAATTGCGATACATGTTAAAGGACCAAAGTTGTACAACATGCACCATATGGGCTTCTACAATCAAATGAGGCACCAGACAGACCTTGGAAATCGATGGCCATAGATTTTGTCACAGACCTTCCGAAGTCTGAAGGATATGACACAATACTAGTCGTCATCGATCGCATGACCAAAATGAGTCTTTTCATTCTATGCAAAAAAGATCTGGATGCACGGCAGTTTGCGAACCTGTTCATGTGGGAGATAGTCAGGCTACACGGATTACCACGGGATATCATCACAGACAGGGGAACACTATTCACATCGGACCTATGGAAAAAGACAACGGAAGAACTCGGGATTGAGCGAAGACTAAGCACGGCGTTTCACCCTCAAACTGTTACAATCCTCTTCCGTTCGGGTGATACTTGCAGCAGGTAACCTCCTTCGCGATAGTAATCGTACTATCTTGAAATCGTACGAACAACGACAGCTGAGTATACAGACTCCTGTCTCGTACAATATATCGCTAAGCTCGTGAGAGACACTATGTCCTCGACCCGATAAAGTATAAAGATAAGATAAAGTATATTGTAAGGAAATAACTTAGATGATTGCGTGAAGAACTCTAAACCAAGAGGCCTTTTTTCGATCATACTTTAAATTTTGTTCTAGGTACAAAAATAGCATACACCCGCAGTGGGTATGGCCGCAACAAACCTCCAACTACAGTCCAGCCCTTCGTCGAGGCGGTGGAAACCGTGGGGCAAAACCCCTGGTCTAAAACCCGCACCAAGCGCCCGGGCGCTGAATACAACAACAAAAATATAATACATGAAAACCACAAGAGCCAAAGAAATCTACCGAAAAACCCAAGAGACAACCCGACAGTGAGCAAAACCAAAAATACCAAAACCCGTAGGAAATCAAACCAAGAGAAAGCCCATCCGTCACAAGAACGTTTGCCGATCCCGAGGAGAAAACCGAAGATCCGTAGCCATACACAAGCGGTAGATGTACCGGGGCCATATAGGCCAGGCAGTCGGGGCTAATGGAGAGCGTGTGGCGGGGGGAGCCGAGGGAGTCCACGAGTCCAAGGCGCAAGTGGCGGAAAGGTGCTGGTGGCTCAGGCCGCCGAGCGTGAGGGGGGTGGTGCGCCGGCTTAAAGATAGGCCGACGGCGAGCGGGGGGGTGTTGGCTGTAACCGAGCCACGGGACGAAACCAAGCGGAGGGGAGGAGGGGTAGACCCAGGACAGTGACGCAGGAGACGAGGACCACCAAGGGGTCACGATTTTTCGCGATGCGACCGTACCGACCGAAACGTTCAGGAGAGAGTGCAATACTAGAAAGCAAGGCCACCAGTGCCGCTACTTCACAGATCGCCCGAAGCTAAACGACGAAACGCAGCTATGACGAGGGGTTGCCGACCGTGTAGATGCTAAGCGAGGACGCGAGACAACTGTAAAGAAGCCAGGAGAATACGCGAAGCAAAAACTTGAGAGGATGCAGGGACAGGCCCTAAGAAACGGGTGCCCAAGTCCGAATCTATCATAGGGAGTTGCAGCTCACTGAGAGTGCGGGAGGTGGATGTTGACGATGATTTCTCGTGGTGTTGAGATTTCAATCGCCGGAGGTGTAGTGGAGATGGTTCGTGTCTAAACCAAGAGGCCGTAAGGGCTCTCTTTTATAACCGTTCTTCCCGCAACTCATGACTCATCCTTCGCATCACATGCCCCCATGACTCATAAGTGAGTCATAGTGTGAAATCCATCAGCTGACTCCTATGAGTCACTGCGCAATAACAACTAACCAATCAAAACACAATAAACCTATCATGTGCGCAAATTGGGTCACATGCGTAAAACCTATGACTCGTAATTACAAGTCATGTGCGAAAGTCATAATCATATGACCACAATCGTGAGTCATGTTAAAACAATAAACCAATCAAAACAAAGGAATGACACGCTATTGCGTAGTCATGTAAAAATACTAAACCCTATGACTCATAAGTATGAGTCATGTGAAAACCTCTCTTGCTAGTCACCGTTTGTGACACAAACGGATGGACAAACAGAAAGAACGAACGCGATACTGGAACAATATCTCCGAGCATATATCAACTACCAACAAGACAATTGGTGCGGATATCTGCCACTAGCAGAGTTTGCATACAACAACGGATATCTAGAAACAATCAAGAACTGTCACAAACGGTGACTAGTGAAGGAATTGGTTTCACACTATTCACGGTTACGAATAGTAGGCTTGTGTTTCCTCTCACATGACTCGCACTTGCGAGCCATAGTTATTATTGTTATATGTTTATGTTATGCGCGTGACCACACTTGGTGGTCACTTGATATGTATTTTGCACATGACTCATAGTTATGAGTCATGAGTTTCGCGCATGTGACCCCTTTGGGCACATGACTAGTTAGGTGCGCTATGATTGGTTTTATGTATTGCGCAGTTGACTCATAGGAGTCAGCTGATGGATTTCACACTATGACTCGCTTAGAGTCATAGGGGCGTGTGACTTGGAGGTATGAGTCACCAGGGTTAGGTATGTGAGGAGGCGCCGATATAAAAGGCGAGGCTTGGGACCTGTAGTTAGCTCCTCACGCAGTCATCTAAGTACTTTCCTATCTACTATCTTGAATGATATTCTTTACATCCCTTCTTTATGATCAACATAGTATGAGAGCAGCATTGTCCGTATACAACGTAGGAATAGCCTAAGAATGTTCTCATCTACTATATGGATTGATCGTCACCTATTGCACAAACTCTCGCGAACATGGAATGTTACAAGAACACACCCTTTTTCATAAACTACGGAATCAACCCCGAATACGAAATGATTGGACATCTGATCCAAGGAAGTCAGAAGAAGCCAGAAGAAATGACTCAACTACATGAGTCATTACGAAACGAAATGGTTGCAGCACAATTGCGACAAAAAGAATATTACGATCAATACCGAAAACCAGATCCGGACTTACAATCAGGAGATATGGTATGGTTACTACCACGAAATATCAGGACCACGAGACCATCAAAGAAATTGGACTATAAGAAAATCGGACTATTCAAAGTCTTGGCAAAGATTGGAACAAGCGCTTATAAGCTGGACCTACCACCATTAATGACAATACACAACACATTCCACATCTCACTCCTCGAACCTTACCAAGACAACAGATTCCCCTCACAAATTCAAGAACCTCCTCCGCCTATCATAGTCGAAGGAGAACAAGAATACGAACTCGACGAAATTATCGACTCTCGACTCCACTATGGAAAGCTCCAATATCGAGCTAAGTGGAAAGGATACTCACCAGAACATGACAAAGTCTGGTACCCTTCGGAAAACTTTAATAACGCCCAACATGCAGTCCAGCAATTCCAGCAACGATACCCAGGTAAGCCAAGACTGGGTAGAACTCAAAATCGAACTCAAACCCGACCAACGCTGGGGAGACAACGAGTCCAGCCCAGGGCCATTTCTGCCTACTAGCCCGGGCTACAACATGCCAACGGAATAAGAACTGGACGAAAGACAAGCGAAGGCGATTGAAACAGCAAAACACAATGGACTATCGTGGACGGCATGCTACGACGATGGGTGCTTCGTGCACCTTAGCGAAAAACAAGGACAAGGGTGGTACCCACAAGAACCAAAACGGAAGGGACGGACCTCGAACGAAGAACACAAAAAGATACATTAGGAGCAATGTTTTCGGAATGACTGCCGGTCTCATAAGAATGAGATGATCAAAGCCGGCTACTACCTGAGGTCGGAAGGCAGAAAGGAACCCCTTACAAAAAGGGATGAAAAGACGAGTAAGGCGAGAGAAATCGTGAGGACACGGTTGGCAGAGGAGGGGGGCGAAAAAATGGGAATGGCGACAATTCCGGACCCGGAAAGTCTACGAAGACAGATAGATAAACTATTAGCCGAACGGGAACGCCTCCAGGACCGACTAAAGGACCAAAGATTGTTGATCGAAGATCAACAACACAAGATTTCGGAACAGTAACGAGCCCTAGAGGTTGGCAACCTCACCCTCGAAGTTGTATGCAAACGATGGAGAGACTCCGAAGATATTATTCGGAGGATGCGAAGGGAGGCGAAACGGTTGGGAAGCCGGGTGACGGATTTAGGACTTTGAGTATCGTGGGACCAATGCTAGGGGGAGAGGGAGTTAATGTCACAAACGGTGACTAGCAGAAAAGGTTTTCACATGACTTATACTTATGAGTCATAGGGTTTAGTATTTTGTCATGACTACGCGATAGCGTGTCATTCCTTTGTTATGATTGGTTTATTGTTTTGACATGACTTACGATTGTGGTCATATGATTATGACTTTCGCACATGATTCATAGTTATGAGTTATGGGTTTCACGCATGTGACGCGAGTCGCGCACATGATAGGTTTATTGGGTTTTGATTGGTTAGTTATTATTGTGTAGTGACTCATATGAGTCAGATGATGAATTTCACACGATGACTCACTTATGAGTCATAGGGGCACCTGATGCGAAGGATGAGTCATGAGTTGCGGAAAGAACGGTTATAAAAGAGAGCCCTTATGGCCTCTTGGTTTAGACGAACCATCTCCTCTACACCTCCGGCGATTGAAATCTCAACACCACGAGAAATCATCGTCAACATCCTCTTTCCATCGCACTCTCAGTGAGCTGCACCCCCCCCCTGTGATAGATTCGGACTTGGGCACCCGTTTCTTAGGGCCCGTCCCATCCACCCTTTCGCTTTTGTTTCGCGTCCTCGTTTGGCTTCCTCATAGTTGTCTTGTGTCCTCGCTTAGCATTTGCACGGTCGGCAACACCCTCGCGTCCATGTTACAGACGGCTGGGATCACGGTTCGCAGTAAGAGAAAACTTTTCACCAGGCTACGGTCGATTTCTCTGCTCTCTTCGATTACGTTTCGTTCGAGGCTGCCTTGTCAGACACGCACACGTCTCCGATAGTTCCTACGATACTTGGGTCTACCCCGCCTCTCCTCCGCTCGGTTCGTCCCGTGGCTCGGTTACAGCCAAACATCCTCTCATTAGCTGGCACCCTTACTGCCACTTCCCCTGGGTCTCCCCCTTCCCCGTGGCTTGGCTCGGCCACAGCCCTCGGTTACGCTCGGTCATGGTATCGCACTGCCTCCTTGGACGATGTCAACGCCTTGGGTTACGGAGTAATGTGATGGATTTGCTTGGTTTTAGCGTTCCCTGTCCCCCCGTTCTGTGTTCTGTAGTTTTGACTGAATTTTCACGGTCGGGTTTCTGTTAGAGTACTCTGGGATATTAATGTGGTTTCTTTTGTTATTATGTCATGGGGGAGTTTTCGGGTCCGGTTTTCCTGTTGTCTCCTGCTTGTCGTGTTGGTGATTTATTTCTGTTGTCTACTTAGCCGATAGGGGTATCTTTGTCTTCGCGGCAGGATCGTGCGGTTGGTTCCACACCAGAGGGACTTGGGATGATGGTTTTTTCCGGTGGGCCGAGGAGGATTTCTTTGGGGTTTTTTCCTTACCATAGCTAGCGCTGCACGTAGCCTTTGTTCCCCGTAGTTGATAATACAAAGCGCATGATATAAAAAAAAAAAAAAAAGGCCTCTTGGTTTAGAGTTCTTTACGCAATCATCTAAGTTAATTTCCTACAATTATACTTTTATCTTTACACTTTGCAATATCGGGCCGAGACTATAGTGTCTCTCACAAGCTTAGCAATATACTGTACGAGACCGGAGTCTGTATACTCAGCGGTCATTACTCATACGTTCTGAAGTTAGTGCGATCACTATCAGGAAGAAGGTTACCTGCTGCAAGTATCGCCCGAGCGGAAGAGGATCCTTACATTCTGGGTCTTAATTTATAACCGCCATGCCCCTTGATTCGATCCAAGTTTGCGCTGTAGACATATCTTTGGTACAATCCAGTTGTCATTACCTGATGTCTTTCCCACTAGCGATGAACGGTATTCTCCTGTATAATTAGATCGAGGTTCAGAGAGGCTAATAGAAATCTAGACACATATCTGTTAGTAGATTGCTTAGGCAACATTTTATATTTTGCCGGTCATGCTCACATCTCCAAGACAGCTTCAGGAAGCATCTTCAGAATCTCCACTTCCAATCTCACATCCATCACACCCATGCTGTATCTTTGGCATCTCTCATCCTCTAATACCAGCAAGTCTTCCAGGCCATCCGGGGGCCCTGCTAGAGGACTGCCAAGAGCCCCAAATGGGACGGGACAGCTATCTGTAGTCTGTCTGAGGGAGCCTAACAGCAGGACGGCCATCCTAGGCCAGGACTGCAGGCCCTACAGGGTAAGACATATTAATTTATTAAGGTGTGGCTGGGAGGGGACTATGGGTGATGGCCGGGGACTATGGGGGGTGGCCTGGGATGGACAAGGAGTGCTGGGGAAGTGTGAGTATCAGCAAAAATAGAATATACGTCAGAAGCACCGCTATTGCTTCCAGAAGCGGGCGGCTGAGATTTTTGCGTCCTGAGCGTCTGGAGCATCTGAAGGTGGGTTGCTACACTAAGATGCTTCTGGAAGTAGGTTGCGACACTAGATTACCTCCCATGCTTCTGGACGCAATTCACAACACCATCGCGCATCTGGATTAACCACTCATCAAATCTCCTTCCAGAATAGCCTATGGTTAATACCCGCCTTCTGGATGGCTTTCCAGCCTTCTCCCCTGCTAAGAAAGGGGCTAATCTTGGCAAAGATAGATGGGTTAGTGTGGGCGCTTGGTGAGAAAGCCATCGTACTGTTAATCTTAATATTGCACCAACGACACTAAGGTATTCTATTTTCAGAACTTGATCTTTCAGAGAGCGAAAATGCCAGTTCACTCCACTCTGAAAGCGAGTGATAGCTAGGACACTCTCTGGTGTTGTGGTTTCTCAGCACTTAGCCTTTGACGCGACGCGACTCGGCACTTTCATCACCGCACTTTCATTACCGCACTTTCATCACCGCACTTTCATTACCCCCTCAATAGTCTCAACACCGGCCTACCCCTAAGTCTTCACCACCACCACATACCAGATTCTGGATCTGACACCTGCATCATACTGGGCTCAACGCCAGCTACACACAGGTATAGGATTCATCCCTATGCGATCAATACCCAGGAAGTTGCTGGCTTCTATGCAACTACTAGGCTGGCAGATTTTTACTCGATGGCTGATTACTCCACAACCACTGGACGGATTCCAATTCTGTTTGCTGGAGGTTATTGGGCTCGTCTCTAGCTACACAACGGTATAAGGTTCGTCCCTGTGCGATCAAAACCCATGAAGTTGCTGTCTTCTGTCGAAGTACTAGGCTGGCGGATTTTAATCGATGGCTGATTCCTCCACAACCGCCGGACGGATTCCAATTCTGTTTGCTGGAGGTTGTTGGGCTCGTCTCTAGCTACACAACGGTATAAGGTTCGTCTCTGTGGCATCAAAACTCAGGAAGTCGCTGACCTGTGTGGAGGGGGTATTAGGTATTAGGCTGGCGGAATTTTACTCGATGGCTGATTACTCCACAACCATTGGACGGATTCCAATTCTGTTTGCTGGAGATTGTTGGGCTCGTCTCCTGCTACACAACGGTATAAGGTTCGTGTCTGTGGCATCAAAACCCAGGAAGTCGCTGACCTTTGTGGAGGGGGTGTTAGGTATTAAGCCGGCGGATATTTACTCGATGGCTGATTACTCCACATCCATTGGACGGATTCCAATTCCGTTTGCTGGAGATTGTTGGGCTCATCTCTAGCTACACAACGGTATAAGGTTCGTCCCTGTGCGATCAAAACTCATGAAGTTGCTGTCTTCTGTGGAAGTACTAGGCTGGCGGATTTTAATCGATGGCTGATTCCTCCACAACCATTGGACGGATTCCAATTCTGTTTGTTGGAGGTTGTTGGGCTTGTCTCTAGCTACACAACGGTATAAGGTTCATCTCTGTGGCATCAAAACTCAGGAAGTCGCTGACCTGTGTGGAGGGGGTATTAGGTATTAGGCTGGCGGATTTTTACTCGATGGCTGATTACTCCACAACCATTGGACGGATTCCAATTCTGTTTGCTGGAGATTGTTGGACTCGTCTCTAGCTACACAACGGTATAAGGTTCGTCCCTGTGCGATCAAAACCCATGAAGTTGCTGTCTTCTGTCGAAGTACTAGGCTGGCGGATTTTAATCGATGGCTGATTCCTCCACAACCACTGGACGGATTCCAGTTCTGTTTGCTGGAGGTTGTTGGGCTCGTCTCTAGCTACACAACGGTATAAGGTTCGTCCCTGTGCGATCAAAGCCCATGATGTTGCTGTCTTCTGTGGAAGTACTATGCTGGCGGATTTTACTCGATGGCTGATTCCTCCACAACCACTGGACGGATTCCAATTCTGTTTGCTGGAGGTTGTTGGGCTCGTCTCTAGCTACACAACGGTATAAGGTTCGTCCCCACGCGATCAAAGCCCATGAACTTGCTGTCTTCTGTGGAAGTACTAGGGTGGCGGATCTTTACTTGATGGCTGATTACTCCACAACCAGTTGACGGATTCCAATTCTGTTTTTTGGAGGTTGTTGGGCCCATCGCCAGCTACACAACGGTATAAGGTTCATCCCTACGCGATCAAAGCTCATAGAGTTGCTATCGGCGGAGCATGAGGCAGGGGGGGAAAACACGGAAGCTTGTATATAAATAAGTACTAGTAGTAGTAGAATGAGACATAGAATAGAAGACTATTTAAGAGAACTTTAGAAGATCTAGTATTGTGACCTGGGTCAGAGGTGGGAAAAGGGGGGCCCCTTGGGGTTATCTGAATACTTCCAGTAGATTGAGTGTTGCTTCCGGAGTGCCTCCTGAAGATTGTGTGTTGCGTCCAGTGCTTCCTGAAGGTGTGGTGCTACATGTGCTTGCGTCTGGATGCATGTTTAGCGCTACCCCTGCATCTAGAATCGCGGTTGACGTTTTGAGTGTCCTGAGTGTCTGAAGCACAGGATGCTCAGGACGCATATAATTATTTTTGCTGATGAGGACGGCCAGGAAAGAGTGAGGATGGCCGGGCATGGTTGAGAATAGCAGGGAATAGGTGAGGATGACCGGAGATGGCTGAGGAAGGCACAGCATGGGTGAGAATGGTGGGGAACTGTGGGGGACAGCCGAGGACTGTGGGGGATAGCCGGGGACTGTGGAGAATGGCCTAAAACTCTGGAGGATGGCTGAGGAAGGCAAGAATAATATCTCAGACTCATGATGCAACAAGGATTGGTTCAGAGGTCCAAGTACAAGGACTATAGTCCTATAGTCCGTCCAGTCCTTACTCTCCCAGGCGTAGTCTGTCCTAGCCCCCCCCAAAAAGATGGATAATGAGCCATTGTCCGTCCCGTCTGAACCCAAAGATGGATGGACTGGATGGACAGGATCACAGATGCCAGCTGCTGATCCACATAAACTAAAGGCTCTTCTTGTTGATTCTGTGACAAATGTTCATATCCTGTAGCCATCATGGAGAAGCCTTTACTAGCATTAGAGGCACTTGAGTGTAGACTTTTTTTAACTCGAGGCTGTGGACTTATGTCCATTCTGATTCTCGATACTATTTCTGTGTACACTACTCAGGTGTTGGACGAGATTATCTTTTGATTTGAATCAGTTTTCATCCACCTGCTTATAGCCCTCATATGGGAAGCTAAAGAGCTTCTGGCATTTCTAGTAGGCAATTGAGTCTCTATGAACTGAGTTCTTGTAAAGCTTGAGTTCTGCTGAGTGGCCAAATATTTTTCCACAATTGCGTTTAGTGCACTGGTATATCATCTTGTTGGAATACTAAACTTTAACCTCCCTGTCTCTTCCTCGGCATCCAAGAATTCGTAGGTATTCCCTATAAAAATAGTTGTAATTTATCAAACTACACCATAGTATGAATATAGATTATATTTAAGTCTTTCACGGAAATTCTTAGCATGAGCTAGAGCAATACTGCGTGGCTCTTCCACATCATCTGCAACTTCTGGCATCTCTTGCCTTGCTGATTCCTCCTCTGCTTCCAGGCCTTCTCTTAAGAAGTTTCCATTATCTAAGCCATACTCCTCCATAAAACAAAAACCGTATAGAGTAATACATGCATGCAACCATAAATAAACAAACTCAAGATCTGATAAATTATGAATTTTTGTTCTTAGTCCACGTAAACACTGAAACCGACCTTTAAGCAATCTGTTCGTATGCTCACTTGCAACTCGTGTAAGTGAAAGTTGATAGTTGAATGTTCAGTTTTCTCCCATATCCTTTTTTGGCCACTTATAGGATGTCACTAGCCACTCCTTTATAGGAAACCCAGTATCACCCCAAGCCCAGCATCCTTCTCCAAGTAAAGTACTATGTTCCTTATAGAGGTGGGTTTCTTTCCAACAGTAGGAGTCGGACCGGCTGCCCACAAATCCAATAGCGTAATCGATTATTCTTTGGTCCAGTGTATTGACAATTTGAATATTTAGTGAATAGTTGGACTTTTGATCGAAAAAGGATTCACCATAGTAACTCGGTTTTGTATATAATGGGATCAATGTGCCATCAATCATCATCCAACCATTCCGCCTTTCTGAAATTGCGACTTCCTCTACTCTTTCCTTATATGCATTTCTCTCCTCCACTGCAGGCCAGGAAATACAGTGTTCTCAAAGACCAGAAGAGAGAATAGCATACAAGACTCACTTGGTATATAGTACTACAGTACTATTACAAATCCCTCCCCATAATGCAACCTGTCGGATTGAAGCACTATTGCCAAACGATCCAAATTGATGGAGGGTAACCATTAGCTGACGCTCAACACTGATTTGCTGTTCGTGGTTTGGGGATCGATTGGTAAAAATAGGAGAAGAGGCGATAATAGTGCTGAGTTTATTAAAAGTTGCGGGAAGCATAGTGGCAAATATACGAAAATGCCCAGCAAGTTCAGGCCCACTGGGGTCTCGGTAGACATTTAGGCAAAGATCAATTACAGCTGCAGTTTTAGGAACTGGGTTTCGAGAGCGCAAATAGCGGTGTGATAGGACTTGCTCTAGGAATAGGAGAAGAATTTGAGAATTCGGCAGGTGGGGGGTGAGAACAGGACGGTGTCTCTCAATGATCTGAAAAAGAAGAGTCAAAATAAGTAATTCTTGGACAATGCGTTCACGATGAGAAGGTGACAGCATTTTGAAGAACTTGTCTCTTGTTGTTGACGACATATATCTCTTTTTCCATTAAAAGATAGGTCCCTTAATTTGCCTTGGGAAGAAATTGATTTTACACTAATAACATTTTTACTCTAATAAAATTTTCATCACTAGTTGCTCTGATTATGTCTTCTTTTGTGCAAGGCAACAGTGTACCACCCACCACCGAACCATCAAACCATTCTCAGTAGCAACTCCAGACCCAGTACTAGTACCGCGGTTCATTTTTCCGGTTCATAGTTCGTGAACCACAAACCGCCTCTTTGAACCGCCGTGAATCGGTAGTGTCAGACCCCCTAGTAGGTCACCTTGGCCAGGCCCGGCTTCTGTTTTGGAAAGCTGCTTTCCCACACTCTGGCCTGGCCGTACACAAACCCGGACGGACTGGCGGTTGGTTCACTTGGTCACTTAGGCAGATATGTTGGTTGAGCACCCGGGGCTCTGATCGAAACTGTTCCGACAGAATCGATGCTGGACCTGGTGGTCTAGTAGGCTGATATAGGTTTATTCACATTAGTTAATTTTAGTAGCCCATAATAATGTCTCTTTATTGTTTGTAATTTGTCTCTTGTCACTCGCCATAACTTTCTTATGGTGAAGTACTAAATATCCAGATCAATGGTGAGTTTATAGTATAGAGTCCGTGGGTTACTATTACTATTACCAATGTATGATACTCAGTAAATTTTAAGTATTATAGCACAATATTGTTAATGGATTAAAGAAAATATAAGACAAGTCACTTAGGCGTAATATACAAATGGACCAAACTCCTGGATCTAACCTACAACAGCAAGTGTAGAACCCTCCCCTCTCCCCACAAGAAAGGGAAATGAAAGGAAGGGAGCAAAACCATTACAACCGGAGATCCAACGACTCACAGCCATTCCTAACACCGTAATCATGTAATATATCACCGCCTACAGACTCCGGCTCCGGAATGAAATTTACCGAGCAAGAACAAAGAGACAAGAAAAAAATAGAGGAAGGGAGAAAAAGACTATCAGGTGTAGGAATCCGCGGTTGCTTACTTACTCCCGTCGGTATCTGCCAGAAGAAAGTGAAAGATAAGACAAGACAAATAAATGGGTGGGAGAAAGGAAGCCATACAATACAAAGAATATGGCGCTACCCGCGGAAAGTGGGTTCTAGTTTGTATTCTTGTTCTAGCGGTAATGAATTGGAGTTTAGGTCTTGGTCGGATACCTGATGAAGAGAAAAGGTGATACAATATATAATCAATTTTCACGACACGCATGTGGATACTATTTTCGAGAAGGTGGTAGAGGTCCAAAGGGGTGAATTAATAGGGTAGGTGTACATGTATTAATAAATGTGACAATTGTACAGCTAGCTCCGATACGATCGATGGGGATGATAGGTACTCTCAGAGATGTTAGGATGAGGGGAGACGCTTGCGCTTAGAACGACGCAAGGCCGGCTGAGCCGCTCGACGACACTTGAGTGGCCTCGAAGGATTCAGGGTTGTAGACTTAGTGGAAGGACCGGATATGGGGGTGGACCTGAGAACAGATGACAAGGGGCGTTCTTCCAATTGATTCGATGGAGGCCCGTGGGAGTGGGGGAGAGGGATGACTGAGGTGATCTCACGCCCTGCGTCGAGAATTACGCTTTCTCGTTGCGACATAGGAGCCAATTCCATTTCCTCTTGGGTAGCGAGAGCAGAGGCGGATGTTTGGTGCCCCACTCCACTATTTTCGGGCGTTTCGTGATTGGAATGCCGGTGTTTTGATAATAGACTTATCGTCCCGAAATAATTAGACTTAGTAGCGTATGCCAATGGCGTCAGGCCGTCACAATCTGCCGAATTGGGGTTGATATCCCTGCGCTCCAATAGTAGCTTCACAATGCGCTCGTTTCCACCCTCGGCAGCTAGTGGTAATGGTGTCCTGCCATTCTCGTCCCACGAATTTGGATCGATATCCCCTCACTCCAGAAGTAGCTTCACGGCGTCCGTATTTCCATGGTCGGCAGCAAATGACAGTAGTGTTTGACCATGCCAGTCTAAAGGATCGGGATCGATATCCCAGCGTTCCAGGAGCAACCTCACCACATCAGTTGATCCAGAACTCACAGCATAATATAGTGGTGTGTTGCCTTCGTGATCTGGGGTATTGGGATTTACATCTTCTCGCTCCAAGAGTAACCTCACGACGACCGAAGACCCGACGTAGTGCCATTCCCGCCCCGCAGCATGCGATAACGGGGTCTGGCTATTTAAATCCGGCAAATCGGGGTCAAAATCCCCTCCCTTCAAGAGTAGCTCCACAGGTCCCTCACATCCCCCTTGGGCAGCGTATGAGAACTGGGTCCTGCCTATCTCGTCCGACCAATCGGAATCCAGATACCCACGCTTCATGAACAGCTCGACGATGTCCTCAGACCCAGATAGGAGAGCGTATGCTAGTACTAGGGGGCCGCAACCAACGAGATCGACATTCACTTGCTCCAAGAGCAGGTTCACAATATCTCGATGTCCACATCTGGCAGCAGATAGTAGTGCCCTCATGCCATTCCCATCCGGGAGGTTGGGACCGACATTGCACCGCTGCAAAAGTAGTCTCACAATACCTTCATATCCACGGCCAGCAGCAGATGACAGAGGCGTACTATGGCCATTCGCATCGTGAAAATCGGGGTCGAAATCCCCTCGCTCTAGGAGCAGCTTCACAACGCCCTCGCATCCCCGAAAGGCTGCTGCCGACAGCATTGTCTGGCCACCTGGAAACAAACTGTTGGGATTGACGTCCCCCCGCACAACGAAGAGCTTCATAATTGCCTCGTGCCCCAGGATAAAAGCATCCATTACTGGTGTGTAGCCGTCTGAATCCGGGAAATTGGGATAGGCACCCCTCTGCGCCAAGAGTAGCTTCACGATGTCCTCATGTCCAAAGTAGGTAACATAAGATAGTGGCGTCGCACGGCTGGGACCCCACGAATTGGGATTAACATCCTTATGCTCTAGGAGCAGCTCTACTACGGCCTGATGTCCGGCTCTGGCAGCATAAATGAGTGGTGTTTCGCCCAGTGTGTCTGATAACATAGGGTCAACTTCCATCTGTTCAAGATATAGCTTTGCGAGGGTGGAATTGCCGTGTTTAGCAGTGTTCGGCCCTTAGAATCCCGCCCGTTCAGGTCCCATCTTTTCATGTCCAGCATAGCAATGGCGACCTGGATTACCCCCATGTATGTAACGCCGTCTATTCCAGTAAAGCCTCTGAGATCAGGACTTCTACCGCGCCAATGATCGGCCTCGGACAAAAATCCAACACTCTTCTCACGCAGGAGAACTTCAGCCCATATATGGTTCGCATCTCGTTGAAGAAGCTGAAGGGCAAGCCGCTCCGCGTATTCCCCTATCTCTTTCCTGGCATGGAATCCCCAGTAACATGAAGCATAGTGAAGAAACGTCATTGTTGACGGGATAGCACAGAGAGCAGTTGAAAGCCCGCACACGAACTGAAAGTTTAAATAGGTGAGACATATTTCGGCCATCATCGAGTGAGGTGTGATGAACAAGTTGGGACGGGCCACAAGATACTCTTGAAGCGTAAAATGCACTAGATGGACTGTTGATGCTTGCTCATCAATCGCGACAAGTCCTAATGTGCAACTCAGCAAGGTCCGAATTGATGGGACATTGTCGGCATTGAGGTCGGTGGTTCTTAGTTCCACCCCTAATGCATGACACAATTCTCCTGCTTTTAATTGCCGTTCGGAACATGATATCCACATCAGTGCTTCCATTCCTAGCTTCACGCGGTTCCCTTTTTGCTTCTTTATGCGATCCAATGTTGTGCTGTATGCATCATCCAAACCAAAGCCATTGGTCATCTTATGGAGCGTTTGTCTTCTCTGATGTATTGTCGCATCTGCCAGAACCGCATCCATAATTAGGGAAACGAGAAGGAATCTAGTGGCAAATGTTAGCTCATAACTTTGGATTCACTGTGGACAGGTTTTACATACGCTCCCGAGATCTTCTCCGGAATAATTCTACGAATATCAGCCTCTAGTCTCATTTCCATCGCATCTAGCTCGGAGTCGTTTTTCAGCCTCATGATAAGGTATTCCCGAATATCCTCCTCCGTGGGTTTTATGGGGGGCTGGTCGGGGTATCCGGGGAAATATTTCTTCACTTCCCCTCGAATATGTGGCCTCCCGGTGATGAGCAGCCGAATATTTGGACACTCTCGAATAATGCGCTGCAAAGAGTCCCAAATTTTAGGTCGATGTTTTATGGGAAACTCATCTAATGCATCAATGCAGATAAATGCTCGTAGCAATGATGAAACTGACTTAACGAGCAACGCGCAGATTTCCGGAAGTCGGAGTGGTCGACCGTCAACCTCTCTCTTCGCTCGATCAAAAACTGTCTCTATCTCTTCCGGAATCGGTTCTACCCCTGTGACAATTTGCTTTAAGAGAGTTGATAATACACTAGTCGCAGATTGCTCTTTATGAGCATGGAAGTCGCAGTAGATACAAGCCACTACCATGTTGCCCCCATCGAGCCCATCGCATAGTGTATCTATTAGAAGCGAGCTTTGTTTCCGCGCTCAAGTCAGTCCTGAGAGCTATTTCAATGTTCAAGGGAGCCACTACCACATACCACAGATATGTCTTCCCCACACCTGGATCTCTATAATAGAATAATATTGGATTGACGTCGTGGCTCGCGCTCGTATGCCATTTCTTAAACTCGCTCGTGTGAAGATACCGGTTTCCTACTGCATCCACCCGGCCCTCACGCACAGCCTGATGCTTTTCTCTAGGTGCCATGGGAGATAACCACTCTAGAATCTGCCGCTTCTCGTCCGACACCGATATCTCACAGTTGTTCCATACATTCTTGTAACTATCGGTCACATTACCAACGTTTTGGTTTATGTTAGCAGTCGGGTTTTGGTATGCTGTAGAATTCATCTTGTCTTTCCTGTCGTTTTTGTTGCTCGATATGGCAGTAATCGTGTCATTCAATAACAGAAGCCGTAATGAGAAAAAAAAGAAAAATTGGGCGTGTGTAGCCAAGGTTAGAGAGGATGAAAGTCAAGGCTTCACAAGCACTCCTTAGGCTCGTTTCAAGTCGGCGGGTTGAGGCGGCTCTTCCCTTAATGCCTTGCCAGAAAAAAGAACATAGCTCCGGCGGCAGCTCGAGTACGATACGCCCCGATCTGCTACCATTCATGTAAGTGTGCCCACGAATCAAAACTAGAATCTTTGCCCACCGCTTAGCTCATGCGCTGGCAATCAACCCGTCATCTATTTGCACCCTAGTTTGTTTTGGCAACGAGCCAAACAGACCCTAGCCCCCCCCGCAATATCTACCCCTAATGTTCTACCGTTTGTAAACGCGCCCAGCTCGCATATTGCCAAGACTAGATGCGTAAGACATGCTGAGAACCAGATCTCAAAAAGCAAATGGGTTACTCTCAGGTGAATTTTTAATCTAACTACTTAGATCCAGGCCAGGGCTGTTTATTTTATGCGCTGTTGGGTTCTGTGCTATTAGTCTGAGATACAGGTACGGGAAAATTCGGACCATAGCGTGTTCACCAACGTCAAAGCATTGCGCGTGCTCGAGCGGAGATCGTGTGACTGCCGCACTCAACATGAACTGCCAGACGGTCAACATTAAAATACAGACTCCATTGGTCTCTAAAATTCACCACTCGCCCCAGTGCTGTCCGCCCAACTCAGCGCCCCACAAACATAACAAGTTAGAGCTATGCCGCCTAGCGCACGACACTGCCGGTAGTTATAAAATTTAATATGACATATTGCCTTTGTGTTCATCATTTGCTGTGGTTGCCCAGTCGATACGTGCCAGACGGCAGATGCAGTCCCAAGGCAGGTGTGTCGCATGTTGGACAAGGTTGTAAGCCAGGCGAGAAAGTGAAATAAGCAAAAGAAGAATTGCCAATACCTGGTATTTCAATTGTTTCCTGTACCGTAAACCTGTTGCGATTCACCATCTCTTTCAGTTAACTAATCATGTGATGCAAAGACAAAAGTTCTCAAGACGGATTAATGGCAGTGCTTCCCCGACACAATACACTGAGGGCTTTATAGGTGTTTGATCCCATTGGCGGGGTTTCGCACTTCTGTTAATCTGCCAGATTACTCGCAAACCTATCGTGGGCTGATGCTGCAATTTGCAGGGGCCAGTGGAGGTGGCAAATCACAAGAGCTTCCATGGCGCTGTCGTGGATGGCGGTAGTGAAGATCCGGAAGAGCCCGCAGGTAGCTCCTTCCGAGTAAACTATTCTTGACTAGGGTCCAATCCTCCTTAAAGCAATAAATCCTTAACCACAAGCAAAAGACAGCTAAGAGGGCATTTAGTTCACAGTCCTCGGAGACGGCCATCATTAAATTTTGAAATGCTGACTCCAAAAATGAGCCTCTCCCAGGTGCCACCGCCAAAAAATCTCAAATCCACAAAACTCCATTCGGAATTGAAACTAAAATGCTAATGAAGTACATATGTAGCCATGAAAGAAACACCAAAAAATAGTGACAAAAAATTAATAGCGAGACAATAAGGCATAAGATGTGCCATAGAAACTCATTCGGATCCTCATAAATCCTCGCCAAACCGAGTGCTAGCTTGGCAACAGCGACGGAACTGCGAAACGAAGCGCAACGCTAAGCAACACAACGAGTTCGATCGCTAATGCACAGCTTTGAAGTGGGAAGGTCCCACTTCCTTACTCGCGCCGAGAATAAGTCCTGAGACAGCGGGCGCAACCACAATCCCCCCCAAAATTCAGCCATCACGTCAACCACAATAGCTATCACAATTGCAACCACGACTATAATGTCAATTAATACTAAGGCCTCTATATTAGAGTCCCTTCCTCTCTCTCTAGGGACCTAGCATTTGGCAATGGGAACTTTCTTTTGACCGGCGCCAACTTGAGTCGTTTCGGCGTTAGGATAGCTAAGTTCTATGGGGAATTGTGGTTGCGCCCGTTGTCTCAGGACTTATTCTCGGCGCGAGTACTCCCATACTCTATCCAACTAATTAACAGTAAGGACAGGAGTGTATATAAAGGCAGTGAAGTCGTTCTCTCAGCCTTCCATCGATCGGGAAACATGTCCTTTCCCCTCGACATATGTCCCCATTTCCCGTTTCTAGATTACCTTGGCAAGAAAGGAAAAGGCGAGTATCGTAGGGAGCTCCCAACGTTCATCACCTTCACATACCCCAAGCGCATGTCCGAAAGCTTTATCCGATAGATAAAGCGATAGGCTGGGCGCTGTATGCTAACCATGCCAAGCAGCACCAGAGAGTTTTGACAGCTATGACTGAGTATAATATAAACCCTGACCCTAACTGCAATACCCCGTAATTCCTAGAACATCATCCTAAAATTGGGGCTCTAAATGGATGACGACCTAAAGACCACACAGTTAGTTCGTTACGGGGCACGAAGCGGGGGCCCGGGGGCCCCGTAACGAACGCCACACACACTCGACCATTGCCAATGTTTCAGAACCCTAGCCCATAGTGGGCTTGGCCAACTCGATGTAAGCGATTCCCAAGCCACGAATATGTCCGTTTCACCTATTTCTAAGTCAAGTTCATAATTGCGAAGCATTCATGCAAATGGTTTAGATATGAGCAGAAATCCACAAAGATGAAAAATAGTGCAACAACTTAATTGTAGGTATTCAGGTAGTATTTCATAAAAATTCATTCTTAAAATGAGTGAGAATGTAATAGCTCTGGTATGTTAGAGTGGGCGAGGAAAAAAATAGGTGTGGATAGTATCAGTAGAACAGCTCTTGCCCACAAGGTAGCCACCAGTAGAGAAGATAATTGGTTTGATTAAAACCAGCAAGAAATCTGGTGGGAAATTACTAATCAAAGCGAACTAAGGCTTCGAATTAAAAATGTCCTTAGTGCCTAGTGATGGACACGATCAGATCATGATCGATCATTGATCGACTATACCATGACCGATCCCCTCAATCATATGGTCCCCTCGATCAGATCATGATCGATCATTGCAAGTATGATCTGATCGATTTCATCGATCATTGGTACTGATCGATCATAGTCGATCATGATCGAGCATCGTCGACTAAACTCGATCATGACCGATCACTCTTCCAAATTTTATACTAAATAGAGGAAACTAAGATACATAGGTCAAGAATACTCTATAAGGGAACAGGAATAATCGTCATACCAAAGGCACAAAAATTAACCAACCTTAATCATGTGCGCAGAGTTGCTGTAATCAATTACTCGAGCAGTACTATGATCGACTATGATTGATCATGCTCGATCAGGGTCACCAATTTGATCGATCATTCGATCATAAGGTCCCCTCGATCAGATCATGATTGAGCATGACCCCCATGATCTGATTGATCATGATCGTGCCCATCACTATTAGTGCCCCTGCAATTTAAGGACAGAATCTCGGTATTCCGAGTGATTCATTGTGCTAATTTCTTCTCTCATGGTGTTCCCCTCTACGAGTAAATTAAGCACAGGACAACAGAGATCCCCGCTACCATGTTAGGATATATAGCTTATGCACTAGGATCGATTCTCGTGCAACTTTGCCTTTCATCAGCATCCTTCATGCTTTGGCAAAGACCCCATCTTTAATTTTAAGAGTTAATCTTACAGTATTCGCATGTGCGCCATCAGGTTCACCCATCGGAAATGGAGTGACCGCAAAGAAAAGAGGACGATAGAGTGACGGCACCCACCTGCATTAATGAATTTCGGAAGTCAGAAGCTCAAAGTCTCCCTAGTCATGTCGGAAGCAATGCCGTAGGAAAAGTAAGAACACAAAATGACAAACCCCCCGCGGGAGAGTCTCGCAAATATTTGCAGGGAGTCCCAACTTCGGACTACAAACTTTCCCTTCGAGGTGGAGTGCCGTCATTCTAATGGGGCGAGTATTCAAGACAAGGATGGAGAATCCGAGGGCTCAAAGTATGTCTGAGCCACCGGAGCTCGCTCGGAGGTTTTCAAAAGAGCAGAAAAATGATCTAACCTACACCTGTCTATATTGTGGGTTGCCAAGTGTAAGAAATCGTGCTTCAATACTTGTATTTCCAACAATCACGAGTGACATCCGGTGACTGCGTGCATTACCCACCATTATCTACACCTATTTCTTGGCCCAACTTTCTTCTACTGCGTTCTTCTTCTTTTCTTTTCGTTTCCCTTCCGTTTAATTTCTTTATTTTCTATAGGCAATAACCTGGTTTCTTCGGTTGCCGTTCTCCGCTCTCGTACTCATGATCCAGCCCAATGCCAAGATTGGCCCTCCACCTAAGCAGACCAGCAAAGACTAGAACAACGAGCCGACTCATATTACCAGGGTCAATTCTGAAGAAGAAGCCGCTTTTTGTGTGGTTGGGGCTTTGATTCAACATTACTCTCATAGAATAGGTCATCTGGTCTGGCGGCCTAGTAGATCTTTAAGACTTACACATATCCGGAGATGCACCATATTAAATTATTTTGTAGTCAATTCACGAATTCCAAAATAATATTCTCTTTATTCGGTATCTCTTACGTCTCCCGTCACTCGCCGCAAATTTCTCATGCTGCAACACTCGACATTCGAAGCGGTGATGAACCCACAGCAGAAGCATATAAATTACTATCGCCAATTTTCAATAACTTACTGACTAGAGTTCTAATATTATGACACAATGGCATATCGCGATTAAGGAAAACTGATACAGCCAGCCTACAGGTTATGCAAATTGAGCAACAAAACGCCCCGGATCTAACCTATAATAGCAAGTATAGAAACCTCCCCTCTCGCTAAAAGAAAAAGAAAGGAAAGGGGCGAAATCACCACAGGACATCCAACAAATCACAGCTATTCCTACACCGCAATCACGCAATATATCACACTCAGCAAACTCCCGCCCTGGGATAAGCCTAACCTAGCAAAACACCTTTAAGGAGACAAGAAAAAAAATAGAGGAAAGGAGAAAAACACCACCATATATAGGAATTCGCAATGACTTATTTACTCCCGCTGACACTACCTGGCAGAAGGTAGAAGACAAGACAAGATAAAGAAAGCGTTGAGAAAAATAAGCTAGGAAGAGAATAGGACTTTACCGGCAAAGAATGTCCTCTAGCGTGTATTATCGTTTTAATAGGAATGATTCAGAGTTTGGGTTTTGTCCGGTTACCTTATGAGGAGAAAGGCTGATACAATATTTGATAGAAATCGATTTTCACGACTTGCATGTGAATACTATTTTCGAGGAGGGGGTAGAGGTGCAAAGGGGTGTATCGATAGGGCAGGTGTACATGTATTAATAAATGTGATAATTGTACGGTTATCTCCGATATAGTCAATGGGGATGAAAGGTATTCTCATAGATGTTGGGTGGAAGGGAGCCGCTTGCGCTTAGAACGGCGCAAGGGCGGCTGGGCTGCTCTAGGGCGCTTGAGCGGCCTCGAAGGATTCTGGGTGGTAGACTTAGTGGAAGGATCGGATATGGGGGTGGGTGGGAGAACAGATGACAACGGACGTGCTTCGAGTTGATTCAATTGAGGCTCGTCACAGTGGAGGAGAGGAATGACTTTAGTGATCTCACGTCCTGCGTTGAGGATAACGCCCCCCCGTTGTGATATAGGAGCTAATCCTATTGCCCCTTGGATACCTAGAGTAGGAGAGGATGTTTGGTGCGCCACTCCACTATTTTTTGATATTTCGTAATTGAAGGGCCGGGATTTTGATAATAGCCTCATCGTGCCGACAAAGTTAGACCTAGTAGCGTATGCTAATGGTGTCAGGCCATTCCTGTCTACCGAATCGAGGTTGACATCCCCGCGCTCCAAGAGCAGCTTCACAATGTGTTCATATCCATACCCTGCAGCAAGTGATAGTGGTGTCATGCCAAACCGGTCTAACGAATTGGGATTAACATCCCCTCGATCCAAGAGCAGCTTTACAAGGTCCCCACAGCCATCTCGGACAGCAAGCGATAGTGGTGTCCGACTATCCATGCCCACCGAATTGGGATCGATATCCCCGCGCGCTAGAAGCAACTTCATCACATCCATTGATTGAGAATGCACAGCATGATGGAGTGGTGTGTTGCCATCGTGATCCGGCGTATTGGGGTTGGCATCCTCCCGCTGTAAGAGTAACTTTACAGCGCCCGGAGACCCGAAGCTCCTGAATCTATTCTTGACAGCATGTGATAGTGGAGTCTGGCCATTCTTATCCGGCAAATCTGGATCGAAATTCCCTCGCTCTAGGAGCAGCTCCACAATACCTTCACGTCCACCTCCAGCAGCGTATGATAGTTGCGTCCTGCCTATCGCATCCGACCAATCGGGATCCAGATACCCACGCTCCAAGAATAACTCCACCATGTCCTCACATCCAGAGCTGGCAGCGCATGCTAGTACTTCCTGACCACAACCAACGAGATCGACATTCACTCGATCCAAGAGCATCTTCACAACATCCCGTCTTCCACATCTGGCAGCAGATAGTAGTGCTCTCAAGCCATCCCCATTCGGCAGGCTAAGACTAACACATTCTCGCTCCAAAAGCAGCTTCACAATATCCTCATTTCCAGATCCGGCAGCATAAACCAGTGGCGTTTTTCTATCTTGATCACACGAGCTAGGATCAACATCGCCCCCTCTACAAAAGTAGCCTTACAATGCCCTCATGTCCCCAGCCAGCAGCCCACGATAGTGGCGTCCGACCATGCTCACCCGAAGGGTCGGGATCGGCATCCCCTCGCTCCAGGAGTAGCTTCGCGGGGCCCTCGTGTTCCGCACAAACTGCGAACAATAGAGCCGTCATACCATCAGGATCCGAACTGTTGAGACTGACATCCCCTCGCTGCAATAGCAGCTTCACAATGCACTCATGTCCTTGCATTGCAGCAAGCATTAGCGGGGTGGTGCCCCAACTATCCGATAGATTAGGATTGACATCCCCGTGGGCCAGGAGCAGTTTCACGATGCTGTCATGTCCAAAGTAGGCAGCATCGGATAGTGGCGTCCAACAGTGGCAATCCCGCGAATTAGGATCCACGCTCCTATGTTCAAGGAGCAACTCCACTACGGCCTGATGCCCATGTCTCGCAGCATGGTGAAGTGGTGCTTGACCTTTTTTGTCTGATAACGTAGGATCGACATCGCTCCGTTCAAGAAGTAGCCTTATGAGTGTTGAATCCCCGTGTTTAGTAGCCCATATCAATGGTGTTTGGCCCTTAGAATCCCGCCCGTTCAGGTCCCATCTTCTCATTTTTACCATAGCAATCGCGACCTGGGTAACCCTCATGTATGCGACGCCGTGTAGTCCAGTAAACCCCCTGAGATCAGGACTTCTACCGTGCAAATGATACTCGTCGAACCAGAAGCGAACATTATCTTCACGCAAGAGAATGTCTGCCCATATATGGTTCGCATCTCGTTGGAGAAGCCGTGAGGCAAGCTGTTTCACATCATCCCCCATCTCCTTCCTTGCATGGAATCCCCAGGAACATGAAGCGTAGTGGAGAAACGGCATCGCGGACGGGATTTCACCCAGAGTAGTTGAAAGTTCGCACACGGACTGAAAGTTTAGATAGGTGAGACATATTTCTGCCATTATAGAGTGAGGTGTGATGAACAAGTTAGGACGAGCCACAAGATACTCTTGAAGCGTGAAATGCACGAGACGGACTGCTGATGCTTGATCCTCAATTGTGATAAGTCCTAATGTGCAACTCAACAAGGTTCGTATCGACGGGACATTGTCAGCATCGAGTTCGGTGGTTCCCAATTCCACCCCTAATGCATGACACAGTTCTCCTGCTTTTAACTGCCGTTCGGAACATGAAATCCACATCAGTGCTTCCATTCCTAGCTTCCGACGGTGCCCTTTCTGCGCCCTTATGCGATCTAATGTTGCGCTGTATGCGTCATCTAAACCAAAGCCGTTGGTCATCTTATAGACCATTTGTCTTCTCTGATGTATCGTCGCATCCGCGAGAACCGAATCCATAATCAAGGAAACGAGAAGGAACCTAGAGACCAAGTTAGCTCATAACTTTAGGTTAAATATGGGCGGGTTTTACATACGCCCCCGAGATCTTGTCCGGAATAATTCTAAGAATATCCGCCTCCAGTCTCGGATCCATCGCATCCAGCTCGGAGTCATTTTTCAACCTCATGATAAGGTATTCCCGAATATCTTCCTCGGAAGGTTTTATGGGGGGTTGATCAGGGTATCCGGGGAAATATTTCCCCACTTCCTCTCGGATGTGCGGCCTCCCAGTAATGAACAACCGAATAATTGGACACTCCCGAATAATGCGCTGCAAAGACTCCCAAAGTTTGGGTCGATGTTTCGTGGGATACTCATCTAAAGCATCAAAGCAGATAAATCCCTGTAGCAGCGACGAGACGGTATTCACGAGCATCGTGCAAATTTCAGGAAGTTGGAGTGCCCGACCGCCGACCTCTCTCTTCGCTCTGTCATAAACTGCCAGTATTGCTTCAAGAGAGCAGCTAACACGCCAGTCGCGGATTGCTCCTTATGAGCATTGAAGTCACAGTAGATACAAGCCACGGCCATGTTGCTCCCACCAAGCCCATCGCAAAGTGTATCTATCACAAGAGAGCTTTATTTCCGCGCTCAAGTTAGTTCTGGGGGCTATTTCAAAAGAGCCACTACTACGCACCTCAAATATGTCTTCCCCACACCAGGATCCCCATAATAAAATAATACCGGATTGACGTCCTGACTCGTGCTCGTATGCCATTTCTTGAACTCGCTCGTGTGAAGATACCGGTTTCCTACTCCATCTACCCGGCCCTCACGCACAGCCTGATGTCTTTCCCGAGGTGACATGGGAGACAACCACTCCAGAATCTGCCGCTTCTCGTCCGACACCGATATCTCACAGTTGTTCCATATATTCTTGTAACTGTCCGTCACATTACCAACGTTGTTCATGTTAACGCTCGGGTTTTGGTATGCTATAGAACCCATCTTGTTAGTCTTTCCGTTGTTCTTGATGGTCGAGATGGTACTGGTCGTGTTATTCGTGAATCGAAAGAGGTTGTAATAAGAGAGAAAATATTTTTTCCAGAGGGTTTGGGCAAAATCAGGCGAGGATGAATGTTAGAGCTTCACAAGCACTCCTTGGGCTCTTCGCAAGTCGGTGGATGGGGGTGGCAGCTCCAGCAGCAGCTTGAGTATGATTAGCTACAGGGATGCCACCATGCATGCGCTCCCTCGCCAAGGCACAAAATTGGCCCACAAATCAAAGCTAGGAGCTTAGCCCGCCGCTTATCTCATGTGTTGGCAATTAACTCCATCCTACCCCCCCCCCCAGTTTTTTATTGCCATGAGCAAAAAAACAAAACAAGTTTCAGTTTCCTCCCAATGCCGGTACGGTATCTCTTCGTAGTGTTCTTCAGTTTGTAAGCACGCCCAGATCTACATATCGAATGCATAGGACCAGCCGAGAAGCAGATTTCAAAAGAAAATGGGTAAATCTCAAGAGAATTTTGAATCACCTGACTACTTAGATCCAGGTCAAATTCCTTTAATTTATGCGGTGTTGAGCTCTGTGCTAGGAGGCTAAGATACATAATATGCAAGAAAATCCGGGCCAATACGTGTTCACAATGGTCGGAACATTACGAGTAAATTATTTGAATACTCGAGTAGAGACCATGTGCCCGCTGCAATGCAACTTGATTCACTAACAGTCTATCAACACTAAATACAGATTTCATTGGTCTCTACAATCGATAACCCGCCCCAATCCCCCCCTCCCCCCCAACTAAGCACCGCATAAACATAGAGAGCCAGAGCTCTAAGCCAACTAGCCCAGTAAAATACCGGTAGTTTTAAATTTTAATATGATTTGTTTTCTTTGCTGTGATAGCCTATCAAATATGTGCCCGACGGCAGGTGCAGTCCCAACACGTGTATCTCACACCAGGGTTCCGAATGGTCTGCGGAAGACTGGCCAAGACTGCTAGTCTAGTCGAAAGTCAAGTCTAGTCCAATGGTGGAAATTAGACCTACTGGATGGTCGGAATCATCAGAACCGACTTGACCGGGACTAGTCCGACCAGGCCCGCCAAGCAATGGGATATGCACGGCCCTTTGACAGAATTAGCATCCAAATTCCTCTTTTCACTATTTTCATCGCCCTATATTACATTCAAATAAATATTTTCTTAATTAAACTCATTATTTCCATGAATTATACTGTAAATACTTAGGAGAATTAGAGTAGAGATAGTACCTTGCTTAGATTAGGGGCAGCGAAAATAAATTCACCAGTATCAAATACTTTCTTTACACTAAGTGAGTGATATTACATGATGAGACAAGCTTTTATGAAGACTGGTCTGGGACCAAGTCCAGACCAGCCCGGACCACCGAAGTTAGTTAGGTCCAGTCATTGACCTCGCTAGAACTAACTAGTCTAGTCTTACCCCCGAGACTTGACCAGTCGGACTATTCGGAACCCTGTCTCACACGTTGGGCCAGGTGTAGACTCGACCAGGAGGTGAAATCGGTACAGTCGCAATGTACACCAAACAAAAAAGAATTGTTAAAACCTTCATTGCTTCCCGTACCGTAAGACTTGTTGCGATTCCCCTTCCGCTTCCGCTAGATGACCGTGTCGTGTCACTCAAAGACAAAATTTCTCAAGAAAGATTAACGGAGGACTTCCTCGGGACACTATAGCTTGAGTCCTTTAGCCGTGTTGGATCCCATCGAGAGCTTTTCGTAATTCTATTAACTTGCCAAACTACCGGTTGACCGATCGTAAGCTGATGCTGCAATTTACGGAGACGAACGGAGATGGCGAATTGCAAATTCACCCAGGGCGCTGCAACTGCTACATGCAGTGAAAAACCGCTCCGGTTGCTTCTTCCAAATAACCAAGCGTCCGAAACTCCTCAAAATACTAAATCCATCATCACAAGTAAAAAAACAAGTAAGAGGGCATTTAGTTCACAGCCCCTGAGGACAAATATCATTTCAAATGGGAACTCCAAAACTACCCAGGAATCGGTGCAGCTAGAATTACAAATCCACAAGGTTCCATCACAAATTAGATATAAAATGCTAATACAGGAAGAAGTATATGAAGCGACATGAAAAAAATACTGATAGCAAAAATTAATGGCTAGATAATGACACATGGGATATACCATACAAACCTTTTCTAATCCTTATATATGCTGGCTAAATCAAGTGCTAAACTTGGTAACAAGCCCTAACTACAACAGCGATAATTCCTAGAACACCATTAAATTAGGGCTCTAAAAGGATGGGCAGCCAAACGCTACGGGCCTTTCAACGGGGTAAGACTGGGATTTTGGAAAGCCCTCATTTCAAACAAGCCCAAGTAAAACACTATCTAAAATAGCAAGGATTTCTAATTAGAGATACATCATTTGACCATTCCTATTTGCAAAATCTCGGTCTACTTATAATTTTCTAACGCTTGTGAAGGCGGCTGGTAGTTCATGCCACCAAAATATTGCCCGGAGCTGCAATATTTTGGTGGCATGAAATAGAAGTTGTGTATAAAACCCTCTACAAAATAGTAGTATAGTACCAGTAGATTAGGTGAGCCGGGTACAAGCGAGGTCCATGTCACAAACATGTCTATTTCACCTATTTTCAAGTCACATTTACTCGGTGGTCAGAACATGAAAATCGCAAAGTATTGGCACTTGCACAACGAGTCTTTATTCCTTGCCGGAGTTACCTCTAAGCTAGTTCTTGGCGCAAGATACACCATTTTCACAAACCACTCGAGTGTAGCATATTACCTGCAGGAAGGAAGGTCGAATTGCTAATAGACTTCCGGCAACAATGTACATATAGGACTGAGTAATTCAACTCACTTTGAGTACTATGCTAGTAGTTGACCACTATGTAAGCTATTTGTTGGTTATGTCACATGTCACGGGTTGTTCGCTGGAGCATGGCTACTCGAGTAATATGCTCAGATCCAGCAATTCAACAAATATTACAGCAAAAGACGTAACACAATGCATACCAAAAATTTATTCAAAAAAATGCAGATATCCCATTAACCATGGGGCGCAAAAGGTTCGCGTTTTCAGTAACATATTCTACACCACAGCGAGAGCCCGGCATAGCAAGCCATCCCCCCAAATATTGTCTCAACTTGCAGGTGACTCGCTATGCCTAGCCCTCGGTATAGCGTGCAATACGTTACGCTACATCCTTCTTCCAGGTTCTTCCAGGCTTACCTTCCTCGGGGGAATACTGACCCCGAGGAGACTCGAACCTGGACCCCTGCGAAATCCAAGTGCGCCGGGATCAAGTCATAACTATTAGGCTATCGATCCCAGGCATCTTGGTTCTCTCTCCCCGGAAAATTTAATACCACTCTGGAAGGGAAAACGCTTATTTATTAACCCAAGAAAAGACTTGCTACTCGGCTCGAACATAGATTTGCCATTTAAGTCACCAAATTCCTGGTGGGCAAGTGATTGGTAATAAGCAAGAGAATGATTAGTCATGGAGCTGGCGTCACTGTCATTGCTTGCAGGTTTCGCTTGATTTTCAGACCGTCCCTCTCTTCCATTTAGCGTAAGTCTTTTCTTCCCTGTAAACCAAATCAATAAAAATGGTCTCAACAGGACTTTTATTTGACATTTTATTTCTCTCTTGTTCTCACATTCGGTAAAGCTCTAACCAGCTTCATTTAGTTTTTTTTCTTCGGAAAAGACTCAAAAGAGAAAGGGCTTGCCCAAACTATTCCTAGCCGGAACATACCTGAAGAGCAAAACGTAGTTGACAGTATTTGTTTAGTATATAATGAGAGACCTCGGCTGATGGTGACGGCGGGGATTTTTCATAGGTGACTGGACAAAGCTCAGAAGTGTGGCGCTGGTGTTGACGACAGCGCGCACTAGTACGGGGCCAAGATATGTGTGTTAAGTATGGCAACACTCACGTTACGGCGCCCCTTGTATCAACGAAACTCCGAAGTCAGAAAGCCGAAATCTCCCTAGTCATGTCACCGGAAATGCTGTAGGAAAAGTAAGAATACACAATTACATAAAGTTCCTGTCCTGGTGGAGTCTCCTTCCCTCTCAAATATTTACCAAGAGTCCAAACCTCTAACTTGCACCCTTACCTTCCAGGTGGGGCGCCGTAATTCTAGTGCGGAGAGTATCGGAGACGAAGATGAAGAACCAGAGGGCTCGATATTTCTCCAAACCACCTCGGAGCTTTTCGAAGCAGCTGGATAACAGTCCACCAATCCACACCGTTAGTTCCCAACTTCACGATATCGCGCTTGAGTACTTGTATTCTCCACAATAACGAGTGGCACCCGGTGACTGCTTGCATTACCCACTTATTCCACACTTATCTCTAAGGCGATTTTCTTCTACTCCGTTCTCCTTCCTCCCTTCGTTTCTTTTCTCTCCAATCTCGTTCTTTCATTTTCATAAGCAATAGCTTACTCTGGCGGCCGTTCTCCGCTCTCGCGCTCGTGATACTGCCCAACGCCCAAGGTTCCGAATAGTCCGACCGGTCAGGTCTTGAACAGAAGACCGACCAGTCAGTCTAAAATGGGATCCCTGTTGAATCAATGTGGCGGGTGCTATGACATGTTTTACTGCATGGGATACAGTAGCCCCCCCTCAATTTCGCCTAGCTATCATAACAAACAACCTGTTGTAGAAAATTATCCTACGCTCTCTTGATCCTCCAATAAAAATAAAACTCTGTCGCTTCATCTAACCGAGATTCCATCATTGGATATCACTCGACTTACGGAATTTGACCTTGTCTGCCCCCAATTTTCCAAAGCCGTGAAAGTGTGATAGGAAAAATTAGATACAGGATAAAGGAAACAAGATAACAACAATGCCAGTGGAGAATATTGCCGGAGACAGCAACCTGCTCTGTGTTTACAAAGTTACGCTGCGGGAAGCATCGGTGAGGTTGTCGCTTTCCATTCCTCGGGAGATCTTTACCGCTGATGAGTCCTCCTGTGGCATTGAGGGCGCTAGGGTGTTTATTAGTGGGGGGTGGGTGAGAGATGAGAAAAAATGTGAGTAGTGAGTAAAAAACACGAACTAACTTTATCCCTTCGTCTATTGGGTGTTGCGCCCAAGAGATTATATTACTCAGTCTGCCCAGTCCGACCAGGTCTGGACCAGTCAGTTCCAATGCTCAAGACTGTCCAGTTGGTCTAATTTCCATCTTCAGACTAGACTTGACTTTGACCGACCTGACTAAGTCCAGACCAGTCCGCCGCTGACCATTCCTAAGCTGCCCCTCTGGCCCTGGTTTCAAAAATCCTAGGCTAGTCCGGTCGAAGGCACCAAAGCTTATAGATGCCTAGGTAAAGCCCGTAAATGTCTAGACACACCCCTGCAGACGCCTAGACGAAGTCCATAGATCCCTAGGTACTTTGAGTAAGAGGGGCAAGTGAGAGTATTCATGTAAGAGTTCACGTTGAATGAGAAGAACTTTCTTACAGAGGTTGGTTAACAATCAGGATTGGCTTAGAGTCCCGTTTCACTCTAGGGCCAAGGGTTCATATAAAAATCATACCTCGTCCCTCGAAATCCTACAGGTCACCAAGGCTAGTCCCGGCTTTGGTTTTGCAAAGCCGCTTTCCCACAGTCCGACCATACCCAAAGCCGGACGGACTGGCCGGTTGGATCACTGGGGCCACTTCTAAGGAGGATATGTTCGTTGAATACCCGGGGCTCTGATCGAAAACTGTTAACGCAGAATCGATGCTGGGCCTTATGGTCTAGTAAGCTATTGAGGTTTATTCATATTCGTTGCCACATCATATTTATAATTAATTTTAGCACCCTATAATAAAGTCTCTTTATTAGCTGTTTGTAATTTGTCCCTTATCACTCGCCGCAACTTATTGGGTAATACTAAATGTCTAGATCAATGGCGAGTTTAGAGTACAGAGTCCGTGGGCTACCGTTACCTTTACCAACTTATTATTGTGAATAAATTTTAAATATTATAACACAATATTGTTAATGGATTAAAGAAAAGCCAATACAATTAACCTACGCGTAAATACAAATGGAGGGACAAAACACCACGGATCTAACCTACAACAGCAAGTATAGAACCCTCTCCTCTCCTTAACAGGAAAGGAAAGGAAAGGAAAGGAAAGGAACAAAACCATTACTACCGGAGATCCAACAACTCACAGCCATTCCTAACACCGCAATCATGCAATATATCACCGCCCTGAGACTCCGGCCCCAGAATAAAATTAACCGAGCAAGAACAAAGAGACAAGATAACAATTGAGGAAGGGAGAAAAACACTATCATGCGTAGGAATCCGCGGTGACTTACTTACTCCCGTCGGCATCTGCTGGAAGAAAGTGAAAGATAAGACAAGACAAAGAAATGGTTGGGAGAAAGGAAGCCATACAATACAACGAATAGGGCGCTACTCGCGGAAAATGAGCTCTAGTTTGTATTCTTGTTTCAACGGTAATGGTTTGAAGTTCAGGTCTTGGTCGAATACCTTATGAGGAGAAAGTGTGATACAATATATGACGGAAACCAATTTTCACGACATGTATGTGGATACTATTTTCGAGAAGGTGGTAGAGGTGCAAAGGGGTGGATTCATAGAGTAGGTGTACATGTATTAATAAATGTGATAATTGTACAGATAGCTCCGATACGATCGATGGGGATGATAGGTACTCTCAGAGATGTTAGGATGAGGGGAGACGCTTGCGCTTAGAACGACGCAAGGCCGGCTGAGCCGCTCGACGACACTTGAGTGGCCTCGAAGGATTCAGGGTGGTAGACTTAGTGGAAGGATCGGATATGAGGATGGGCGGGAGAACAGACGGCAAGGGGCGCGTTTCAAGTTGATTCGATGGAGGCTCGTTGGAGGGAAGAGGAATGACTTCAGTGATCTCACGTCCTGCGTTAAGAATAACGCCCCCTCGTTGCGATATAGGAGTTGATCCCATTTCCTCTTCAGTAATCAGAGCAGGAGCGGATGTTTGGTGCGCCACTCCACTATTTTCTTGCGTTTCGTGATTGGAAGGCCGGTTTTTTGATAATAGCCTTATCGTGCCGAAATAATTATACTTAGTAGCGTATGCCAAGGTGTCAGGCCGTCACAGTCTGCCGAATTGGGGTTGACATCGCCGCGCTCCAAAAGGAGCCTCACAATGTGCTCGTATCCGCGCTGGGCAGCTACTGGGGTGAAGCCGGACGAATCCGAAAAATTATGATTGACACCCCCGTGTGCCAGGAGCATCTTCACGATGCCCTCATGTCCCCTGTAGGCAGCATGACATAGTGGCGTCATACTTTCACAATCCGGCGAATCTGGGTCGACATCCCCATGCTCTAGGAGCAGCTTCACGATGCCCTCGTGTCCATTTATAGCAGCATGACATAGTGGTGTCATACGCTGACAATGCGACGAATCGGGATTAACATTCCCATGATCCAGGAGCAATCTCACTACGGCCTGATGCCCAGCTATCGCAGCGCGGATGAGTGGTGTTCGGTCCAGTGTGTCCGACAACGTAGGATCAACTTCCATCCGTTCAAGAAATAACTTTACGAGTGTGGAATTGCCGTGTTTAGCAGCCCATATCAATGGTGTTCGGCCCTTAGGATCTCGCCCGTTTAGGTCCCATCTGTTCATATCTACCATAGCAATCGCGACCTGGGTAACCCCCATATATGTGACCCCGTGGAGTCCAGTAAACCCCCTGAGATCAGGACTTCTACCGCGCAAATGATCGGCGTCGGACAAAAATCCAACACTCTTCTCACGCAGGAGAGCTTCAGCCCATATATGGTTCGCATCTCGTTGAAGAAGCTGTAAGCAGTGAACCCAAGCGTCCAGTCCGTCCGTCTTCGGGTCCGGACGGGACGGACGGCAGATCCTGGAAGGGCGCCCGGGACGGACGGGTATCTTGGCGTCCGTCCGTATGACTGCCCGGGACGGACTGGCGGGCCCTGCAGGTGTCTCAGGTGGCGCAATTCCCCGGGTAACTCCGGATGACGGGCGGGACCTACGGGCGACGGGCGGGCCCTGTAGGTAATTGGAGAGGACTGCATAAGACGGGTGAGGACTGCGGATGACGGGTGAGGACTACAGGTAATAGGCGGGGCCTATCGGTAATTCGCGAAGACTGCAGAAGACGGGTGAGGACTGCGAATGACGGGTGAGGACTGCATGTATCGTTCGGGAGTTACCGATCAGCAGAGGACTGTAGGGACCTACAGTCACCCACTTAGACGGTAGTCTTTCCCCAAGGACAGACGCCCTTGCCCTGCAGCTTGAGACAGACGCCCGGGACGGACGGGACTGGAGTCCTGTAGGTGCCTACGGGGCGGACGGGACGCTTGGGAACACTGGCTGTAAGGCAAGCCGCTTCACATCCTCCCCCATCTCCTTCCTTGCATGGAATCCCCAGTAACATGAAGCGTAGTGGAGGAACGGCATTGTTGACGGGATAGTACCGAGAGCAGTTGAAAGCTCGCAGACAGACTGAAAGTTTAAATAGGTGAGACATATTTCGGCCATCATTGAGTGAGGTGTTATGAACAAGTTGGGACGAGCCACAAGATACTCTTGAAGTGTGAAATGCACGAGACGCACTGTTGATGTTTGCTCATCCATCGCGACAAGTCCTAATGTGCAACTCAGCAAGGTCCGAATTGATGGGACATTGTCGTCATTGAGGTCTGTTGTTCTTAGTTCCACCCCTAACGCATGACACAATTCTCCTGCTTTTAGCTGCCGCTCGGAACATGATATCCACATAAGCGCTTCCATTCCTAGCTTCACACGATTCCCTTTTTGTTCCCTTATGTGATCCAATGTTGTGCCGTATGCATCATCCAAACCAAAGCCATTGGTCATCTTATGGAGCGTTTGTCTTCTCTGATGTATTGTCGCATCTGCGAGCACCGCATCCATAATCAGGGAAACAAGAAGGAATCTAGAGCCCAATGTTAGCTCATAACATTGGATCTACTGTGGACGGGTATTACATACGCCCCCGAGATCTTCTCCGGAATAATTCGAAGAATATCAGCCTCTAGTTCGGTATCCATCGCATCCACCTCTAGGTCCTTTTTCAACCTCATAATAAGGTATTCTCGAATATCCTCTTCGGTGGGTTTTATGGGGGGTTGATCAGGGTATCCGGGGAAATATTTCCTCACTTCCTCTCGAATGTGTGGCCTCCCAGTAATGAATAGCCGAATATTTGGGCACTCCCGGACAATGTGTTGTAAAGAGTCCCAAAGTTCAGGTCGTTGTTTTATGGGAAACTCATCTAATGCATCAATGCAAATAAATCCCCGTAGTAACGATGAGACAAACTTGACGAGCATCGCGCAGATTTCTGGGAGTCGGAACGCCCGGCCATCAACCTCTCTCCTCGCCCGATTAAAGGCCACTTTGATCTCTTCCGGGATTGGTTCTACCCCTGCGACAAGTTGCTTCAAGATAGCTGCCAACACACCAGTCGCGGATTGCTCTTTATGAGCATTGAAGTCGCAGTAGACGCAGGCCACCGCCATATTGTCCCCATCAAGTCCGTCGCACAGTGTATCTATCACAAGAGAGCTTTGTTTCCACGCTCAAGTCAGTTTTAGACGTTATTTCAAGAAAGCCACTACCACACACCTTATATATGTTTTCCCCACACCTGGATCTCCATAATAGAATAATACCGGATTGATAGCCTGGTCCTCGCCCGTATGCCATTTCTCGAACTCGTTCGTTCGAAGAAGCCAGTTTCCTACCCCCTCCACCCGTCCCTCGCGCACAGCCTGGTGCCTTTCCCGAGGTGCCATGGGAGACAGCCACTCCAGAATCTGCCGCTTCTCGTCCGACACCGATATCTCGCAGTTGTTCCATACATTCTTGTAACTGTCGGTCACATTACCGACGTTTTGGTTTATGTTAATGGTCGGGTTTCGGTATACTGTAGAACCCATCTTGGCTCTCCTATTGCTATTCTTGTTGCTCGTGATGGTAGTGGTTATGCTATCTGTCGATTAAAAGAGGCCGTTGTGAGGGATAGAAAGGAATCTTTTTTTGTGCGGGTTTGGGCAAAGGTGGGAGAATATGAAAATTCAAGGCTTCACAAGCACACTCGGACTCTGCCCAGGTTAGCGGATTAGAGCCGCTTTTCTCTCGGCGCCTTGCCAGGAAAAAACGCAGCTTCAGCTGCAAACCTGGATAGCATGTGTACAAGTCCCCCTCAAGAAGTACCTGAACATTTGGACAGAAAACAGGGATAATACAGGGATAATACAGGGATATTTCAGGGATATTTCAGAAGTAAGACACCTCTTCGAGGTCTGTGAACACTGTTTAACAGGGGCAATTTTGGTGAGAATTCCCTAAAATGGCGTTCACCCACCCAATGTTCAGGTACTTCTCGCTGGGTACTTGTAGCACCATCCCCGCACTTCCTTGCCAAGACAACAGCGTGCGCACAAATCAAAGCAGGGAGCTCTGCCCTCCACCCACCAGCGTCTTATGTGCGGGCGACCAACTCAACCCTTGTATATTATGCAACTTGAATCACGAACAGTTTATCAATACTCAAAGACAGATTCCATTGGGCTCTGAAACGCATCGCTCTCCTCCAATTCAGTACCATCACAGCCACACGGACATGGAAGCCCAGAGCTGTCAGCTAACCCACAGCAAACCAGTAGTCATGATACCTGTACCGGTATTAGAGGCATTCAGCCCCGGGGTCGAAAAAAACCCTTTTCAAGTGCCAAGTTTTCTAGTTGACGGGCTAGTTTTGTATGCTAAAAGGCGTCACACACACCAAAGTTTTTCAACTCGAAAAACCTGCATAACCGCTTCTCAATCCCTGTGATGAATGCCTCTAATATGACATGTTTCCTTTGTGCTCATAATTTGCTGAGGTCATCTACTCGCGCCAAGAATAAGTCCTGAGACAACAGATGCAACCACAATCCCCCCGCAAAATTCACCCATCATGACAACCACGATAGCAATCCCAATCACAGCCGCTACTGTAATGTCAATTAATATTAAGGCCTTTATATTAGGGTCCTCTCCCCTCAGTAGGAGCCGGGCATTTAGGAACTGGGAATAGGGCTCCTGATTTTGAATGCGGTATCGACTTGAGTCACTGTAGCATCGGGATAGTTGAGTGGGTGAGGAATTATGGTTGCGCCCGTTGTCTCAGGACTTATTCTCGGCGCGAGTACCGTAAAATCTCATGTATGATACAACGAACTCATCAGGTCTGGTCTGACAGCGAAACCAGACCCTCCGATTGACGGAGAGCTTTCGAACCGGGTCAGATTACCTAAGCAAGAGTCTTTAGACACCCTTTACCCATTCAAAGCACCGAAAATTTGTGCACGACCAGCCCAAGCGAGTTCATTATCTTAGATTCTACGGTAGTTGATCCACGCTAGACGACAAACCCAGCCCCAATACACTCCGCACAAGTACAGTACAACTACTCGAGCAACGGATGCCTGTCGCCAAAATCCGAGGGAGCGCTCGGGTAGCTCCTTTCGAATGAACTGGCCTGGACTAAGGGTACATCCAAGCCTTTTCATAATATTAAACTCTTTACCGCAAGTAAAAGAACTAAGAAGGCATTTAGTTCATAGTCCTTGGAGACAACCATCATTTGAAATGCTGACTCCCAAAATGAGCCTCCCCCAGGCAGCGCAGCCAGAATCTCAAATCCACAAAAGTCCAATTAGAATTAGTGCTAGTGAAGGTAGTACATATGTCTTAAGAAGAAACACTAAAGAAATAGAGGCAAAAAAAATTAAGAGCGAGAACAATAAGACATAGGATACGCCATAAAAACTTGTTCTAACCTTGAGGAATGCTCGCCAAACCAGGCGCTATCTCCGGTTTCAATTAAGCGGCAACGCAAAACACAAAAGCGAAACAAAACGCCAAGCAACACCGACTTCGATAGCTGGAGCACAGCTTTAGAGCGGGGAGGCTCTCACTTGCTCGCTCTCACGATACTCAACTAACTAACGGTAAAAGCAGGAGTGTATATAAAGACAGCGACGTCGTTCTCCCATCCTTCCATCAACCGCGCCGCATGTCTTCTCTCTCCAACGTATGCCCCCCATTCCCGTTTCTATACTCCCGTGTTAAGAAAACAACAAGCAAGCATAGCCAGGAACCCAACGATTATCGCTTCCACACATCTCAAGCGCATATCCGAAAACTTTGTCCGAATAGTAAATGGATAGGCTGAGCGCGGAGCAGCCTCGGAGACTTCCAACAGCCGTGGCCAGGTATAATGCAAACCCTAACGGCATTTCGGGTTATTCCCAGAACATGCGGCTCTACGAAGGTACAGCGCCTGGGTTTTGAATATTTTACTAGCAGGGGGTGTTACGCCAGCAGGGGTGAGGAGGGGAATTGGGTAACCACTATACCCAATTCGCTGTCCTTATGCCCAATTTGCTGCCTTGGCCCCTGCTAGAGTAGCACCCCCTGCTAGTAAAATATTCAAAACTTAGGCGCTGTACCTTCGTAGAAGGATGACGAGCTAAAGTTAGTCATCTTAAAGGGTATTTTGAGCCCAGATTGCGATTCGGTAATACCGTCATCCCAAATGACCATGCGCCAAACCCCAGCCAGGTTTGTAAGAATATTTTGATCAGGATAATTGACGCCATTCAACCATTGCCAATTACAGGATCTTAATCAATAGTGGGCCAGGCCAACTCAATGCAAGCGAGTTCCATACTATAATACAACTATGTCAATTTCACCCATCTTCAAGTCAAATCCACACAATAGTGAAAAGATGGTGGCCCCAGTACGATAGAGTGCGTGAGAGAAAACAAACGGGTGCAGGGAATACCGGTAGAGCAATTCTTGCATACAAGGTAGCTATCGGTAGCGAGGGTAAGTCACCTGATTAAAACCCAGCAATATATCAAGTAAAAAATTTACTTGTTTGAGCGAACCAAGACTTAGAAGTAAAAAAAAAACCTTCAGTGCCCCCCCCGCAACATAGAGACGGAATCCCGGTGGAGCACTACCAGTCTTAGTGCCGATTTCTTCTCTCTCATGGAGTTCCGCACAGCATTCGAAATGTGCGAGGTCGGGCTCGCACGTCGGCGATGGAAAGACCGGTCGCAACGAAAAGAGGAAATAGAGTGATGGCACCCCGGGCATCAACGAAAGTTAAGAGTCAGAAACAGGAAGCCTTCATGGCCATATCAGAAGCAACCCTGTAGTAAAAGTAAGAATACGCAATGACATAAACACCCTGTTGTGGGGTAATTTCCCTTCCTCTCAAATATTTACCAAGAGTCCCAATGTCCAACTTCCAATTTCCAGCTTTCCCTTCTGGGTGGTGTGCCATCACTCTCACCGGGGGAGTGTTAGAGACAAGGAGGAAAATCAGAGGGATCAATGGATGTCTAAACCACCGGAGCTCACTCGGAAGCTTCCGAAGGAGCAGAAAACAGTCCGACCTACTCCTATCTTGCAGGTTGCTAAGTGTTCGAAATCGTGCTTGAGTACTTGTATTCTCAACAACCACGAGTGACACCTGGTGACTGCTTGTGGCACCCACCTATGTCAAAACATATTTCTAACCCCGCTTTCTCCTCCTACATTCTACTCCTACTTCTTTTCTTCTATTTTCTTTTCCCTCCAATCTCCTTCTCTCTTTCCTATAAGCAATACAAAATCACCTGCTTGTTTCGGCCGCAGCTCCCTGCTCTCTCCCATGTGATACTACCCATGACCAACATTAGCCCTACCCTACACCTGAGCACAAGAGCACGACTGAAACTACCAGCCGGCTAATACTACTAATATCAGTTTTGAAGAAGGCGTTCATTGTGTACTCAAAACCCAGATCAAAAATCATTTCTCGCCAAATGGGCGCTGAGTCTTATATGTAGTAACTCTTGGAGGTTTACTCAAATCCATTGCTGCGCCATGTCTATAATTTATTTCTTTTAGCCCATAATACAATTCCCTTCATTTGTTAAAACGTAATTTGTTCCCCGCTACTCGCCACAGTTTTCTTACGGTGGTGTGGTACAACACTAGACATTCAAATCGGTGGTGGTGGGCATTCAGCAAAGAGTATATAAATTGATATTACCAATTTTTGGTGCTCATTAGAGTTCGAATATCATTACATAATATTCTATATCGATTACTGGGAGGTTGGTGATGGAGGTTCGCTATGATCGTGCGCAGGTGGTTCCCGTGAGGAATGTGTTGTGGTTGTATTCGCTATGGAGGTTGCTAGCTAAAGGTTCACACTAGTAGTGAAAACTCTGCTCGTACATGTTGAGCCCTACATCACCGCTATGCCCTATACCTCCATACATGCCCTAATATTCTTCCTCCACTATAACGCTCTACTACTGGGATTATTATACCATCAGTTGGGACAGCCTACGCGTAGTGTACAAATGGAGTGACAAAACTCCCTGAATTAAACTTAAAATATCAAGTGAAGAATCTTCTCCCCTCCCTAAAAAAGAGGGAATAAATAAACAAAACTATTGCCGCCGGACATCAAAAAACCTATAGCTATTCCTAACATGGAAACCATGCAATGTATCACAGTCCTTCAACTCCCGCTCAAGAATAAAATTAACCGAGGAAGAACACAAAGAGGAGAAAGGAAGAAAGGGAGAAAGGGAGAAAAACACTATCTTGCCTAGGAATCCGAGGTATAATAACTTACTCCCACCAGCATCCCCTAGCCGATGGTGAAGGACAAGACAAAATAAAGAAATGGTAAAGAAAACTGAAGCTATATAAACAAAGGACATCAACAGGGGAAAATGTGCTCTAGCCTATATTCCCGTGCCAACAACAATTTGGAAATTAAGTTTTGTCCAGATACTTTAAGAGGAGAACAATAGATACGGTTCATGCTAGAAACCGGTTTTCAAGGAGTGCAGGTAGATACTATTTTCGATGAGACAGTAGAGATGCGAAAGGGTAGATTCATAGGGTGCATGTATATGTGTTAATACATTTGATAATTGTACAGAAAGATCTGATATAACCTTCAACAATGGTGGTGGGTATTCTCATAGAGGTTAGGACGAAGGGAGGCGTTTGCGCTTAGAAGGTTCCAAGAGCGGCCGTGCCGCTCCCGGGCGTTTCAGTGGCCTGGAAGGATTCAAGGTGGTAGACTTAGGAGAAGTATCAGATATGAGGGTAGACGTGAGAACAGATAATAGGGGGCTTGGTTCGAGCTGATTCGATGGAGAATCGTCGGAGTGGCGGAGAGGAATGACTTCGGTGATGTCCCGTCCTGCGTCGGGAATAACACCTGCTTGTTGCGATAGAAGAGCTAATCCCATTTCATCTTGAGTACTCAGAGCAGGAACCGAGGTTTGGTGCACCACTCCACTATTTTCTGATGTTTCATGACTAGAAGGCCTGGCTTTTGACAATAGCCTCATCGTGCCGAAATGGTTATACCTGGTGGCGTATGCTAATGGCGTTAGGCTATTCCGGTCTACCGAATCGGGGTTGACATCCCAGCGCTCCAAGAGTAGCTTCACAATGCCCTCACTCCCTTTCCCGGCAGCAAGTGATAGTGGTGTCCTACCAATCCAGTCCGGCGAATTGGGATTGACATCCCCTCGCCCCAAGAGTATCTTTACAAGGGGACAATATTGAAGCCAGACAGCAAGTGATAGTGGTGTCCGACCATCGATGCCTAACAGATTGGGATCGACATCGGGGCGCAGAAGCAACCTCAGCATATCCTCACACCTAGAAAACATAGCATGATGCAGTGGTGTGTCGCCTCTCTGATCCTGCCTATTGGGATTGACATCCCCTCGCTGCAAGAGTACCTTCACGACGCCCAGAGTCCTCAATTCTTGCTGGGCAGCATGTGATAGTGGCGTCAGGCCATTCTCGTCGGGTAAATCGGGATCGACATCCCCTCGCTCCAGCAGCAGCTTCACAAGGCTCTCGCATCCCCCTTCAGCAGCGTATGAGAGTTGCGTCCTACCTATCTCATCTAACCAATCGGGGTCCAGATACCCACGCTCCAAGAACAGCTCCACGATGTCCTCACATCCAGAGCCGGCAGCGTATGCTAGTGCTTTCTGACCACCACCATCACCGAGATCGACATTCAGCCTATCTAAGAGCAGATTCACAACATCCCGACTTCCACCAGATTCGGCAGCATTTAGTAGTGCCTTCATGCCATCCCCATCCTGCAAGGTGGGACCGGCACCTACTCGCTCTAAGAGCAGCTTCACAGCATCCTCACTTCCAGATTGGGCAGCATATATTAGTGGCGTGCTGCCATCCTCATCACGCGAGTTAGGATCGACATTCTCCCTCTGCAAAAGTAGCCTCATAATGCCCACATGTCCACGGAGAGCGGCACACGATAGTGGTGTCATACCACCTTCAGACGGCAAATCGGGATCGACATCCCCTCGTTCCAGGAGCAGCTTCACAACGCCCTCACATTCCCACTCGGCTGCTTCCGATAGCAGTGACCAGCCAAAAGGACCCGGCCTGTTGAGATTGACATCCCCTCTCTGTAAGAGCAGCTTTGCAACCCCCTCATGTCGACCCCGAACAGCACGTATTACTGGGGTTAAACCCCAAGCCAGTAGATTAGGATTGATATCCTCATGCGCCAGGAGTAGCTTCACGACCCCCTCATGCCCAGATTTGGCAGCACATGATAGTGGTGTCCAGCCACGCGTATCCAACGAATCGGGATTGATATCCCTATGCCCCAGGAGCACTTTCATCACGTCGTGATGTCCAGCCCTCTTTGTCTGACAATGTGGGATCGACATCTTGTTGCTCAATAAGCAGCTTTGTGAGAGCGGAATTCCCGTATTTGACGGCCCATATCAGCGGCGTTTCCCCTTTAGAATCCCGCCCGTTCAGGTCCCATATTTTCATGTCCAGCATAGCAATCGCGACCTGGGTAACCCCCATTTATGTGACGCCGTGTAGTCCAGTAAACCCCCTGAGATCGGGACTTCTACCCCACCAACGATCCCAACTGTCCAAGAAGCCAACACTCTCCTCACGCAGGAGAATGTCAACCGATATGTGGTTCGCATCTCGTTGAAGAAGCCGTAAGGCAAGGCGCTTCCAAGCCTCGCAATTGGGCTTCGGGTTTTCGGGTCGACCCGGGTTTAGATCAGGTAGGGTCGGGTCGGGTCTGGTGGCCAGGGGTTTGGGTTGGGTCGGGTCGCCCAGGTTGCAAACCCGGGTAGCCTGAACAGACCCAAACTATAACCCAAACTAAGTTTCACTGTTTTTTGCTTTCAAGTCACAAGATATCACTCATATCTTCGAATGTAAACGAACGTCTGGTGAACCCCAGAACTTGCGTCATCACCAAGCTAGTCTCAGAGTGATAAATTTCCAGCCGCCGGTTTTTGAATACCCCTTTCTCTTGTGCAGCCGGACACTAATTCTTTAAAAGTCATCGTCCTCTTCTGACATGCCCCCTTCCCCCCAGGACCCGAAGTGCTCCAAGTTACCACCCCTTACTATCAATACTTCCCAGCTATGGACTCCTTTGAAGATGATATCAGTGAACTCTCCTCGATTGCTTCCTATCGCAGCTCCCCTGGAATTTTCTCGCAAAATCTAGGTGAAGTAGAGGATGCAAGCAACATTCCGGATATTAACCTAGAAAGTGACCGGAGTCAAATTTCATCATCATCACGGAGTGTTTCTTTGGTTCCGACCGCAACCCCTCAGCCAAAGCGAAAACAGGTGACACCGCGGTCATGGGTATGGGGTACATCAGAGGAACCACTTGGGCTTTTGGTAGAAGTTCGCGGTATTAAGTAAGAAACTAATCTCTTATTATTTACCACTAAAGGTTGCCAAAATACTAATGTTATCTAGATACTAGGAATGCCAGCTATGTACTCAACAATACCCTCATGCTCATGGGACTAGGAATGCCAGTAAACACTTGACTACGGCACATGGATTATACGAAGACATTACATCACAAAACAAGCGTCTCAAACAATCTCAAAAAACGATTGAATCCATGATGAAATCAGCAACTCAAATTGCCCATAAGCAGGAACTGCAACAGCACGAGCATGCCATTCAGCAAAGAGTACAGATCGAAGCAGCATATCCTCCCCTGATAGCTATCTCAATTGAAAATCTGATTGTCCGGTTGCTTGTCCGGCGTGATTTACCCTTTACCTTTGCCACTTCCCAAGAGTTCTATGATATTTTGTATGCAGTTCGCCCTGAGGCTGCAAAGCTTCTTCCCTCCTCCTCTAATACAATCAAGTCCTGGATACTAGTTTGTTTCAAGCATCAAAAGTCCTTGCTAAAGGATATTCTGCAACAATCAGTATCTCAAATTCACTTCACCCTCGACCTCTGGACCTCCCCCAACCACATCGCATTTCTCGGAGTTATCGCACATTTTACTCTTCCATCCGGTACTCTGACTCAGGCATTACTTGCATTGCAAGAAATGGAGGGTTCCCATACTGGCGAGAATATTTGCCATGCCTTTATTGAGATTATGGAGGAATATGATATCCGTGACCGTATTGGATATTTTATGATGGACAACGCCACCAATAATGATACCTTTATTGACTGCCTTGCTGAGAAACAGGCTGACTCTGGGTATTTCCTTGATTCCCAAGAGCATAGACTAAGGTGAGCGAGTTATTCTTATCTCTATACTACAAGTATATTCATTTTATTAATAGTATAACTTATAGATGTAATGGACATATCATAAATCTAAGTGTTCAAGCATTTCTATTTGGATCTAGTAGTACCGCCTTGGGAGATATGGGAAATGGGCAAAGTTCTAGTCAATTAATTGAAGAGATGGACGAATGGAGAAAGCTAGGCCCTTTAGGAAAAGCTCATAATATTGCAGTCCATTCCCGGAAGACACCGCAGCGAATTCAACAGTTTCGTGCCCTGGCTGGAGGTTGCTTGATTAAGAAGGATAATGCAACGCGCTGGAATTCCTGGCATGGTACTCTCGAATCGATACTACAACCACAAATCAGACAAGCTATTGATCTTTATATAGATGAAAACCCATCCCTGGAGGCAGACAGAATTGAGCGTCATGAATGGAAACTGCTAGAAAAAATTAAAAATATATTAAAAGGGTTTTTAATAGCCACCAAAGCAACGGAAGGCCATGGTGATACCTTGACCAAGGTGCTTCCATCTATTGACTTCCTACTAGATCAATACAAGAAGGCACTAGAGGAAAACACTACCAATAGAGTATTATCATCAATGATCCGGATTGGGTGGGAGAAACTAGATAAATATTTCTCGGCTACTGACAGGGTACCAGTATACTTAGCCGCTGTCGTTCTCAATCCCAGGTTGAAATGGCGTTATTTTGAAATCAAATGGGAGGCTGCATGGGTCATTGGAGCAAAAAATCGATTAAGAAATTACTGGTTAAGCTATTTGGAGTCAACACATCAGAGGGACGATCTAGGACAGGCTCAGCAAGGAGGGATTGTGGAGGGATATAGGGAAGGTCATAATGACTTTGAGCAATGGATGAATATTGCTCCACAGCGCGGTGAGGGGCAAGACGAGTACAACCGATATTGTGGTAATGTTGAGCCGGAGGTCTCTACTCAAAATCCTCTGCAGTAGGTTTCACTAATTTCATTTATTTCTTATATATACTGATCTAGTGTTCTCTAGATGGTGGTTTGATACAGAACGGCAAAAGGAATATCCTATACTATCAAAATGGGCTCTCAATATTCATAGCATACCTGCTATGTCTGCTGAACCGGAGAGGGTTTTCTCTGGCACAAAGCGAACAATTAGTGATTCACGGCATTCCCTAGGCTCTGATACGATTCAAGCACTTCAATGTCTCCGAAGCTGGCAATCAACTGAGGGAGTTGGATCCATTTAGAAGAGTGATCTTTTCAAATAATTCTTTCATTGTTAGATGTTTATTGTTTCCTTTATTCTGTGAACTATTTCTATTTATCTCTCGTCTATATTTCCTAGAATTAGCAAATCATGAATACTATATCTTACTTCTATGCAAGTTAACAAAATTGACTTTTGAATAGTTCGGGCTGTTCGGGTGACCCGGGTTTTGAGTGGGTCCAGCCAGGTCGGGTCGGGTCTGACATCCTTCGGGTCGGGTTTGGGTCGGGCTTCTGATATTACGACCCGGGTCGACCCATTGCGAGGCTTGGGCGCTTCACACCTTCTCCCATCTCCTTTCTAGCATGGAATCCCCAGTAACATGAAGCGTAGTGGAGAAACGGCATTGTTGACGGGATCACACCGAGAGCAGCTGAAACCTCACATACAGACTGAAAGTTTAAATAGGTGAGACATATTTCCGCCATCATTGAGTGAGGTGTTATGAACAAGTTGGGATGGGCCACAAGATACTCTTGAAGTGTGAAATGCACGAGACGGACTGCTGATGCCTGCTCATCAATCGCGACAAGTCCTAATGTGCAACTCAACAAGGTCCGTATTGACGGGACATTGTCAACATTAAGGTCTGTGGCTCCTAGCTCCACCCCTAATACATGGCAGAGTTCCCCTGCTTTTAACTGCCGTTCCGAACATGATATCCACATCAGTGCTCCCATTCCTAGTTTCGCACGGTTCCCTTTCTGCTCCCTTATGCGATCCAGTGTTGTGCTGTATGCATCATTTAAACCAAAACCGTTAATCATCTTATGAAGCGTTTGTCTCCTCTGGTGTCTTGTCGCATCCTCCAGAACCGCATCCATAATCAGGGAAACAAGAAGGAACCTAGAGACAGATGTTAACTGATAACCTTGGACCCATTGTGGACGAGTTTTACATACGCCCCCGAGATCTTATCCGGAATTATTTTAAGAATATCGGCCTCTAGTTCCGCATCCATTGCATCCAACTCGGAGTCCTTTCTCAACCTCATAACAAGATATTCCCGAATATCCTCTTGGGTTGGCCTTATGGGGGGTTGATCGGGGCATCCGGGGAAAGACTCCCTCACTTCCTCTCGAATGTGTGATCTCCCGGTGACGAACAGCCGTATATTTGGACACTCCCGGACGATGTTTTGTAAAGAGTCCCAAAGTTCAGGTCGATGTTTCGTTGGAAATTCATCTAAAGCGTCAATGCAGATAAATCCCCGTAGCAACAATGAGACAGACTTGACGATCATGGCGCAGATTTCGCGGAGTCCGAGTGTCCGACCATCAATCTCCCTCTTCGCTCGGTCAAAGGCCACCTTTATCTCTTCTAGGATTGGTTCTACTCCTGCCACAAGCTGCTTCAAGAGAACTGCCAACACACTAGTCGCGGATAGCTCTTTATGAGCATGGAAGTCGCAGTAGATGCAGGCCACCGCCATGTTGCCCCCATCAAGTCCATCGCACAGTGTATCTATCACAAGAGAGCTTTGTTTCCGCGCTCAAGTCAGTTCTGGCCGCGATTTCAAGAGAGCCACTCATGCAAACCTGAGATATGTCTTCCCCACCCCTGGGTCCCCATAATAGAATAAGACCGGATTAGCAGCTTGCTCTTCTCCTGTATGCCATTTCCCAAACTCGTTCGTTCGAAGAAGCCAGTTTCCTACCCCCTCCACCCGCCCCTGGCGCACAGCCCGATGCCTTTCCCGAGGCGCCATGGGAGATAACCACTCCAGAACCTGCCGTTTCTCATCCGATATCTGACAGTTGTTCCAGATATTTTTGTAGCAGTCCGTCACATTGCCAACATTTTGGTTTATATTAATGATCGGATTTTGATATGGTGCCGAACCCATCGTCTTTCCTATTATTGCTCTTGTTCCCCGTGATAGTGGTCGTGGTACTATTCGTCGATCAAAAGAGGCCGAAATTTGAGATAGAAAGGTTTCTTTAGGCGAGTTTGGGCAAAGGTGGGAGAGGATGAAAGTCAAAGTTTCTCTAGCACGTCCGGTACTCGGGCTCTACTCAGGTGGGCATATTTAAGCCGCTTGGCTCTTGGCGCCTTGCCAGAAAGAAAAAAAATACAACTCCAGTTCGCAGCCTCAATGTGACACACGACCCGTAGGGCGCCATCCATGGACTTCCTCGCGAAGGTAAAAAATGTGCGCGCAAATCAAAGCAGGGAGCTTTGCCACCACCTTTCTTACTTGCTAGTACAACCACCGCCCGGAAGATCTTGGCACCCCCCCCATTTTACACCAAAAGTATCCCACTTCACAAACTTAATGAACAAGTTATATGGAGTAAACAATAAAAGTAATTATTATGGATAGTAGAAAATTCCATGAAATTTGATTGTATGGCATTTTTGTGCTCTTATGTTACATTGGTTAAGTGCTATTGTAGGTATTCCACAGGTTATATCATATAGATGTACCTTTTATATGGGGCTCACATACAAAATTGCAAGTACCACTTGCCCAACTGCTAAATGCACCACAACCATTCTTGACAGAATTTTTTCAATACAAAAAAATTGTGATGACAAATTTTCATGGACTTTCCACTCTGGTTTAATTACCAGTATATTTTTGCTTGCATTAGAAGGGCTTGATAAATGCCTCTAAAGTAAGATACTTTTGGTGCAAAATGGGGGGGGGGGTGCCAAGATCTTCCGGGCGGTGGTTGTACAAGTATGATACAGCTCGAGGGAACTTTGCACCACCTGTCTCATCCTCCTATCGTTACCCGAGCACAAACAAAAAAAAAAAAATCATTGCCTCGCGAAAGCTCCCCGCAACCGGCTAAATTAACCATTTATCGCTTATACCGCCGGCCCAACCACCAACCGGGGGAGTGAGATCTGAGCTTACTGACAAAGGAATTATCTCCCAGCTTCTCCACCAATTTTCACTTTAGTTACAGTCGCACCTCGCTATAACGAAAGCCAAGAGTTCAGATATTTCTTTTCATTACAACGAGGTTGCATTACAGCGAATAATTCTGAAGGGCAGTAAATGTTAGTAAGCAAAGTAATGAAGAAGGGTACTAGAACGAGTATATGTAGGGAAAGCGGGGAAAGCCAAAATGAGGGGGAGTTGAGAATCACGGAGAATCTTTCCTTCAATCCAAGAAATCTGAAGATTTTCTCGAATTTTTCAGGCTCTATTTACACACTCCTGCGAAAAAACAAGAGGTCAACCTTCCAGTAACGAAGCAAAAAAACTACCAATGCCTTCCAAAGCTCGAAAAGGTCTTAGTCAATCTCAAAAGTATGACCTATGTTTCCTTCGATCACAGCATCCAGAAATGACCTTGGCCAAGTTTGCGGAATTGCCAGAGTGCCCCCGAAGGGAGGATGGCCGCCCACTTCCACTTTCAAGCCTCTCAGAGCATCTAAAAGGCTGGAAGGAAAACGTTCAGAAAGGGAAGCCGAGTGGTATGTGTAGTTTTCATATATGAAGTTTGCCTTTAGATTAGGTGTCAGTTCAGACTAGGCGAGAGTATTCAGTATCATAGTCGAAGATTATATCTTATAGAGTATCTAGAGTAATATGACTGACGATAAGTAATTAATTAGGAGCGAAGGGACAGATGAAAAAAGAATGAGCTGCCTTATTTCCGATTCTGGAGTTTCTATTGGCAAAGTGGGTGGATGCGGCCGAATTTGCAAATGTTCCTGTTACCGACGATGTTCTACGAGCCCAAGCCGAAGTTATACAAACTAAGCTTATGGCAATAGGCTGTGTTGAAGACTGCACTGGTTTTGTTTTATCCCAGGGCTGGTTACAGAAATTCAAAGCAAGATCAATGATAGGAAGATTGAAAAGACATGGGGAAGCCAGAAGTACCGATGCTAAAGTTATTCAAAATGCACAGGAGGAAATTCAGGCAGAACTCTCACCCTACCGGCTACAAGATATTTGGAACTGTGATGAAAGTGGATTACAGTATAACAAACAGCCTGCTTACTCTAATGTTAAGAAGGTGCCAGGAAAGGTTCTAGCAGGAGTTAAACTTAATAAACTTCGGATCACAACATTTCACTCAGTAAATGCGGACGGGAGCGAGAAGGAAAGATTAACAGTGATTGCTTGAGCTCAGAACCCGCATGTATTTCATCGTCATAAGATTAATCCACAGAACCTCCCAGTCATCTATCGATTTAATAAGAAGGCTTGAATGTTGAGTAGATTATGGTATGAGTACTTGCGGAACCTAAACAACAAGATGCGAATCCAAGGAAGACAAATCATTCTCATTACAGACAATTGTCCCAGTCACCCTCACCCCAATTCGCCCCCAGATAATTACGAAGGCCCCATACCACCAACCCTTACCCATCTCAAGCTGCTCTATCTACCACCAAACTCGACCTCTAAACTACAGCCACTTGATCAAGGAATTATCGCTTCATTTAAAGCAGCACACCGCCGTCAATATGCAGATTACATGGTACAGTACTTTAACCGCCATGGAATTTCTGCTCCCAAGCTAGATATTTTAGCATCGATATATATGATGGCAGACGCATGGGAATCTATACCATCTTCAACGATTAGCAACTGCTGGAAGAAATCGGGTCTTCTTCCATCTCCTCTAAACCTCGGTGCAGTGTTGCCTATAGTACCTAGTACGCTGGAGACTGATCATGGCAGTAGTGCAAGAAGCGATAATTTTCTCTCTACAACAATAGCTGCTATGCAAGCCACCCTCCGAACCCTCTATCCAGACTCAAATACGGCTGAATTTCATAAAATCTGTGAGGATTTTATAAGCGATAATGATAACCTTGAAGGTCTAGCCCCCGATAGCTCAGAAAGTGGCATCCCCGATGCCAGCCAGTTGGTCGAAGAACAGGTTCAATTAGGCTTGCTCACACGCGGAGTTCATGATATGGAGGTTAGCTATCTAGATGCACCTGGCGACAGTGACGAGAACCAAGAAATTGATTTTGTTCCTCCTGCCCTTTTTACGCATTCTGAAGCAATCGAGCATCTTTATCATCTCTCTCGCTATCTCCAGTCACTACCAATCAATACACTCCCCACTCCAGCTGGACGCAAAATCACTCTATCTACTATGGTAGAGCAAACCACTTACCTTGCTACCGCAATTAGCCTGCAAGTTTTACAATTTTACCTTCCGCTTTATATAATTTACTAATACCAAGAGTAATTAGTTATCAGGAATCTCTCAAAAAGCAGACCAAAATTGATCATTACTTTACACGACTCTCGTCGCACTCTACTACTCAAAAGGAGGACTGGAAGCGTAAAGGAAAAGACTTTTTTTTGTCTGATCAGGGTGGGGATGTAGAGAGAACTGCTGGAAGCGAGACCGCAGATGAGGAGGAGGAGACCAGCTTCAAGACTTTCCAACCGGGCCCTCGCCTATATCCACATCCAGAAGATTCTCAGGACTTGAACCTTTATCCTTCTCAGTACGATCACGGTCATGGCAGTGGGTTCAGCCAGGTTTACGGAAACCTGCTCCTTTAGTCAGCCTTTTTTTTTCCTTATAGCAAGATGTGTTTGTATGTGGACAGGGGGTTAAAATCAGAAATTTCTTTACAGATTCGTTATACAGTATTCTTCATTATGTATTTCGTTATAGCGAGAGATTTTGTATGGGGTCTTCAACCTCACAAGCCCTGGTTTCGGAATAGCAAATTTTCCCGTACAAAGAGGTTCCTTACAGCGAGGTGCGACTGTATCCCATGGACTGATGAGACACGCAGATTCCGCACCTTCCGTATACGGTAGCTCTAAGCTGTGGCTCAACAAGTTTTCACCAATAAAAGCACGATATTTCATGACTTCTGGCCAGGCAAAGCCACTGAGCCACAGCTTAGAGCTACCGTATACGGAAGGTGCGGAATCTGCGTGTCTCATCCGTCCATGGGATAAGACCCCAAACAAGGACAACGAACCCCTCTTTCCGACCGTATCCAGATGCAGGGTACCCATTCAAAACTTAAAGATATGGGTTTTTCCAACACTTATTGACTACCCTAAATTACTAATACACGCTTATAAAGAGATTTGGAGCAGGCCCACTGCACCGTGATCCAAACAAAATCTCGCAGCAATTAATTCCATTCGCATGCTATGTTTCCGCCTTCATGTTGTTCAGAACTCGGACTACCGGTATAGAGTCGAAGCGCAATACCCGTAACCCCGATGCTAGCCACCAGCACGTGTGCCCCTAGGTCGGACTTTCCATGTCAAAAAGATCTTAAGCTTACTCTTCCACACTTTAGCACGATACAGGTGCATAACAAAAGTAGACACCCTACACAAGCACTGCGCCGGGTTGTGCTCGAGCATCGGTACTTCCAACAACCCTTGCATGTATTACGTAATATTCAGAGAAACGGCAATCAGACAAGAGCCGCCCACAAAATTATGCGGCTCCGACGCAAATTTCAGCATCCCTGGTCTTTAATCCCTGGTCCTTTCCACAGCCAGATAACACCCCCCCGAATGCACTCATCCTGCAAATCTCCCACTCCTATCTCAAATTATTCGTATCTTGTCACTTGCTCGTGTAATAGAGTTACCGTAGTAGACAGGATTAAACAGAGAATATAATTAATACTTAAAGACAAATTTTAAGTTTGCGCGCTCTTTCTAACAAAAGGGAATTTCCACCTCCTTATAAACCCCATGTTTGTTACTGCCCCATACCAAAGAAACATCTAGGGGATAGTAGAATACTGGTATAATACATAAGATCCATACCGGTACAATCATCGCGAGCACTGATCATCGGGGATAAGAAATCGTACTACGAGTATTCAACTCAATCGCTTCCAGACACTAGCTCCTTCTTTCAGATACGCCATCACCTAGCCAAGCTCCTGATTAATACACCAATAGCCAAACTCTGAAGCAGTCCGTAGAGAAGCGTAAAAAATGAGCCTGCTGCTCCCGCGTCAAGTGAAAGTATCATGCTACGCAATACCGTAGCTACAAATGTTGGAAGTCTTTGATGCTGCTCGGCATGCTCGGCAAATTGCGCTCAGCCTATAGCTTCATCGTTCGTTCGGACAAAGGCTTCGGAGATGCGTTTAGGATCGATACAGCGCCGGAAGCAACATAACCATGAAAGAGTCGGATGTGCGGAGATTTAGATGCCCGGCGCGGAGGCTAGAAGCAGTTGGAGTTCTTCGTGATACCTATCCCCCCTTTTGTTAGCACGAGAGTCCACGATAGAGAAAGGAGGATATACGTGAAAGTAAATGGATAGGTGTAGCAATCACCGGAAGGATAGGGGGAAGACTTCGTTGTGTTTATATATACCGTACTCTTGGCTTTACAGTTAGTTAGTTGAGTGAGAGAGAGAGAGCGAAAGTGGATGAGAGAGAACTTCCCCGCTCCAAAGTTGTGCACGGGTGATCGAGGCCTTTTGTGTTTAACTCTTGGCGTTCCGTTTAGGTTCGCTACCGCCGCTTTCGTCGTCCGTCGCCGTTTAAAAACAAGTATTGTTGTAATAAAGCCTGCCCACGATGCCCGCTACAATTAGTATTTCTAGCAAAGAATACAAATCAGCTCAGCCAAATAGAGAGGTTTCGGTTTTCTGCTAGCGAGTCATGGGTACTAGGTGGGGTTATTGGAGGAGGAGTCGTTTTTTTGTCTTTTGAAATTTTGATATAATATACCGGTAAAGCTAGAGCCCATCTAAAATCTGGGGTCTATTTGACCTATAGTTTAGATTTATATAGGTTAACTAGATGGATAATACTCGAGTAGTGATGTCTGCACCTTTTTTCCTTTTTTCGCCCCTGGCGGAGAAGGATCGTCACGCTTTTAAAGTATTAATAATTACTCAAAGGGTCTGAACCTAGCAATAGCAATTTGAAAGCCATCACTAGCTCGCTTCACTCTATGGTACTCGAGTATTGATTACCAGTGCCAGATTTCTTTACATCACACTAAAATGCAAACTACAAAATTAGCCCCACACGCCTCTAGAAATGTTAATTGAGTGATATCAGGCTGCCTCCGGATGAGGGGCTGCTTATTCCTCGGTTACTAAGCGAAGTTGGCGTTCCACTATGAGTCTCACTGATACAAGTACCCTCCGCCATCGAGGCTAGAATATGAGCCGCTCAAAGTTAACTTAGATCTCAATAGAGGCATTCAGCTCGGGGTTGAAAAACGATTATGCAGGTTTTTCGAGTCGAAAACTTTGGCGTGTGTAGCGCCTTTTTGCATACAAAACTTGCAGATCAACTAGAAACTTGGCACTCGAAAACTCTTTTTCGACTGCGGGGCTGAACGCCTCTAATGGCAAGGCAGTGCAGGGTTTTGTTGGCCCGGGATGATTGAGTGATAGAGCGCTTGTGAAACGTCAAAGCCTTATCCCACTCGAGGCCTCAATGTCCTTTGGATCCCCACAAACTCCTCGATACAACATTTCTAATCACACTACCAGTACTCGCCGAAAGTGTTCCAAGAAATATGGAACGAAAATCATCGCAAAGCCTAAGCATCACCGACAATATCAACTCTTTCAACACTATCAACGTCAACACAGTGATATCCGATGAGGATAATCAGATCCGGGAGTGGCTATCGCCTCTAAAACCTCACCAGCGACACCAGGACGTGCGGGCCGAGCGGCTTGATGGCGTGGGAGATTGGCTTTTGGAAACCAGTGAGTTTCGGAAATGGAGTAAGGGAGAGGATGGATCCAGTGAGCGGGTGTTATTTTGTTCTGGGGGTCCAGGTGTGGGAAAGACATTTCTCTGGTAAGAACACCCCGCTTCTGGATAATGGAAGAAGGCATATATCACTGACAAGTATAAAATATTAGTTCTCTAATGATTGACAACCTATGTGACCAGGCTGAGGAAAAGGATCTGGCTGTCGCTTGGCTATATTGTGATTTCGTCGCCCACCAAGAGCAGTCAGCAACGGCCATGCTAGGCACTATCCTAAGGCAGCTTGTGGGCATTGGAGAGATGCCCGAGAATATACGGGAGAGATTTCGAAAGCGATTTTCTGGCCGAGGTCTACGATTACCCGATATGGGGGGAATGCTAAAGGCGGCCTGCTCATTGCTACCCAGAGCTTGTATCTGTATCGATGCCTTAGATGAATGCACTCCGAAGAGTCGACAAGAGCTACTTAGGTCACTACGAGATATTATTCGGGAGTCACCAAGTACGCAGGTGCTATTTACCGGGAGATCTCATATCGCGGAGGAAGTGAAGAAGTACTTCGCCGAGGCTATTATACTACCAGTCAGTCCTACCGAAGGTGACATTAGGGCATACTTGGATGCGAGATTGGACGGGGACACAGAGCCCGATGCAATGGACGATGATTTGCGGACGGATATTATGAGAATAATTCCTAAAACAATTTCCGAAGTGTGAGTAACAACATCGGGCTCCCAAAACACATGCAATGGAAATTCTCTGACACTGGTAGCCAGATTCCTCCTAGTTTCACTGAATATTGACGCAATTCTGGGAGAGGTGACCATCTACAGGAGAAGGAAGAGGCTTAAGGAGATGACAAAAGGGAAGGGGCTAGGAGATGCATACACAGCGACCCTCACCCGGATAAGGTCGCAGAATGGAAGCAAATCTCGGCTCGGTATGGAAGCCCTCATGTGGATATCACATTCCGAACGGCCATTGAAGGCGATTGAGTTATGTCAGGCACTGGGTGTGGAGGGAGGAGATACAGACCAGAATTCCGAGAACACACCTGCAATAGAAGCTGTGCTACGCTGTTCGCTAGGGCTCGTCACGGTTGAGGCATCATCATCCACCGTCCGGCTTGTTCACTTCACCCTCCAAGAGCATCTATTCGATACTCCCTCCCTGGTTCATAGTCCCCACTCGATGATGGCCGAGGTTTGTCTTACCTTCCTCAACTTTCGGTGCATCAGGAACCTCTCAACTGCACTTTATTCGGCGCCAGAAGAAGCGCCCTTTGTAGGCTATGCCTCTTGTTTCTGGGGAACACATGCTAGAAAGGAACTAAACGAAAGTGTGAAATCACTAGCATTAAAACTTCTTGACGGCTATGATAAGCATATATCCTCCAAGCTACTCTTGATTCATGAAAGGGGTTGGTGGTGGCACCGTTCTAAAGAAGAAGGAAGTAATCTCCTTGAGGGATTCACGGGGCTTCACGGTGCAGCCTACCTAGGGATTGTGGAGATAACGCATGCTCTATTGGAGATGAGGGAATGGAATCTTAATGCAACCGATATTGACGGAAATACAGCATTTGCTTGGGCTGCTAGAAAGGGGCATGAAGATGTGGTAAAGATGCTACTGGGGCGGCGGGGTGTTGACCCTGACACAATCAACACAGATGGTACAACACCCCTCTTATGGGCTGCTGCAGGTGGGCATGAGGGTGTGGTGGGGATGCTCTTGGAACGGCCGGATGTCGATCCTGACAGGAAGGATAAATATAGTCAAACACCACTCTTGAGGGCCATCTTGACCGGAGATCAGAGAGTCCCCAAGATACTACTGGAACCAGGGGATGCAAACCCCAACACTGCGAACAATGGTGGCCAAGTGCCGCTTTACTTAGCTCCCAGCAAGGGTCATAAAAGGGTCGTGAAGATGCTACTAGACCGGAACGATGTCAACCCGAACACTATGGACCAATATGGCCAAACGCCACTCGACGTAGCCGCCTGGGAGGGAGACGAAGAGGTCGTGAAGATGTTGCTGGACCGGAACGATGTCAACCCAAATACAATGGACCAACTTGGCCAAACACCACTCTTTGTGGCCGCCTGGGAAGGACATGAAGGTGTGGTAAAGAGGTTATTAGAGCGAGTGGATGTCAGCCCCAACACTGTCAATAAGGATGGCCAAGCGCCGCTCTACATGGCCGCCCACAAGGGGCATGAAGGGGTCGTCAAGGTACTGCTGGACCGAAACGATGTCAACTCGAACATTGTGAACCAACATGGCCAAGCGCCACTCTTCGCAGCCGCCCTGAATGGACATGAGAGAGTAGTGAAAACGCTGCTAGAGCGGGGGGATGTCAACCCCAACACTGCGGATAAACACGGCCAAACGCCACTCATCGTAGCCGCCTGGAAGGGACATGAAGGGATCGTGAAGATCCTACTGGACAGGAACGACGTCAACCCCAATTCTGTGAGCGAACATGGCCATACATCACTTATCGTAGCCGCCTGGAAGGGACATGAAGGGGTCGTGAATATCCTACTGGACAGGAACGACGTCAACCTCAACTCTGTGGACGAATATGGCCAAACGCCACTCTCCACAGCCGCCCTGAATGGACATGAGAGAGTAGTGAAGACCCTGCTAGAGTGGGGGGATGTCAACCCCAACACTGCGGATAAACATGGCCAAACGCCACTCTTCATAACCGCCTGGAAGGGACATGAAGGAGTCGTGAAGATCCTACTGGACAGGAACGACGTCAACCTCAGCTCTGTGGACCAACATGGCCAAACGCCACTCTCCGCAGCCGCCCTGAATGGGCATGAGAGAGTAGTGAAGACGCTGCTGGAGCGGGGGGATTTCAACCCCAACACTGCGGATAAACATGGCCAAACGCCACTCTTCGTAGCCGCCTGGAAGGGACATGAAGGAGTCGTGAAGATCCTACTGGACAGGAACGACGTCAACCTCAACTCTGTGGACCAACATGGCCAAACGCCACTCTCCACAGCCGCCCTGAATGGGCATGAGAGAGTAGTGAAGACGCTGCTGGAGCGGGGGGATTTCAACCCCAACACTGCGGATAAACATGGTCAAACGCCACTCATCGTAGCCGCCTTGAAGGGACATGAAGGGGTCGTGAAGATCCTACTAGACAAGAACGACGTCAACCTCAACCCTGTGAACGAACATGGCCAAACGCCACTCTCCGCAGCTGCCCTGAATGGACACGAGAGAGTAGTGAAGACGCTGCTAGAGCGAGGAGATTTCAACCCCAACACTGCGGATAAACATGGCCAAACGCCACTCTTCATAGCCGCCTGGAAGGGCCATGAAGGAGTCGTGAAGATCCTACTGGACAGGAACGACGTCAACCTCAACTCTGTGGACGAACATGGCCTAACACCACTCATCGTAGCCGCTTGCAAGGGACATGAAGGAGTCGTGAGGATCCTACTGGACAGGAACGGCGTCAACCTCAACTCTGCGAACGAACATGGCCAAACGCCACTCATCGTAGCCGCCCGAAATGGACATAAGCGGGTTGTAAAGACCCTGCTAGCGCGAGTGGGTATCAACTCCGATATCATGGATCTCGATGGTCATACAGCACTTTCGCAGGCCCTGAGCCGCGGACATGATGACGTTGTGGAATTACTGTCTGAGCATGGAAGCTCAATCCCCTCGTTAAATGGCAATGGATATACAGCACTCTCCTCATCCGTGCTGTCCGATCCCAATCAGTGCCCATCCAAAAGGCTCCGCAGGTTTTGATCTTCAAAGCCAAAGCTCAGTACACCTCTCTCTTTCTCAAATTTCCATCTCAACAACCGCTAGCTAGCGGCTACTTACCCCTTAACACCCTTCCCACGTGTCCTCTACTAACTTGCTCCTTCTCTTAGTTTTATGATATCTTCCCCATTTCTTCCTATTCCCCCCCCTTATTCCTAGTTCTTTCTCCTTTTAGTCTGTTTGCAGCTCCGTTATCCCTTGTGCACAGTGTGCGGAGAGTGACTAAGAGCAAGTTTGCTCGGATCGTTTTTTTTTTGATTTGCGCAGCCATCAAACATGATTACGATAACATTAGCATTGTACCATATCTTTTTCCCTTTAATTTTTTCCCTTCAATGGTTGCCTTTCCTCACCGTTTGCTTTAAGATATATATCTTTTATCATTTATATTTTTTCCTATCGAATTAGAGGCTTTCTCACCCTTCTTTAGTACCATAGAATAGAAGCCTCCCTCACTGCCTCACGGTAGGAGGATGGCAAATAAGTTAGTCCTAGCCAAAAGAAATATATTTATAACCCCAAACATATGCACAGTACAGTACAGTGCCCTAGCAAAAGTCATCGTTGGTAGCCACTTCTTACGCCAAAAACGACGCTCTTCAGAGTGCTAGAAGCCTAGAACCCAACCACCTACATGGCAAGTATATCAATTCCTCTTAAAATAGCGATTCTGGCTATTCTGATCGTGATATATCCCGGTATTGGTGTAGTTGGTGCAATATTGAATCAACTATAGAGGTATAAAATTCGGAATTTTCGAAACATGTATCTTTTTCTATGGGAGCCCATACAATTTCTTAGCATTCAGTTCCGGTCTGGGGATGGGGCACGCTAATTAGTGAGTGCTGCTAATAGAACACAAAAGTTTGCTAAATAGATGTGAATTTCAGAGTCGCTAGATCTTTGGCTATTTATTGATATTTCCTTTGGGTTAATTGATTAAGAGGTGTGGGTGCAAACCAGCAGTTTAGATATGATACTACCGATTTGGGCCGTTTTGGTGTGTTTTCAGCGGTATCATATGTTGGAATTCACCGGCGATCACTCCTTGCCACAGTGTATCTCTCGATGTACCTTTCCTTATACTGTAACTCGTCAGCTATTAGTTTCCTTTATCATTCATTATACATCAGGAGGAGGAAGGGATATACCTTGATGGTATGATCTATAGTAGGATTCGCAGACATGGCCGGTCACTAACCGGGGTTAAGCGAAAACGAAGGGTACATCGGAAGGATAGGCGCGATGGGCAACGGAACCCGAGGTGCCGGGCACAACACTAGACGGATATCTGGAGTATTGGCTTTCCGGGGAGGTCACTGTATTTCCTATATAAACCCTCTGTATTTCTCTAGTTAGTAGTCAAGCAAGCTAGACACGAATCCTCAGAATATACAGATCCTACCTCTTAACTTTACTTCTCCCTCTCACTTTTGTTCGCTCGCCTGTCTCTCCCCAATCGCGATCTCATAACTACATGATACCCAACCCCACTCATTCCCTGGACATGCCCCCGGCTTTTGTCACAAAAACTTTACCGGGGCCTATCGGGGGCATTAGCGGGGTCGGGCCCTGGGCGGCGGTTGGGGTGGGAAAAGCGAAAAATACGCCTCCTCCAGGCTAGTAAGCGAGCCTAGGCGGGAAATTTCGCCAGGGGCCAGTGTTTTTGGGGCCCGTGAGGCCCCCTAACGAAATCTAGGTATTACCCCCCGTGCCACCCACGCTCGGGTATCGTGCATGAAACCTTAGTTTTAGTTGTTTAGGGTCACTAAGGATTACAATTCTTCTGATAGCTTCTTTCCTTGTGCCCAGATGTGTTGCATTCAGTCTCTAGTAGTTCAATTAGGTTCCAGATTTGTTCTCTATTTTGGAAATATATCTCCTGGTTTTGCCTTAGCTAGCATCCCAACTGACCTCTTGGTCCTTTTTTTTCTACAATTTAGTATGCTTCATATAAGGTAAGCTTGCTTGCCCCACCAAGTTCTTTAGTTACTTCCCAGAAATGGGGAAGCAGGGATCCCAATAATCCAACCTGTAAAGTCTTAAAATCAGGACCAGGCTTACTAGTCCTGGTAGACATCATGACTGAATCTAACTAAAGCAGGTGGTCCTGTCTGGTCTTGACTGGTCCTACACCAGTCTTTATAGAATATTCTATTTTCATAAAATCTTACTCACTTGGGGCATCAAAGAACCTTGCATACTCTAAGTCTTTTTCACCACCCCTAATATAAGTGAGTTTAATATGTATACATGTTCCAGAATAGTATACAGGAGCAGAGCACTTGGATTTCTTTTTTTAGTTTTGCACTTGAAGTTATTTGATATGATTTGCCTTGATTACAGCCCCTGCACTGCCCTGTTACTGGTCAGCTATACTATATTTAGATTTGATTTACATTGCTTTATATTTGGAATATAAAGTGCAGGAGCATAGTTATATATTACATTGGCACTGAGATTGTATTATGAGTCTTAGGTTTCAGGCAGAATTACTTGATTCTGGTGAAGGTATATTCACCTGGTAATGATCCTTATTGCAGGAGACTATTGTTATAGGAAATTGTATTTAAACCACTCTCCTGACTAGCAGGAGAACAGCAAACTTCAACAGACACTTAGTTTATACATATACTTGGTTGAGCTGTGATTTTTTAGTTCCCTCTAGCCGTTAGCCTTTTATCTCTTTACCTTTACATCTCTTGAAGTTTCCCTTAGAGCTAGAACTACTAGGCCTATCACTGGTTTCTATTGATTCATCAAAACAAGAGTAAACCTGTTACAGCAAGGCACAATCTTCATTCTAACATTCCTGAGATTCCATAGTACAATCCTCGTAAACAATAATTTTAATTACCAATAGCTTTATTTGAGGATAATATACTATTATGATAAAATTACAAAAGCCAAATGGGATACTCATTCTGTGAAAAGGGTCATCTATCTTTTATTCCTTAGTACTAGTAGGTCTAGTAAGGTCAATTCTAGCTAAACTTGATCGAATATACCTGCCTGTTCTAGTGAGTCTAATTTCCATAGTTAGACTAGCATGAGACTGGACTTCAACTAGACTCGCTATAACTGGAGCCGGTTACTGAAATTGATATTTTGAGTATCAGCTTAATTATACTAGCTGGACCGTCAGTTTGATTTATTTCAGGGTTCCAAGTATTAGCTTAATGTCAGCTTGATAGTTTGTTTTAGTTCTGGGTTCCAAGTGTCACCTTGGGTATAGTTGTACACTCAGTTTGATTTATGTCAGGGTTCTGTGTATTAGCCTGATATTAGCTGGATACTTTGTTTATTTCAGTTCAGAGTTCTAAGTATCAGCTTGATTGTAGCTAGACACTCAGTTTGATTTATTTCAGCATTTCAAGTATTAGTATCATATTAGCTCTATACTTAGATTATTTTATACTTTGTTTCAAAGTATTGGTTGATACTTTATATATTTGATGTAACATTTTAAAGTTACCAGTTAGAGCTCTATTGTTATAGTTCATATTGACTCTGGATAGCCTTTTTTTTTTTTTTTTTTTTTTTTTTATCTCATGTATTCATTGTGAAGGTACAAGAACTCACATGCAGTGCTAGCTATGGCGTAAAAAAAACCTTAATCCCAAAACATAACAGCAAAGTAAAAACTCAAAACAAAATCCTCCAAACTGTATCAAGTACTCGATACTATACCAACATACGAAATTCACAATAAGTAAAATTAACGCAATATAAGCTAGCAAAAGAAAAATCACAAAATAACTTCAAATGAAATCAACGAAATGTTTAAATCAAGTAGGACGTAAAGAAGACGACTCAAAAAATCCCCTAGTTACCAGAGAAGAAGGAAATACTATTGAAACAGGGGAAGACACCTCATAGGTAGCCATGGTAGGAGGAAAGTTGGTGCACGTCTCATTGATGTAGGAGGCGAGCCCTAGTAGGAGTTAGGCGGAGGACCAAAGTGGGGATTCCTCCCCAACAGAGAGCACACCTTAAAGGTGGTGGGCCCTTGATATACCTTTGGCTTCGCAGCGAAGGACGGCGTGGCTGAAAGACTCATCCTCCTCGCCACAAAGGGGGCAGAGGGGAGAGAGGTCAGGTTAGGACCAGGAGGGGTGGGCGGCCAGGTAGCTTTTCTGGGTCAGCATCGGATGAATTCGCCCGGCCATAAATTTGCTGAGGCCCATAAACGGATAAGGTGTCGTCGTAAGAGGAAATAAGTAGTATGCCTGTGGGGGAACGGTGGCCTTCCACGATTCTAGCATCATGGCTCGAGCCCTGCGCTGGAGGATTCGATAAGAGACCTGCATGAGGGCTTCTCAAAAGAGGTCCGGGAGATCGGGAAGTAGAGACGATCCCAACTGGGGGAGAGCAGAGGATCCCTCAATGAGGGGGAGAACAAGTTGGGCAAGGGAGTTAACTGGCAAGTGAGTTCTGATAGGAGGTTTTCGTTCCGGGGTGGACTATAGGAGAGGCCTGACGTTAGGGTCCAAACCTACACAGAGAGCCCTTAGGTTCTCCTTCTCTGGGTCGGAAAGAGCGGAGGGGAAAGAATGATGAAGGTGGGCTCAGGCTGCCGCCGGATTGATAGTAGTGAGGGAGCAACAGAGGCGTAAGGCCGCCATGTGGCGTTTGTGACTTAGGAGCACTGAGAGAGGAAGGAGAGCAGCCTGAGCCGCTAGGATGATGGTTGGAGTAGCCCTGAAGCAGTTGGTGACCCATCTTTGCACGTGGTGCCAATGAGTCTCCATCTTACAGAGTAGGCCCTTGGTCAGAACAAAGAGATCCGCCCCATATGACAAGATGTGGAAGATAAGCGAGTAAGTCAACTTGTGGCAGAGATGCGGAGAGGCCCCTGATCCCGAACCTGACAATCTCCTGACTGCCGCGAAGGCAGCTTGAGAGAGGGCGAGGCGCCGGGAAAAGTGGGTGGTAATCGATATGTTCGCGAGAAACCAATAGCTGAGCCAGCAGAGCTGGCTGGCGGGAAAGAAGACCTGGCCGTCCAAGGTGATAGAGGGGGGCCTCGGATCATTCGACAGGTCCCTCTGATGTGGGGTACGCCAGTGAATGAGCTCCGTTTTGGGGATAAAGAAGCCGACCTTGACTGCTGTGGCTTTGGCCTTCATAACTCCAAAGGTTTTTTGAAGCAGCCTAACATTTGTATGGTACGAAAAAGAAGCAACGGTCACAGAAAAATCATCAACATAAGACAAAATAATCCACTTAGGAAGGGGAACATGTAAGCAGGAAACGTAAATAACAAACAACAAAGGAGAAATAGGGGACCCTTGAGGGGTACCAACAGTAACGGAAGAAAAAACCTTGGGAGAACCCTGAAACAATAAACAGTACCTTCTGTCGGTCAAAAAGGAAAAAACTCAAGAAATCAAATAACGGTTGACCATCTTCCTGCGAAGAAGGGAGCGGAGGATAGAGGCGTTGACATTATCAAAACCACGCTTAATGTCGAGGAACAAAGAGGAGACTTTCCTGCAGGATCTCTGCAGCGTGCACACAGGCAACCATTGCAGTGTAGGCGTCAAAGGAGGAGAGCGTTGGGAGCGAGCCACACTGATTCGGGGATAGGAGCCCTTACAATCGGGCAACTACGGAGAGGCGGGAGGCGACAATCCTTTCAAGGATCTTAGATACAGTCTTCAGCAGAACAATAACGTGAAAAGAATCTGGGGAGTCATAAGAGGCCTTGCCAGACTTATCTAGGACTATACTATGGGCACACTTGAGGGAAGCGGGATGGTGGCCATAAACTAGGAGCGGGGCCAGGAGAGAGGTCAGAATGTGAGGGCAGGCCTTATGGAGGGCTTTCCACACAGAGTATGGAATAGAGTCCGGACCCAGTGCGGAGGAAGGGGAGCATTTTGAAAGGGCCGAAGCAACTTCTTCAGTGGTGAGGATTGGGGTGTCGTCAAAGGCGGTTAGTCTGAAAGGCAGGGAGGGAGCAGGCCAGGCTGGGAAAAGTGAGCCAGAAGTGAGTCATTGATGTCCGTCAGGGTGACAGGATCAGGGAAGGTGGAGAAACGAGAGACGGGATAGCCTAAGGAGAACTTCTTGACCGTCCAGATAGAGTGGGGGGTGGCATCTGCCAGAAGGGACCTCCAATGAGTGCTCTTGGCTGCCTTAATGGCCTTAAAGTACCTATTTTTGGAGAGCTTGGCCGCTATCCTGTCCAGTGGGGAGAGGGAGGTTCTGGCTTTGCGAGACGCGGAGTGATATTCGCGACGAAGGAGGGACAAAAGTGGAGACCACCGGGCTTTGGATCTGCTGTAGGGGCGAGAGAGCGGGATATAACTGATCAAGAGTGAGGTCACCGAGCCGAGAGCATAGTCAAACCAGGTTTCGAGAGCCACCAGGTTTCGAGAGCCACTAGGGGGGGGTTAACCGGGGGGGTGGGAGAGAGAGGTCAGCTAGAAGTGGGGAGAGTGCCACCCAGTCAGTCAACAGCCAGTTGGAGGCTGGGGGAGGGGTGAAGCTTTGGGTGCTGAAGGTGAATGGAGATGGGAACATAATCTGAGCCAGTGGAAGGAAGGGATATATCCCAACCTCGGACGAAAGGATGCAAAAGTGAGGAAGAAAATGCAAAATCAATAACAGAGGGCCTGGCAGTGCCTCCATGAGGAAACCACGTGAAAATACCTGGGTTGTTCAAAAGGGAAAAACCCAATTCGGAAGCCCTTTGAAAAACAGGAAAAGAAAGAGCCAGCTCCTCAGTGGAGTGGCAATGAGCGGAATCCTCAAAGGGGTGATGCAAGTTAAAATCTCAAACAATAAGGAGAGGAAGTGCACAAAAAGGAAAGGCTACTAGGGGCGGCACTGAGACCTCGCCCCGCCTGTTGCCTGGAACATTGTACAAATTCAAAATACGAAATGAAGGAAAGCCAACACCAAACAAGTCATTTGCAAACACATCAAGCGCGAACACATCCAACCTCCCCATACAGGTTGGAAGGACCGAGACTTCTTTCTGAAAAGCCAAGGAAACGTAAAAAGCAACCTTGGGTTTGAGTGCTGGGGAAGAAGGAAAATAACTATCAAAACCTTGAAAAGTAGGAAGACGACCCCTCTAGAAGGGGGAATCTTGGAGGGCTACAATGGCTGGGTAGCTAGGGCAGTCGGACAAAGAATTAAACAGTGATAGAAACACATTCCTGCTCCCTAAGCAGTTGTGTTGAACGAGATGAAGCGAATGGAGGGGGGCTGGCCCCTCAAGGTTTCGGAAGGGGAGTTAGACATCTACTGGCGCGAGGCCGACATGACTCTGGGGGTAGGGAAGGGGGTGGGGTCCACATCGGGAAGTGGGCAGCCAGACCTTGAGGGAGGGCAATAGGATGAAAACGAAGGCATTGGGCTTGGGGTAACGAGTGGGTCAGTACCAGATAGGATGGGTCGTGACTCGGGGGTATTCGGTACCGAATCCTGAGGGGGAGCGGGGAGGGCTGTCTCGGAGGTATCCATGGCATCGGAGTCGACAGGGTGACCCACGGGAGGGATGAGTGCAGGTGGGCGCTCGGGACAGTCTCTGTCCCTGGCAGAGTGGGGGCTATGGCAGTTGGGGCATCTGGCCGGGGAGGCTACACAGCAGCCGAGAACGGGGCACAGATTGCCTTCCTTAGGGCAGGTGGGGTTGGAGCAGCGATGGTCGGCCTTCGAGTGAGGACCTCCACAGAGCTGGCAGACGGTTGAATCTTTGCAAAGAGGGTTGAGATGCCCAAACTTCCAACAGTTAAAACATTGACTTTGGGCGAAAAAGGAATAGGCCCTTTTGACCTCGCGGTTATCACCAAAAAGGAGAATACATGGGGGATCAGTCATACGCCATGCTAGGTCCGCCGGAACATAGACAACTATACAGAAGGCTTTCTTTCCGTTAGTTCTAGCTTCTCGATCAGAGTTGAGGAAGCGAAAGCGGGTAATAATGAGATTTTTGGCATTGTTGATGCCAGTGAGCAGGAGGGGGTGGAGTTCTTGATCCGTGTCAGGGTGGGCATCCATGGGCAGGCCATGAATGGCAAACTGAACATCGGTAAGGGCGTAGCGGAAGTGTTCCTAAGGATTATTGTTAACAGGAAAGGCTTGATTGAGCCTTGTAGTGAAAGCATCAAAAAAGAGCGCGTAGCAGGAGGCGGGGACCAGGGGGTCTACAATAGTCAGTGAAACAGCGCCTTTCGGGCTAACCGAGACTCTGAACAATCTCGGAAGTTCAGACCCAGCTTCTCTTAGGATGGAGGCAGAGATGTCAGGAAAACGGACGCGAATGGAGGATTCCTGATGGTGGGGACAATGAGTTGAGTGCGGGGCGAAAAACCCTCTTCCAGCACTGGGGAGGGGGGCAGGACCCTTTGGGCAGGCATCCTGCGTGGCAGCCGCAACTTTATTAGCAGAGATGGCAGGAGGGGGATTCTTTCCTTTCGCTTTGGCTTTAGCCTTATTGGCTCTAACCGCAGTGTTAAACTCAGAGGTACCACCATGGATGAACTGAGCGTATGACTTTGCTTGGGGAGTGGCACGGGGAGGGGGAGCAGCAGCATTGGGATAAGGGAGCGAAGAGAGGGGGCCGGAGGGGCCAGGGTGAGCGGAAGGAAGAGCTGAGGGAGGGGGGGGGCGGCCTCCTCTCGGGTTGGCCACGGTGGCGGAGGGGGAGACCATCCTGTGTGAGAGGTCACGGAGTGCGTCCCGGATTTCCCAGAGTTGCTCATTGGGGCAGGAGTTAGCGATCTGAGACTGCAGGTTATGGACCCAAGAGCGGAGCTCCTCCACTTGAGAGCCAAGGGAGTTGACAGCGTGAAGGGAGGCGCAGAGCAGGGGGAGGAGGGAGCTTTCACCAATTGAGAGGTTATCGCATTCCTGAGGAGTCAGGGAAGAAAGCTGCTCAGGGGTGAAGCTGATGAGAGAGCGGGTACGTGAGAACAAAGAGGCCAGAAAACGGGCCTCAGGGGAGATCTCAGAGGTAGAGGGAGTAACAGATGAAGGCCCGGCATTGGGCTGGAAGAGCGAGATGGGAGGACCAAGGGGGTCTATAGCGAGACAAAGTAGGCGTGAAGCCCGACTGGATCAGAAAGAGGGGTGAGGGTGGAGATCGTGCACTAGAAACTGTGGTGTTGTAAAAGCTATGGTCAGGAAAATAGAGGGTGTGGAGCGTGTTGACTCTGGATAGCCTGACAAGTATATTTATACCCTGCTATTCTCTAAACTTAGAGAGCGATGCCTTTGACAAATAGAGTTTTCAATATACTTAGTTGACTACTTACTGCTTCAGTTTGCTTGAAGAATCTATTTAGTTCCAGCTTGATACTACTAAACATATCTAGCTATAGTAATTATATAGTAGTTGTGATATAGTAAGAAGTTTAGTTTACAACAACTTCATCTAAGTCTTCAGAACTTAGCCTCATTAGGTACCACATTTGGTATAGAGCTAGTTTTATTACTATATGATTATGGCACTAGTCATGAAGCCATTACACTAGCAGACTAGGCTTGACTTTTGACTAGGCTAGCTGCCACACCTCTTGTCACATGTAGCTTTTCGGTGGTCTACCAGGGGAATACCCAATTAATACCTTTGAAGCCGTTCTTGCAATTGCTTCATGCCCTTGGGATTTAGGTTTGCTGGCCTATTCCCATCAACAATACCCAGAGGCAGTGTCTTTTTATCACTCTAGCACTTGATCTCTGGGGTCTCTACCTCCAGAAAGTCAATACCACTCATTTAGTAGCCTTTAGGCTGAATTTATAGTCATGAGTAACCTCCCTGTCCTTGTCTTTTTTGTCAAAATAGCATGGGCTGCTTGAGAAGTTGTTACTCTAATAAATTGGCTGCTGGATTTGGTTGTACCCTAGGGTAGGACTTGAGCCACTTCATGACTGTGACTTTACTGTGTATGGCTAGTATGATAGATGCTGTTTGAGTAGGGTGGGTAGTCAGCTGTCTATTTTTTTGAGAGTTTCTGCTTTCTTTTTCTGGTTTCCTGTCTTATTGGTAGTTTTTCTTTGTTTGGTTGTGAGGTCAGCTTGTTCACAATTGTTTTTCCTTTTTTTTTGAAGACTGCTATATTCTGGCTAGACATTAGAGTCCCTGTTGTGTGGTTTTTATATATCGTGGTCATTGAACTTTCCTGATGTACTGCGGAATAGGCAGGTTGAGTCAGTGTAACTCAAAATCAGACTCTTGTTAGGTGGCCGTATACCACTATAGGTGGTGTCTTCTCATTTTATGAATAAACTGTATTGAAACTAGCTAGTCTAAATCACTCATCAGCAAAAATATACCATACGTCAGGTGCGCTAGTGTTGCGCCCTGACGCAAGTGATCTTACTTTTGTGCCCTCAGCAACTGGTGCGCCCTGATGTGGGTTGCAATGCTCTTTTCGCCTAGGGTGCGTTGCCACACTAAATCACCCCCCAACCTTCTGGACGCACTTCACAACACCATCGCACATCTGAATAGACCACTCAACTACTCTACTTCCTGAGTACCCCCTAGTCAATATCCACCTTCTGACTAGTATTCCAGCCTTCTCTCATACAAAAATAGGGGCTACTCTTGGCAAAGACAGATAGGTTAGTATGAACGCTAAGTGAGAAAGCCACCATACTCTTAATCTTAAATTGGCACTAAAGACACTAATACCGGGCAAAGGTACTACTAGTATTCTATTTTCAGAACTTGATCATTCAGAGAGCGAAAATGCCAGTTCACTACAGTGTGAAAGCGAGTGATAGCTAGGACACTCTCTGCCAGTGGTGTTGTGGTTTCTCGGCACTTAGCCCAGCACTTAGCCTTTGACGCGACGCGACTCTGCACTTTTATCACCATACTTTCATCACCACACTTTCATCACCACACTTTCACCACCCCCTCACTAATCTCAACCCCAGCCTACTCTAAAGTCTTTACAAAGCAACCATTTTCCATAGCCCTAGTACAGAGTCCTCTGAAGGGGAGTCCATATGCCGGGTTTTTTTTGGATGTTTGGAAAGAGCTGACTTTAAAGCCAGATTCCGGGGGCGTTAGACATGCGATCACAAAGCCCTTTTCCGACAGCGTTCTACGCCATCCAATCTACCCACAGCCAAAAGGGCATCTCCATACGACCATTTCCCATGGCGCTACAGAGTTCTCTGAAGGGGGAGTCCTTATGGCGGGTTTTTTTAGCGCTGACTTTATAGCCAGATTCCAGGGGCATTAGAAATGCGATCACGAAGCCCTTTTACGACGGCGTTCTACGCCATCCCATCTGTCCACCGCCAAAAGGACGTCTCCATACGAGCATTTTCCATGACGCTACAGGGTCCTCTGAAGGGGGATCATTATGCTGGGTTTTTTTAGTCCTGGGTGTTTACAGAGTGCTGACTTTAAAGCCAGATTCTCAGAGCGTTAAGCATGCGATCATGAAGCCCTTTTACGACGGCGTTCTACACCATCCGTTCTGTCCACCGCCAAAAGGACGTCCCCATACAAGCATTTCCCATGGCGCTACAGAGTTCTCTGAAGGGGGAGTCCTTATGGCGGGTTTTTTGAGCGCTGACTTTATAGCCAGATTTCGGGGGCGTTAGGCATGCGATTACGAAGCCCTTTTACGATGGCATTCTACGCAATCCCATCTGTCGACCGCCAAAAGGACGTCTCCATACAAGCATTTCCCATGGCGCTACAGTATTCTCTGAAGGGGGAGTCCTTATGGCAGGTCTTTTGAGCGCTGACCTTATAGCCAGATTCCGGGGGCGTTAGGCATGCGATCATGAAGCCCTTTTATGACGGCGTTCTACACTATCCCATCTGTCAACCGCCAAAGGGACATCCCCATACGAGCATTTTCCATGGTGCTACAGAGTCTTCTGAAGGGGGAGTCCATATGCTGGGTTTTTTTGGATGTTTGGAAAGCGCTGACTTTAAAGCCAGATTCCGGGGGCGTTAGGTATGCGATCGTGGAGCCCTTTTATGACGGCGTTCTACACCATCCAGGCTGTCCACCGTCAAAAGGGCGTCTCCATAGAAGGAGTTTCCATCGCGCTATCACCTTAAGGAGGGGATCATAATGCCGGATTTTTCCACAAGTGGTGACGGGGCAGTTCTTATGTAAATAACTAGTAGTAGAATTAGAGATAAAATAGACTATTTAAAAGGGCTTTATGAACTTGATATATGCTGTGACCTAGGTCAGGAGTGGATAAGGGGACTCCCTTGACTCTTTCCTGAAGATGTGGTATTGCGCCAGGTGTGTTCAGGAAAATGTAGTGTTGCGCCAGGTATGTTCAGGAAAATGTAGTGTTGCGCCAGGTGGGTTCAGAAAGTTGTGGTGTTGCGCCAGGTGCGCCCTGAGTTAAGCGAGTACAAGGTTGCGTCCTGATTCGCGGTTGACGTTATGTGCGCCAGGTGCACCAGATGCACAGGGCGCACAGGGCGCAGAGACTTATTTTTGCTGATGCTCTTCACAGATTATTTAGAACTCTGTGAGATATTATTCACAAAATAAAACTGCCATATTCTTCCAGGCTGGAGGAACAAAAAGTGACTGACAGTGTCTATTCTTCACTATAAGCAAGAGATCTCTACTAAATATGACAGTTGCACTTTTTAATAAAGCTTAGACAAAGCTGAGAATTGTAGTCCTAGTGTTGATAGCAGCAGGCACTATTTGTACTCATGCCAAGGTTGTAGTTGCCTTAAACCACAACCCATGATTGATTGCAGGCTCACGACCTTGGACACTCTCAAGAGAATGCCTAACAGTTCAACAGTAATTTATAGCTCAACTGTAATTTGTGGCTTAGAATGGAAATCCCATAACCCAACCTCACCTAGCAAATTTTATCACTAAGCAGAGCATCCAAGTTCAATACATGTCTACCAAAATTATTTTATACCCTCATAGTGTTTGCATAGTCCAAGTCCCTACTGCAAGATTGCCACACACACATTTAATGAGATTAAGGCAAAAGCAAAAGAGACAAAGGCCAAGATTATAGCCCAAGCAAAGCTAAGGCTTAGGCCAAAGCTGTTATTGAAGCATATAAGGTCTCCACGCATATTGTTAACGCAATTGATAAACATGTCAAGTTGCAGAATTAGATATGTAATAAAATACTACTTTAAAATGTTATATTACGCTACAAAGCTGTTTTCAGCCACAAATTCATGCTAAGCCACAAATCACCTTCATCTGTAAATTACTGTTGAGCTGTCAGGCACTCTCTTCAGAGTGTCAAGGTCCCGAGCCAGAGAGCGATCGTGGGCTGTGGTGCAACGCAACCACAACCTTGGCACAAGTAGTCGGAGTAGTAGGACCAATTGGGGGGCAGGATATGTCTGAAGGGAGTGGCCCCAATAAGGAAATTATTGGAGACAAGAATAAACAATAAGAGAGGTCAATATATGTTTAAATCACTGGAGCTCACTTGCTTTGCAGGGGAACCGAATCACTGCCAAATCTAGCCTCCTTCATATTGTGGGTTACCGAGATTAACCGTACACTTGGAGAGATTAAATCAATTAGCTGACTAATACTAGTAAGCGCAGTTCAGTTCTGAAGGTCAGGACGCTCATTCTGTACCTAGTATTGACTGAAAATTATTCTCACAGAATAGCAGGGTTCCGAATGGTCCGACTGGTCAAGTCTTGGAGGCAAGACCAGACTAGTCACTCCTAGCGATGTGAATGACTGAACCCGACTAAGTTCGGTGGTCCGGGCTGGTCTGGACTTGGTCCCAGACCAGTCTCTAAAACACGGTTGCACAAACGCGTCGGATGCCCGAATGCTATGAGCATGGGGTTCTGATGATATTTGTCTTTCTTTTGTTAGCATAGAAGTCTTTTAAAGAGCCAGGAAGGAGTATACACATGCTGGATGCACAAATACGGTGAGCAATAGGAGCTTTCATTTGTCAGTATGGAAGTTTGTGAAAGAGCCAGGAAGGCGTAAAAATGTATAGGATTCACGGATGCTATGAGCAACCGAGTCACGACAGCCCCCCCCCCTTATATTACCTTCGAGGTCCGTGAAACGGGGAAGGGAATATACTTCGAAGAGAAAGGACGCATGTTGGGACCGATGCAAGATGAGAGGACTCTTCTACTCCATATATATCCCTGTCTCATTAGTAAATAAGTTAGCCGAGTATGCTCGTGGGTGCGGGTGAATGAGAGAACTTCCACACGGCTGTATTAGCGATCAAAGTCTTTTGGGTCGCTTTACTCTTGGGGTTTCATCTAGCTTCTCTGCAGGGGTCTTAGCGATTTGGCGGTTGCCTTTAGGGATAAGCCCCAAGCCAATGCACCTTCTATCACTCGGTTTTGAAAAAGTCCGCTCAGTCTGACTGAGCCCGGTCTAGTCAATTTCTCAAACACGACTGTCCGGTCAGTCTAATTTCCACCATCAGACTAGACTGGACTTTGACCTGGTGTAGCTAGTCCGAGCCAGTCCTCGGCCGACCATTCGGAACCCTGCAGAATAGAGACTGGGTCTGATGGCCTAATAAACCTTTAAAGTTTACTAACACTCATTACCTACACCATATTTATAGTTAATTCTCACCGCCTCGCTCAACGCAATTTTCTTATACCGTACCTCACACTAAGCTAGCGTCCCACACCGCGAGCCCTCTATAAGTTTAGGCATTATGACCAGCTCAGCCTTCGTCTGGACTTAAATAGTGGCTAGTATTTAGGTAGATGGCTCGCTACGCCGGGCGCTCGCTATGGTGTTAGTACAACACCAGACATTCAACTTGATGAAGGGTTCACAGTAGAGACCATATAAATCACTATTACTAATTTATAGTACTCACTAAGGTTCAAATACCATAATACAATACCATTTGTCGATTAAAAGGAACCTAATCCTAGTAACTTAGCCTATAAGTGATATACATATGGAATGACAAACCGCCCTAAACCTAACCTCTAATAGCAAGCAAAGTGCCCTCTTCTCTCTCTAAAAAAACAACCGGAGTAAAAGGACGAAACCATTATCACCTTACATCAAACAACTCACAGCCATTCCTAACGCTGCAACCATGCAATATATCACAACCCGTAACTTCTACTCCGGAATGAAATTAACTTAGTGAGAACGAAAAGAAGAGAAAATGGCGAAAGGGACAAAATCACTATTATACATAGAAGTCTGAGGTGGCTTACTCCCATCGGCATCCCTGGCAGAAAGCGAAAGACAAGGCGAGACAAAGAACTAGCGAAGAAAAAGGAAGCCATACAGGGAATGAGACTCTGCCAGTGGAAAATGTGCTCTGGCGTGTATCCACGTTCCAACAACAATGATCTAGAGTTTATTTCTCGGTTGGATACCAGATGGGGAGAAAATTTGATACTATACAGGATGGAAAGTCTACAATAGGGATGCTAGGTATTGTGGAAAGTCTTAGGATGAAGGGAAAGGTTTGCACTCAACACGACGCAAAAGCTAGCAGATCGCTGTAATACAACGTTCCAAAAGCCTTGAATGCTTCATGATGGCAGCGTCGGTGGTAGCGTCGAATGTGGAGATGAGTGCGGGAACGGATGCAGAAGGGGGCGTGACGGGCGTCTCAAGAGGACCCATGGGAGACTTGTCGGAGGGAGAGAGAGGAGTGGCTTCCGTGATCTGGTGAGTTATGTCAGGAATAATGCCTCCTTGGTAGAATACAGAACTTAAGTCCGCTTCCCCTTGAACATTTAGAGCAGGGTCAGAGATTTCCGGTGAAATCCAAAGTCAACCCCTATAGCACCCTATTCTCATATCACCAAGCGTATTGCCCATACCAATACAAGTAGGAAGACCAGCCACTTCGATAACTGCGATGGTGGATCTGTTCGCTCCAGGAGTATTTTCACTACGCCCTCATGCTCAAATTCGGCAGCCAATGATAGTGGTGTCTGGCCATATTTATCCGACGAATTGGAATTGACATCCCCTCGCTCGAGCAGTACCTTCACTACGTCCTGACATCCAAAGAAGGCAGCATATAATAGTGGTGTCCGGCCATATTTATCCGAATAATCGGGATTGACATCCCCTCGCTCTAGCAATATCTTCACTACACCCTCACTTTCAGAGGCAGCATGTGATAGTGGTGTCCAGCCATGTTTATCCGAATAATCAGGATTGACATCCCCTCGCTCTAGCAATACCTTCACTACGCCCTCACATCCAGAGGAGGCAGCATATGATAGTGGTGTCCGACCTTCTTTATCCGAATAATCGGGATTGACATCCCCTCGTTCCAGCAATATCTTCACTATGCCCTCACATCCAAAGAAGGCAGCATATGATAGTGGTGTACAGCCGGTTTTATCCGAATAATCTGGATTGACATCCCCTCGCTCCAGTAACACCTTCACTACGCCCTCACGTCCAGAGGAGGCAGCATATGATAGTGGTGTCCGGCCTTCTTTATCCGAATAATCAGGGCTGACATCCCCTCGCTCCAGCAATATCTTCACTATGCCCTCACATCCAAAGAAGGCAGCATATGGTAGTGGCGTCCGGCCATCTTTATCCGAATAATCTGGATTGACACGCTCCAGCAGTGTCTTCACAACTCCCTCACACCCCAAGAAGGCAGAAAATGATAGTAGTGTCCGGCCATTTTTATCCGACGAATCGAGATTGACATCTTCTCGCCCCAGTACCGCCCCCACAATACCCTCACATCCAAAGGAGGCAGCAAATGATAGCGGTGTCCGGCCATTTTTATCCGACGAATCGGGATTGACATCCCCCCGCCCCAGCAGTATCTTCACTACGCCATCATGTCCAAATCCGGCGGCAAATGATAGTGGTGTCCGGCCCTCTGTACCTGAAGAATTGGGATTGACATCCCCTCGCTCCAGGAGTATCTTCACAATGCCCTCACGTCCAGATTCGGCAGCATATGATAGGGGTGTCCGACCATCTAAATCCCCCAGATCGGCACTGACATCTCCTCGCCTCAGGAGCAGCTTCACCACCCCCTCACATCCAGATATGGGATCAGAGGGTTGTAGTGTCTGGCTGGGCATATCCCGCAAAAGGTGGTCGATATACCACAACGCCCGAAGTAGCGTCACCCGGCTCTCCCTCTCAAATCCGGCAGCATATGATAGTGGTGTCCGGCTATATTTATCTAATGAATCGGGGTTGACACAACCTAGCTCCAGGAGTATCCTCACCACACCCCCGTGTCCAGATTCGGCAGCATAAGATAGTGGTGTCCGGCCATCTACATCCCCCGAGTCGGGATCGACATCCCCGCACTCCAGGAATATCTTCACCATGTCCTTCCTCCCAGATTCGGCAGCATATGATAGCGGCGTCCGGCTACATTTACCTGACGAATCAGCGTTGACATCTCCTCGCTCCAGGAGTATCTTCGCCACCCCCTCGTGTCCAGATTCGGCAGCATAAGATAGTGGTGTCCGATCATCCCCATCCTCCGGATTAGGATCGGCACCCAAGGCCCGCAGGTGCCTATTCATAAAGCCCTCATGTCTAGACCTGGCAACAACCGATAATTGCGCCCGGCCAGGTTTACCCGACGAATCGGGATTGACACCCTCGCACTCTAGAAGCATCACCACCACACTCCCATGTCCAGATCCAGCGGCATATGATAGTGGCGTCCTGCTACACCTGTCCGATGAATCGGGATCAACATCCCAGCGCTCTAGGAGTAGCCTCACTATGCCCTCATATCCAGCCCCGGCAGCATATGATAGTGGGGTCCTGCCACACTGATCGAACGAATCGTAATCGAGACCCCTCCGCTCCAAGAGCAGCTCTACCACTCCCTCATTCCCTGACTTCGCGGCATGTGTGAGTGGTGTTAGCCCCAGGTCGTCTGATAATGTGGGATCGACACCCCCCTGCTCAAGAAGGAATTTTGCGAGCGCGCAATTCCCGTATTTGATAGCCCATATTAAGGGTGTTTCACCCTTAGAATCGCGCCCGTTCAAATCCCATTTTTCCATGTTCACCATGTCAATCGCGATTTCCGTAATCCCCAGGTATGCGATGCAGTGTAGTCCAGTAAATCCCCGAAGGTTGGGATGTCTGCCCCGGAAACGATCCCACGGGTGTAAGAAGCCAACAGTCTCCTCATGAAGGAGAATGTCAGCCGATATGTGGGTCGCATCTCGCCGAAGAAGTTGTAAGGCGAGCCGCTTCACACCTCCTGCCACCTCCTTCCTAGCATGGAATCCCCAGTAACATGAAGCGTACTGGAGAAGCGCCATTGTCGAAGGAATAGTACCGAGAGCAGTTGAAAGCTCCCACACAGACTGAAAGTTTAAATAGGTGAGACATATTTCCGCCATCATCGAGTGAGGTGTTATGAACAAGTTGGGATGGGCCACAAGATACTCTTGAAGCGTGAAATGCACGAGACGGACCGTGGATGCTTGCTCATCAATTGTTACAAGTCCTAATGTGCAACTCAGAATGGCCCCTATTGACGGGACATTGTCGACATTGAGGTTGGTAGTTCCTACTTCTACCCTTAATGCATGGCACAGTTCCCCCGCCTTTAGCTGCCGTTCGGAACATGAAATCCACATCAGCGCTTCCATTCCTAACCTTACACGGCCCCCTTTCTGCTCCCTTATGCGATCCAATGTCGTGCTTTATGCATCATCTAAACCAAAGCCCCTGGTCATCATATGAAGTGTTTGTCTTCTCTGATGCCTCGTCACATCTGCGAGAACCGCATCCATAATCAGGGAAACGAGAAGGAACCTAGAGACCAATGTTAGCTGGTAACCTCATATTCAAAATGGACGGGTTTTACATACGCCCCCGAGATCTTGTCCGGAATAATTCTAAGAATATCGGCCTCCAGTTCCGCATCCATCGCATCCACCTCTAAATCCTTTTTCAACCTTATAATAAGATATTCCCGAATATCCTCCTTGGGGGGAATTATGGGGGGTTGATCGGGACATTCTGGGAAATATTTCTTCACTTCCTCTCGAATGTGGGATCGCCCGGTAATGAACAGCCAAATATTTAGGCACTCCCGGACAACATGTTGCAAAGGGTTCCAAAGTTCAGGTCGACGTTTCGTGGGAAATTCATCTAAAGCGTCAATGCAGATGAATCCCCGTAGCAACGATGAGACAGACTTAACGAGCATCGCACAGATTTCACGAAGCCCAAGTGCCCGACCATCAACCTCTCTCTTCGCTCGGTCAAAAGCCACCTTTATCTCTTCCGGGATTGGTTCCACTCCTGCGACAAGTTGCTTCAAGAGAGCTGCTAACACAACACTCGCGGATTGCTCTTTATGAGCATTAAAGTCGCAGTAGATACAGGCCACCGCCATATTTCCCCATCTAGCCCATCGCACAGTGTATCTATCACAAGAGAGCTTTTGTTTCCGCGCTCAAGTCAGTTCCGGGGACTATTTCAGGAGAGCCACTACCACACACCTCAGATATGTCTTCCCCACACCTGGATCCCCATGATAGAATAATACCGGATTGACAACCTGATCCTTGCCTGTATGCCATTTCTCAAACTCGCTCGTTCGAAGAAGCCAATTCCCTACCCCCTCCACCCGGCCCTCACGCACAGCCCGATGCCTTTCCCGAGATGCCATAGGAGATAACCACTCCAGAATCTGCCGCTTCTCGTCCGAAACCGATATCTCGCAGTTATTCCACACATTCTTATAGCTGTCCGTCACATTACCAACGTTTCGATTTATGGTAACGGTCGGCTTTGGGTATGCTGTAGAACCCATCATGGCTTTCCTGCCGTTCTTCTTGCTGTTCGTAGTGATAGCGGTCGCGCTGTTCGTTGATCAAAAGAGGAGGCAGTAATGAGAGATAGAAAGGGATTTTTTAGGCGCGTTTAGGCAAAGGTAGGGGAAGATCAAAAGTCAAAGTTTAGCAAGCACTGCTCAAGCTTCGCTCAAGTTGGCGGATCGAAGCTGCCTCTCTTGGCGCCGTGCCATGAGAAAATAAAGCAACCCCAGCCGGCAGCCTGAGTATGACACACCACCAGTACCGTATTCGTGCCAAGGTTGTGGCGCAGCCACAACCTTAGGCACTCTCAAGAGAGTGCCCGACAGCTCAACGTCACATATCGCCTCAACGTGACTTATCACCTCAACACAGTTCCGCTCTACTAAAGAGCCTTTTCACTCGACATCCATGCTAGCCAGCATCCAGTTTGCCAGTCTGCAGTTTGATCTAAGGTCTTTTTAAGCAAGCATCAATTTCACCCATTGAGCTATTCCGCCATTTCGCTCTCACACTAGTTCACCGTTTCGTTTCGCCGTTTCGTTTCGCTGTTTCACTTACTGATTAAAGGTATGAAACAAAAGGTAAACAGGGGAAACTAATTGTAAGCTAGATTATTGTAGTATAGGTTCCTAATATTATGTTGTGTTGGCTCAAAATATTATCAGAAGCGGAACTCACGTTGAGGTGATATGTGACGCTGAGCTGTCGGGCACTCTCGAGAGAGTGCCCAAGGTTGCGAGCCTGCGAGCTGCAGTGGGTTGTGGCGCAGCCACAACCTTGGCACGAGTATGCCACCATTCACGCATTTACTCGCCAAGGCAAAATACGTGCGCACAACTCAAGATACGAGGGAACTTTGCACCACCTGTCTTATCGATATGATGATGATTTACGGTAGTGCCACCTACCCGTGACAGATAAAAATATCGTAACAAGCAAGAAAAGCCCATCATTGCCTTGCGAAAAGCCCTTCTCAAGCGGCTAAATTAATCATTGATCGCTAGGACACCTCCGGCCCAGCGATCCGCCAGGAAGAGTGAGATCTGAGCTTACTGACAAAGGAATTATCTCCCAGCTTTTCCACCAATTTTCACTTTATCAGACCCCAAATAGGGACAATGAACCCCACTTTCAGACAGCGGTCATATGCAGGGTGCCCATTACAAGTCCCAGGGGGTATGTTTTCGTACATCCTCCGTCACTCCTACAACCCCAGCGATTGAAATCTCACCTCCTTGTGACGTGTCATATCTTTCCAGTGGGCGACTCAGGATCCTTGATTCCTATCTCACGATGGCTTCAAGTCTTCTTTTTCATCACGATGATTTAGAAATCCATCTCTTAAAGGCAAGTGATGAATGCTTTTATCTGATATTAATCGTTCCTCATCTAGGGGTATTCGTTTACGAACGTTTCGCGACTTTATTGTCACCTTCGAGTTCGGTTACGGGGCCTATTTTACTTCGGTAATTCTGGCAGGCGTGTAGGACGCGGGTGAGGGGGTGGCTTAGCTTTGTGGCTTAAGTCGGGCACAGTGGTTGTGGCGCAAGAGAGATTGTGGCTGGGAGTTGTTGTGGCTGGGTTGGTTGTGGCTTGGGATGGGAGTGGCGTTGGTTTTGGGTGGCGTTTGGTTTGGGAGTGGCGCTGGATAAGGAGTGGCTTGCATTAGTGTCAAGGATGGGGGGGGTCGCCCATTGCAAGCGGCCCAACTCATGGCGTTGATGCTCGGTCGGGTGGTGTTGGAGTTTGAGATTGGTTTAGGAGGGTCGTTGGGATGAAGTCGCACCCATACCGGGGAGGTCTATCTAACCGCGCCGCTAGAATGGCAGGGGATCGGATCCGGTTGTTGGTTAGGCGATGGATTTTACTTCGGCCAAACACTATCATTTATTTCCTATGTGCTCATGATATTTTAGGTTTAGGGTCTCCGGGATGGTCTATGGAATACCATATCTATATCATAGTCCATGGCGCGGATGAGATGATAGTCGCTGGAAGGGGAGGGGGTGGAGGTGGCCTGCTTGACTGCCGTAAAATTACCTAGGGGAGGCTCAGAGCGGAAAGTGGTAGCGGCGGAGGTTGTTCATTTCTTTGGGGGTTACGTTTTCATAAGGGTTAGCAAAAGGGCTGGAAAGTGGTCAGAGGGGCTGATTCCGAAAAGACGTCGGCGATACCAAGCTTGCGGTTGGGTTAAGTAGGTTTCAGTTCTGGGTATTGTACCGCAGATGGAGGTTCTTACCTGTTGATTGGACGGGCATAGGTTGGAGCGGATCAGGTTCAAACCCTGCGATTGCAATTCCTAGTAGGGATACCGTAGACATCCTAAAGGATACAGAAAACGGTTTAGAATAGTTCGATAGTATGGTAGTATCGGAATATACGAAAAGTTTACAAAAAAAAAAAAAAAAAAAAAAAAAAAAAAAAAAAAGTTTTCGTACACTCCAACAAATACAGGGGTGCCTAAGACATGGATTTTCTTGGGTAGAAAAACACCGGAGAACAAGCAGCAAACAAAATGAATGGTAAGAACACTAAGAAAAAATTTAAAAAATAAGAGGAAGAGAGATAAGCATATAAGGATAAGTTGTGAATATATATAAATGTAAAAAAAAAAAGAACTCCTGTTCAGCCTTTAATATCCATAATCGATTGTCGTGTTTCCAAGTTCCACTGCCCGGCATCCTGCCCTCCCTCGCTCCCATTCAGTTAATTGCCCGGTGTTGGCTGTACGAAAACAACCCCCCTGTGCCTTGTAAAATTTTAAGATATGTGTTTTTCCAGTCCTTATTCCAACAATCCTTGCATGTATTACGTAACATTCAGAGAAACGGCAATCAGACAAGAGCCGCCCACAAAATTATGCGGCTCCGACGCAAATTTCAACATCCCTGGTCCTTAATCCCTGGTCCTTTCCACAGCTAGATAACACCCCCCCGAATCTCCTACCCCCATCCCAAAATATTTGTTTCTTGTCACTTGCTCGCATAATAGAGTTAGTAGACAGGATTAAACAGAGAATATAATTAATACTTAAAGATAAATTAAATTTCAAGCTTGCGCGCTCTTTCAAACAATAGGGAATTTCCACCTCCTTATATGCCCCAAGCTTGTTACATGAACACTACCCCATGCCAAAGAAATACCTAGAGTATTGGAAGGATGTGGTTGACATTGGAACATGCGGGAGAGTCTGAAAGATTGTTTACATGCATTGCAGATGATTCGGGAGAGTCAGATAGATTGTTTCGCAGTTTACGAAAGGGATTAGACCGACATATCCCTCCCCCGTTACAGCAGGAGTGTAGCGGGGGAACAGGGGCATGGAGGGAAATAGAGAGATAGGTGTGGTAGTGATCGGTGGAAGGATCAGGACGTTCTACTTATGTTTTACCTATACACCTGTCTCTACCGTTAGTTTCGTTTTTAGATAGCGAAGGATAAGAGCGTGAGCGAAGTGCCTAAGTTCCGTGTGAATTCTCTTTCTATCGTCTACCACAGTGCCATTGATAACCTCCCAACATTTTCACAGAGGATAATAGAATACCAGTAATAAGATTTATACCGGTAGCACGACACGATGATTGCGAGCACTACCGGTGGTCATCGGGAATAGGAAATCGTACTACGGGTATTGGATACAATCCCTTCCAGACACTGTCTCCTTCGAGATACACCACCACCTAGCCAGGCTCCTGGTTAATACACCACCAAACTCTTAAGCAGCCCGTTCAAAAGCATGAAAAATGAGCCCTGTACTCCCGTGCCAAGTGAATGTATCATGCTACGCAATAGCTACAAATGTTGGAAGTTTTTGATGCTGCTCGGCATATTGCGCTCGGCATATCGCGCTCAACCTATAGCTTCATCGTTCGTTCGGACAAAGGCTTCGGAGATGCGCTTAGGATCGGTGCAGCGCCGGAAGCAATACAACCATGAAATAATCAGATGTGCGGATATTTGGATGCCCGGCGCGGAGGCTAGAAACAGTGGGAGTTCTTTGCGATGCCTGTCCCCCCTTGTGTTAGCACGAGAGTCCACGAAAGGGAAAGGGGGATATACGTGAAAGTAAATTGATAGGTGTAGCGATCGCCGGAAGGATAGAGGGGAAGACTTCGTTGTGTTTATATATACTCTTATCTTTACCGTTAGTTACAGTTATGATCAATAAGTCTGTACACAACTCCACCCCAGCCCACCTAATCCAACACACAACATATTTTTACACAACCCTCTCCCAACCCCCGGACTTTTGCCCCACTATACCCTGTAAGGTTCTTTTTGTAAGACAAGGTGAGAATTCATATTGCAAATGTCACCAAAGAGTAGCTGGAATTGGATGGCATCTGGGTATCTGAACACCCTCTACACAGCCCGGATTTATACCCAATTGAGCATGTCTGAAAGGTGATGAAGAGTATCCTTTGAAAGGAGTATGGATACTTGAAAGACCTCAAAAATAATGTGGAGAGTGGAGTGATTTTCATTATTGCACTGAAGATGGTATGGTGGACAGTCCCCCAGGCGTTAATCGACTGCCTGATTGATTCAATGCCCAGGCGCTACCACACAGTGAGAGAAAATCGAAGCTGGTATACCAAGTATTAAACACCTTGACAATAGCTCTCTGTCTGTATTTTTATTGTATTTTTAACTTCATTTTTGGTGGCGCAATTGATTAATTGAAGTCACGGCTGGATTACATTGTAAAGGTGCAGGTGAGGTATGTGTACAGACTTATTGATCATAACTTTAGTTAAGTGTGAGAGAGAGCGAAAGTGAATGAGAAAGAACTTCCCCGCTCCAAAGTTATGCGCGGATGATCGAGGCCGTTTGTGTTGTTTCAACTCTTGGCGTTTCGTTTAGTTTCACTACTACGGTGCCGTTTTCGCCGTCCGTCGTCGTTTAAGCACAAGTACGAGTATTGCAATTAAGCCGCCCACTACAGTAACTTACTATACAGTCAAACCTCACTATCCCGGATCTCGATAATACGGATACCTCGCTGTCCCGTATGAAATGCGGTGAATTTTAAAAAATTTCACAGCAAAACTTAACCTATTATCCCGGATCACCCGTTGTCCTAGACAGATTCTTTAGATTTTGGTTATCCGGGATAGCGAGGTGGTGCTGTACCGGGGGTTGTGGGTAAGTCTGGCGAAGGCAAAAAAAAAAAGCTTGGCAGCAACCACTGGATCCCGGGTATACTGCTGTCTTTAAGCCTAACCGGTCACGCATTGCAAGTGCTGATAACGCCCACGAATCCATAAGACTATAGCCTTAGAGGAGGCATTGTCATGAACGCTTGATGAAAGAGACCTTTTGAGGCCATTTTCATTTCTACCATTCACACTCAGTCCTGATAAACAGAAGCCTCCTGCCCAAACATCAAAGCATTATCGAGAACCTTCCCATCGACCCCAAAAGGCACATTCAGGTGTTAACAGAATACAGCATTAGTGCCTACCACTAACTATTCCGCCCAAGAGGCAATTAAGGAATGAAGAATAAGGGTATACAGGCTGATTATGCTGACCTGGGTAGGGGAAATATGAGTGGCAAGGAAACAACAAGGGATGAGAGAGTCCAAATAATTGCCCTCCAGGATAAAGCCTCTCTGACCTGGAAGGTAAAATCCCCTCTTACTTCAAGTATTATGAGTGTTTTTGCTAAATTAAATATATAGGAAATTGGCAGAAAGCTAAATATTGATTTTCATACCTGTCAAAAGATCTACAAGTATGTAAAGATCAATAGAACACCATCCAACAAGAGACGTTCTGGCCGCCCAATGCTCTTTGGGGCTGAAGAGAAGACAGAATTACTAGCTTTTGTCACCCATAATAAAAGAACTAGAAGGCTGCAGTGGGAGGAAATTATTGCAGAAGTGGGATATAGCTATTCTGTTCGTACCATTCGGAGTGTCATGGCTTTATTGAAATACCACAAGCGTTTACCACACAAAAAGTTAGTTCAAACAATTTCATGATTTTTCCTTCCTTTTCATATTTTTTTTATTCTCAACTTTAATTCTAACAAATTATAGATAGGGTATTTGACACTATAATAAGGCTAAAAGGGTTAGCTGGTATCAGGATCATCTAAATTGGACTAGAGCGGAATAGATAAGAACAGTCTGGATTGATGAGTCTGAGTTTAGCACTGTAGGATTTAGTCACCGGCCTTGGGTCTTACACCGGCAAGAGGAAGAATTTCATCCTGATTGTGTGGATGAAGTCTGGGGGTCTGGTAGACAGTCTATTATGGTTTGGAGTGCCTTCTGTAGAGAATTAAAATCTCCTCTGTATGTTGTACCTCCTGGGCCTACAATGGATTCTGAGAAGTATATTAAAAATGTTTTAGACCCGCTCTTGATACCTTTTTAGCATCAAACTTATGAGCTATATAGATGGCTTATAGTTATCCAAGATGGAGCCCCTGGCCACCAGAAGTATACTATTAAATGCCACAAATTAAACAATATTGACACTGTTTCCTGACCTCCTCAGTCTCCCAACCTCAATTTAATTGAGGTACTTTAGGCTGATATGGAGACTGAATTAGATCAAATTTATGAACATGCAACAAATACTACTAATTTAATTCTCATATTATAAGCAGCATGGGGAAATATAGTCCCAGAGAGACTACTTAAACTTGTTGATAGTATGCCATCAAGATTGGCTGCAGTGATAGCTGCTGAGGGTAATGCAACTTTGTATTAGTAGTTGAAATATTATTAGTACAGAGGGTTAGTAGCTTAAACAGGAGAGTGAACTCTGTTTTCCTATATATTTTGTCTTCTCTGGGCTTCATTAGCTATTATTAAGTTGCAAATTGCTGGTAACCACTTTGGGAGTTCAAATCTTCATACAAGCCAGACTGCCTTGTCTCCATAGTGTTTCCAAGTTACAAGGATTGGAATCAATAGCTAAAAGCATTATATTTAATCAAATTTAACTCTGATTATCTGAATATTTTATATCTGTAATTGAATGATGTTCGCTAGACTTTTTTCCCCCTCCAAATTGGGATGTCTGGCAGTTAGGGAGAGCCAATCATACTTGCTAATCGGTTCTGGTTGCCATGTAAATTTTAGCACACCAGCCACAGTTTGCCATACTTCTTTTTTTTTTCTATTTGTTTTTTTTTTTCTTTTTTTTTGTAAACTTTTCAAATGCATTCAATCTAAAGAGTCAACTAAATATACTAATAAACTATTTTAAAGGCCAACTTAGGCGTTTACCGTATAACACCAATGCCACTCTGCCCAACTCAAGTTTGTCTAACCAGCACCCAGGTCCATCCCCTACCATTCTAGCGGTACAGTTATACAGACTTCCCTAGTATAGGTGCTACCTCTCATATGAAATCAAGCCAACTGCCAAGAAATATAAACTCCTCAAACAAAAGAAAAATCTCCCAACCCAATAACCTCCTCAAACCATCTCAAACTCCTAAACTAAACCTCATAAACCCACAGTCTCAGCGAGCTAACTTCCTTCCTACTGGACTCTAGTGCCAGCTGTCTGGTCTCTCGAAGAGAACAGGTCTTCCGCCAACCTCCAGCAACTTGCTGTAGGCCCCTCATACAATTCCGAACATATCAAAAGCCATGAGGTGGGCCACTTGCAATAGGTGACCCCTCCTATCCCTAACCACTATATCCACCCCTCTCTCCGTAAACTAACCACCTCCCAAACTCAAACATATATCAGTATATGGGCATGCCCCACTCAGGTCACCCTATCTAAGCCAACTATTGCACCACTCCCCAAACTCAGTCACGCATCTCTGTGCTACAACTACTGTGCCACGACCTCAGTCTTGCAGCTTCAGCCACCCCCTCACCCACGTCCTACACGCCTTTCATGATTACTGAAGTAAAATAGGCTCCAAAACTGAACCTGAAGGTGACAATAAAGTCTTGAAACATTCGTAAATGAATACCCCTAGATGAAGAACAATTAAAATCAGATAAAAGCATTCATCACTTGCCTTTAAAAGATAAATTTCTAAACTATCGTAATGGAAAAGAAGACTTGAAGCCATCATGAGATGAGAGTCAAGGACTCTGATTCGCCCACTGTAAAGATATGACATATTATAAGAAGGTCAGATTTCAATCGCGAGGGTTGCAGGAATAATTAAGAATATTCGCTGTACTTTTGCTCACAACCTAGTACTTGAGTAATCATTAACCATCCCAAGATTGTGGCTCCGCTACAACCCTTGATTGCTTCCTCGCTTGCAGTCTTGGGCACTCTCAGAGAGAGTGCCTCACTGTTACGGGGTAACTAACTCAAAGGAATAGAGAAAGTTAGGCCGTGTCGTATTCGAGGTAACGGAGGGAAGTCAGGAAGGCTCAGGAGATGATGGTTCGATAAAGGTAAAGTAATAAAGTAGAAGTTCTCGAATTTTTTAGATTTTGATAACTTGTTATATTGTTAAGGTCTCTTCTCCGTTGCTTGATGTTCTCAAACTCGGGGAATAGCCCTTACTACTTATACTAAATTCTCGCTACTTCCAGATTCCTAACAATCATGTATCTTTCTAAGATTTCAGCTTCGTCAACGGAAGTGCGAACACTCTTTGACCCTGAATAATTGCCCCACTCGAACTCAGAGAACTCCCGATATCTATTTCATCTGAGGGTGTCCCCACTCCACCAGTAGATAGTCTTCGATCTCTTCGTCCTAATAGACTAAGTTCATATATGTGGTCGCAATGCCAACATACCAATAGTCTTTTATCATGAACTATCGAGTGATCAGTTCGAATAGTCAGATAATAATACATAATGCATAATATGCATATGCACCGGAAATAAAGTATTCTCACTTTATCTTTCCAATCAGAAATCATCTTCATGGAACGTGAGTCCTTCCGGTATCCCGAGTAGTCAACACAGATGCCTCCAGTTGCTCCTACCGCGGTGAGCTGAGGTTGGACATACGCTCCTCCATTACGGTGGCGCAGCCTCTACTAATAATACTGGCGAGCTATTCTCATGTGCGTAACACTCACAGCTCAATGATAGTCACAGCCCAACGATGGATTTTATTAAATTTTGTATGTGAATTTAAGAATTTCAAACCACTACCAAGCAATCTCTGATGCTTTAAACATCCTTTTAACTTTCTAATACATTGTTTTAGGTCTTTCCAAATAGGTCTTCCTTTTTTTTTCTCTTTTGCAACTTTTGTTTTCTGGTGGTGGGGCTTAGGTTTGGATTAAGCGTAAATATATCATTAGGCTGTAACCATCATTAAACTGTTAGGCACTTCCCAAGACTGCAAGCGAGCAAGCAATCGAGAGTTGTAGCGGAGCTCCAACCAACAGTTATCCCTTCTAGTGTGAACAGGGCCGAATTTCCCTACATCACGCTACAATGCAAACTAAAAAATTATCCTTACACTTCTCTAGAAATTTCAATTGAGTAATATCAAAAGGATTTCAGGCTCTGTTTCCATTAATAGGAGCACTAAACCTGATATGAGAGTGATGTTACCGGTAATTGTATAGTACAGTACGGGGACAAAAGAGTTCGTCCAATGCCCTTTTTACACCAAAAATAGATATTTTTAAACAAATAATTCTCAATACCGTTTATATAAAAACACCTAAAATCTTTCCGTCAGCTAGGGAATCACTATCTATTGAAGCTTCTCCAAGTAGAAGTGTAAGGAATCAAAGTTATGTTCGTTCTTCATATAGTAATTGCATCAGCAAGTGTGAAAGTGACTTAAATATTTGTATGGGGCTCTATACAAAATGGTATATGGCAACCAATACCAGATACTTAAACAATTATTTCTCCATTACCTGGTAATATTTAACAATTCTGTAACTTTCTTCATATTATCTACAGGTTTGCTAATGCAAGGACAAATTTTCGCCGATTCTGATTGACATAGGCCAATGAGAGAGGGTAGTGAAGATGGGCACTTTTGGTGTAAAATGGGCATCGGACAAACTCTTTTGTCCTAGTGCCATTTAGGCAATGCCCCCGTCGATATTAACTAACCACGTCTTGTAAAAACTAGAATATTGGCCTCCATGCTAGCCCTCAAGCATTCCCTCTTGGGATTAAAGGGGGAAAAACACTCAGCCCCCTAGAAAAGCAATTTTACCCTAACCTTACCAGGAGAGGCAACTCCAACGGACAGGTACAAGTACCATAAGTACTCAAATAGAAGAGAAATATGCTAAGACGTTGCAGTTACCTCTCCTAGTAAGGCGGTGTACTCACGCAGGGATGAAAAAATCGGAACAAAAGATCAGCAAGGCTATCTGGGGAGTGAGGTAGTGAAGCAAGCACTTTTGAAAAAAATCAGGCTTGGCACATAGCAGAAAGCCGGATGATGGTTTAGGGAAGAAAACTACAGTACATCACTATACCGTAGTCTAAACTTGACCATTCGCTGCACAGACAGCTAAGATGGCAGATGGGTGAAAAAAGTATTGAAATATTGCATATTTCACACCAAAAGTAGGGACTATTTGGAATAAATATCCACTCCTCAGAAAAATTTTAAAATTCAAGACATTGGATAGAGAGCTTCAATTATCCCTGGGAATTACACAAATAGGATTTACAAAAATTCTTGTCCAACAAGTCACAGTCTATAACCACTAGAATTGAAATGACCTTATAATTTACATCCTGACAGGGATTATTGGGTGAGGAAACCAGAAAATTTTCAAGTCACAGGCCTATTTGAAATAACTAAAAGAGCATAAATAATATCTGTATTTCAAAACTAGAGAGAAATAAAGTTGAGAAGCAATAGGAATCATGTATGGAATCATTTTCACCTTAATGGTAAACTCCAGGTTGATATTAATGTGCGAAAACTCCCTATTTTGGTGTGAAATATGCAATGTTTCAATACTTTTTTCACCCATCTGATACCCAGCACCCTGTGCAACACACTGTGCAACACCCATGGTTTAAGATGCCTCACAACCTGATCGCTGTTCACCCGTCGCCACATCGATCATCCCCTTCATCCTTGTTTTGCCACCAGAAGCGTTCCGATTTTTTTATCCCTCCCCGAGTACATATTCCTTTTTGTTCGGCTTGACTCTGGGCCGAATTTGCTGTGATTTCCCCTCGCTAAGCTGAGAAGGGGAATTCCAACGTCCTAGCACATTTCTCTTCTATTTGAGTACTTACGGTACTGTAAGGGGTTGCTGCTTATTCCTTGGCTACTTAGCGAGGCTGGCATTCCACTACGAGGCTGACTGAGATCCTCAGCCATGGAGGCTAGAATATGAGCTACTCAAAGTGAACTTACCAGTAGATCTCGAAGGCAAGGTGCGGCACTGCAGGGTTTTGTTGGCCCAGGATGATTGGATGATTGAGCGCTTGTGAAACATCAAAGCCTTATCCAACTCAAGTCCCTAAAGTCCTCCAGATCCCCACAAACGCCTCGATACAACATTGCTAATTACACTACCAATACTCGTCCAAAGCGTTTCAAGGAACATGGAACAAAAACCATTGCAAAACCTAAGCATCACGGACAATATCAACTCTTTCAACACTATCAACGTCAACACAGTGATATCCGATGAGGATAATCAGCTCCGGGAGTGGCTATCTCCTCTAAAACCACACCAGCGACACCAAGACGTGCGGGCTGAGCGGCTTGATGGCGTGGGAGATTGGCTTCTAGAGACCAGCGAGTTTCAGAAATGGAGTAAGGGAGAGGATGAATCTCAAGAGCGGGTGTTATTTTGTTCCGGGGGTCCAGGTGTGGGAAAGACATTTCTGTGGTAAGAACACCCGGCTTCTAGAAAAGGGAAAGAAGGCAGATATCACTGACAAGTATAGTTCCCTAATGATTGACAACCTATGTGACCAAGCTAAGGAAAAGGATCTTGCTGTCGCTTGGCTATATTGTGATTTCCTTGCTCACAAAGAGCAGTCAGCAACGGCCATGCTAGGCGCTATCCTAAGGCAGCTTGTGAGCATTAGAGAGATTCCGGAAGATATACGACAGAGGTTTCGAAAGCGATTTCCTGACCAAGGTCTACGATTATCCGATATAGTTGGAATGCTAAAGACGGGTATCTCATTGCTACCCCCAGTTTATATCTGCATCGACGCCTTAGATGAATCTACTCCGAATAGTCGACAGGAGCTGCTTGGGTCGCTGCGAGATATTGTTCGGCAGTCACCAAGTGCACGGGTGTTGTTTACCGGGAGATCTCATGTTGCGGATGAAGTGAAGAAATACTTCACGGAGGCTATTATCGTATCGGTCAGTCCTACTGAAAATGATATTAGGGTATATTTGGGTGTGAGGTTGGACAGGGACACGGAGCCCACCGCAATGAACAATCGTTTACGGAGGGATATTATGAGAATAATTCTTGAAACCATTTCCGAAGTGTGAGTAACAGCATCGGGCTCCCACAAAATATGCCAGGGCAATTTACTGACACAGGTAGCTAGATTCCTCCTAGTCGCACTGAATATTGACGCAATTCTGGGAGAGGTGACAATCTACAAGAGAAGGAAAAGGCTTGAGGAGATGACAAAAGGAAAGGGGCTTGGAGATGCATACACGGCGACCCTCACCCGGATAAGGTCACAGAATGGAAGCAAATCTCGTCTCGGGATGGAAGCCCTTATGTGGATATCACATTCCGAACGACCATTGAAGGCGATTGAGTTAGGTCAGGCACTGGGTGTCGAGAGAGGAGATACAGACCAGAATTCCGAGAACATCCCTGCAATAGAAGCTGTGCTACGCTGTTCGCTAGGGCTCGTTACGGTTGAGGCATCATCATCCACCGTCCGGCTTGTTCACTTCACCCTCCAAGAGCATCTATTCGATACTCCCTCCCTGTTTCAGAGCCCCCACTCGATGATGGCCGAGGTTTGTCTGACCTTCCTCAACTTTCGGTGCATCAGGAACCTCTCAACTGCACTTTATTCGGCGCCCGAAGAAGCGCCCTTTGTAGGCTATGCCTCTTGTTTCTGGGGAACACATGCTAGAAAGGAGCTAGACGAAAGAGTGAAATCACTAGCATTGAAAATTCTTGACGGCTACGATAAGCATGTATCCTCAAAGCTACTCTTAATTCATGAAAGGGGTTGGTGGTGGCACCGTTCTAAAGAAGAAGGAAGTAATCTCCTTGAGGGATTCACGGGGCTTCACGGTGCAGCCTACCTAGGGATTGTGGAGATAACGCATGCTCTATTGGAGATGAGGGAATGGAATCTTAATGCAACCGATATCGACGGAAATACGGCATTAGCTTGGGCTGCTAGAAAGGGGCATGAAGATGTGGTAAAGATGCTACTGGGACGGCGGGGTGTTGACCCTGACACAATCAACACAGATGGTACAACACCCCTCTTATGGGCTGCTGCAGGTGGACATGAAGGTGTGGTGGGGATGCTCTTGGAACGGCCGGATGTCGATCCTGACAGGAAGGATAAATATAGTCAAACACCACTCTTGAGGGCCATCTTGACCGGAGATCAGAGAGTCCCCAAGATACTGCTGGAACCAGCGGATGTAAACCCCAGCACTGCAAATAATAGCAGTCAAGCGCCGGTCTACTTAACTCCCCGCAAAGGTCATGAAGGGGTCGTGAAGATGCTGCTGGACCGGAACGATGTTAACCCGAACACTATGGACCAATATGGCCAAACACCACTCGATGCAGCCGCCTGGGAGGGAGATGAAGAGGTCGTGAAGATGTTGCTGGACCGGAACGATGTCAACCCGAACACTATAGACCAACTAGGCCAAACACCACTCTTTGTGGCCGCCTGGGAAGGACATGAGGGTGTGGTGAAGAAGCTACTAGAGCGAGTGGATATCAACCCCAACACTACGAATAAGGATGGCCAAACACCGCTCTATATGGCCGCCTGCAGGGGACATAAAGGGGTCGTCAAGGCACTTCTGGACCGGAACGATGTCAACTCAAACACTGTGAACCAGCATGGCCAAACGCCACTCTTCGCTGCCGCCCAGCATGGACATGAGAGAGAGGTGAAAACGCTACTAGAGCGGGTAGATGTCAACCCCAACACTGCGGATAAATATGACCAAACGCCCCTCCTGGCTGCCGCCCTGCATGGACATGAGAGAGTAGTGAAAACGCTGCTAGAGCGGGTAGATGTCAACACCAACACTGTGGATAAATATGGCCAAACGCCGCTCTACATGGCCGCCTGGAAGGCACATGAAGGAGTCGTGAAGATGCTGCTGGACCGGAACGATGTCAACCCCAACACTGTGAACCAACATGGCCAAACGCCACTCTTCGTTGCCGCCCAGCATGGACATGAGAGAGTAGTGAAGACGCTGCTAGAGAGGGTAAATGTCAACCCCAACACTGTGGATAAACATGACCAAACGCCGCTCATCGTAGCCGCCTGGAAGGCACATGAAGGAGTCGTGAAGATGCTGCTGGACCGGAACGATGTCAACCCCAACACTACAAACCAACATGGCCAAACGCCACTCTTCGTTGCCGCCCAGCATGGACATGAGAGAGTAATGAAGACGCTGCTGGACCGGAACGACGTCAACCCCAACACTGTGAACCAATATGGCCAAACGCCACTCTTCGCTGCTGCCCTGGATGGACATGAGAGAGTAGTGAAGACGCTGCTAGAGAGGGTAAATGTCAACCCCAACACTGCGGATAAACATGACCAAACGCCGCTCATCGTAGCCGCCTGGAAGGCACATGAAGGAGTCGTGAAGATGCTGCTGGACCGGAACGATGTCAACCCCAACACTGTGAACCAACATGGCCAAACGCCACTCTTCGCTGCCGCCCTGGATGGACATGAGAGAGTAGTGAAGACGCTGCTAGAGAGGGTAGATGTCAACCCCAACACTACGGATAAACATGACCAAACGCCGCTCTTCGTTGCCGCCTGGAAGGCACATGAAGGAGTCGTGAAGATGCTGCTGGACCGGAACGATGTCAACCCCAACTCTGTGAGCAAACGTGGCCTAACGCCACTCTTCGTTGCCGCCCAGCATGGACATGAGAGAGTAATGAAGACGCTGCTGGACCGGAACGACGTCAACCCCAACACTGTGAACCAATATGGCCAAACGCCACTCTTCGCTGCTGCCCTGGATGGACATGAGAGAGTAGTGAAGACGCTGCTAGAGAGGGTAAATGTCAACCCCAACACTGCGGATAAACATGACCAAACGCCGCTCATCATAGCCGCCTGGAAGGCACATGAAGGAGTCGTGAAGATGCTGCTGGACCGGAACGATGTCAACCCCAACACTGTGAACCAACATGGCCAAACGCCACTCTTCGCTGCCGCCCTGGATGGACATGAGAGAGTAGTGAAGACGCTGCTGGAGAGGGTAGATGTCAACCCCAACACTACGGATAAACATGACCAAACGCCGCTCTTCGTTGCCGCCTGGAAGGCACATGAAGGAGTCGTGAAGATGCTGCTGGACCGGGACGATGTCAACCCCAACTCTGTGAGCAAACATGGCCAAACGCCACTCTTCGTAGCCGCCCGAAATGGACATAAGCGGGTGGTGAAGACGCTGCTAGCGCGAGTGGGTATCAACTCCGATATCATGGATCTCACTGGCCAAACAGCACTTTCGCAGGCCCTGAGGCGCGGACATGATGACGTTGTGGAATTACTGTCTGAGCATGGAAGCTCAATCGCCTCATTAAATGGCAATGGATATACAGCACTCTCCTCATCCGTGCTGTTCGATCCCAATCAGCGCCCCTCTAAAAGGCTCCGCAGGTTTTGATCTTCAAAGCCAAAGCTCAGTACACCTCTCTCTTCCTCAAATTTCCATCTCAACAACCACTAGCTAGCGGCTACTTAGCCCTTAACACCCTTCCCACGTGTCCTCTACTAACTTGCTCCTTCTCTTGGTTTTATGATATCTTCCCCATTCCTTTCTATTCCCCCCCCTTATTCCTAGTTCTTTCTCCTTTTAGTCTATTTGCAGCTCCGTTATCCCTTGTGCACAGTGTGCGGAGAGTGACTGAGAGCAAGTTGGCGCGGATCGTTTTTTCTTTTTTGATTTGCGCAGCCATCAAACATGATTACGATAACAGTAGCCTTCTACCATATATTTTTCCCCCCTTTAATTTTTTCCCATCAATGGTTACCTTTCCTTACCGTTTGCTTTAAGATATATATCTAATTAGAGGCTTTCTTACCCTTCTTTAGTACCATAGAATAGAAGCCTCCCCTCCCTCACTGCCTTACGGTAGGAGGATGGCAAATAGTCCTAGCCGAAAGAAATATATTTTTTAACCCCAAACATATGCACAGTACAGTACGGTTCCCTAGCAAAAGTCATCGTTGGTAGCCCCTTTTTACACCAAAAACGACGCTCTTCAAAGTGCTAGAATCCTAGAACCCAACCACCTACATGGCAAGCAAATCAATTCCTCTTAAAATAGCGATTCTAGCTATTCTCATTGTGATATATCCCGGTATTGGTGTAGCTGGTGCAATATTAAATCAACCGTGGAGGTATAAAATTCGGAATTTTCGAAACATGTATCTTTTTCTATGGGAGCCCATACAATTTCTTAGCATTCAGTTCCTGTTTAGGGATGGGGCACGCTAATTAGCGAGTGCTGCTAATAGAACACAAAAGTTTGCTAAATAGATGTGAATTTCAGAGTCGCTAGATCTTTGGCTATTTATTGATATTTCCTTTGGGTTAATTGATCAAGAGGTCGGGATGCAAATCAGCATTTCAGACACTACCGATTTCGGCTGTTTTGGTGTGTTTTCAGCCGTATCATACTTAAGCCAATCAACGGTGACTTTTGTGGAGGAACTATGTCATATCATACCGGCAAAGGCCGGGATCAGAGTTTACCTTCCTGCATTTTCTCCTTTTCCTACTTTAGCATCATCTCTCAAAGTACTGGACCTATCCGCCGCCATTGCATTCCCTTCCAGCGCCAACAGTTGAACTTTGAGTAACGTCACGTTTGCGCTTCGCGGTTCAATTTAAGCATAGTCTAGACTTCCCTACCCGCTCAATGCTGATGGCATTGTGGTAGTCTCTCCGTAAAATAAAAATAAGAGCAACTCTTGTTTTTGTCATGTGCGATCTTAGCGACAAAAGCCGTAGGCGCCCCCCCCCCCAATTTAACACCAAAAATGGGCATTTTCGGTTCACAATCTTAGTTTTGTTGATACCACAGCAAAATAATTTCAAAATCCGCGGGAGGCCTTTAGAGTGAACTGGATATTATCATTCATAAGTGGCAAACTCTATTTGTTAATACCCATAGTGCAATGCCTGAGATAATGATAGTGGGGAGAAGGTGCCCCTAATATTATGAGTTTCCCATACAAAAGGTACTGACTGTACATTGCAACAATATTCAATCAAGATTTCGAGTTCTCAGCTCTGATCTTGGAGTAGGAAAAATCTCCTAATTTCTATCTAGAGAGTTTAGGGAATTGCCTGCATTACCGGTATGCCATTGATTTCGTTAATTGTATATTGCTTTCAGGCAAGTGCTTAAAATCAGCCATTTTTGGTGCAAAATGGGGACAGTGCCGAAGAATTTTACTGCCAGGACCATCCATAAGGCGGAGATCAATTCGAGAGCCCAACACCAAAATTCCCCAAGCATAGAAAGCGAGATAAGGAAAAGAACGACGGTTTATCCCCCTCATTCGGCACCATAATAGTAAGCCTAGATTGAAAACTCCTTCTACGGTGACTATTTAGGCATCTCTCACCCACCGTTTTTCCTCATTCCTTTCTGTGGCGTTCGTTGGTGGATTAATCCATAGGATTTAATTGCCATTTTAAATAGGACTCCACCCGGCGGCGGTCTGGCTATCCAGTAGTACTGTACCTGTCCGGTGGTTTCTCCAGTCTAAGTCAGCTAAGTCTCATAGCTTCCAGAAGCTGCAGGCCGCGGAGAAAAAACCTCGTCGCTTTTCATCGTTTTACTAGAGTAAAATACCATAAAAACTAGAATAGTTGGCCCTCACGCTGGTTGTCTAGAATTCCCTCTTTCGATTCAGGGGGAAAACGCAACGGAAAAAAAAAACAGACCCCCTGGAAAAGCAAATTTACGCTGACCTTACTAGGAGTGGCAACTCCAACGTGCTAGCGTGAAGGGCAATTATTACAATTATTCCAGTTTTTACTGTAATAGCATTACACCTCTAATTATGAGGTTGAATCTACCAATCAAGGAAATACGCTAACTTCATTAGTACCTCTTTAGCACGATATAGAGAAATTCGACACTATCAACACTGCAGGGGATAGCTTTGTAACATTTCAGTGTGAAGAGGAATTTCATGCATGCCTAGTTGTTGAAAATATTCCATGAGGAGGTAATGATTTACCGTGAAGGTTTACGCAGCGGAGAGAAATAGCCTATGTGGAGAGATAAAGTTTTGTATTAAGCGGAGATGGAAAACCGTAATTAAGAGTGATAGGTTGATGAAAGGAAATACTTGAGAGAAGAAGTAAAGAGAGAAAGAAAGCGAGTGAGAAAGGAGAGGAAGGAAACAAAAAGAAAGGGGTGGAAACATTTTGATGGCTTGCGCGTCCTTGGACTAGTGCGTAAGCGAACCAGCGCGGCCTTGAAGTGCGGCTGTTAGAAATGATCCGTGATAAGTCAAACACTACAAGCGATAGACGGAATGGAGTATCTGCACAGCTGATTGCTGAGTACTGAAAGTGTGGAAGAGCTTTACTGAAAGCGAGAACCAGAGAGAGAATTAGAGATCAAGCAAGAGTTGTATTAAGACCGGTATTGTTCTTGTTCAGATATTGACAAGAGCTTGTTGAGAGGAGAGAAGAGAACTAGAAACGAAACAAAAGGAAAGAGTACTAGGAGTACAAGCGAGCTGCTTCACCACCAACATCCGGGTAATCCTCAAGACCAAGCGTCCACAAACAATCCATAATATCCAACAGCGGCCTCAACACTGCGATTTCCAACACTAATTAGAAAAGTGTTTGCGAATGACAATCTATGACTGAGTGAAACCAGATGATAACTTGAGTGCCAAAGCTAGCTTGTCAAAACTATCTTTTCCCATATCTGAGACACTACTCTAATAAAAATAGCATAGTGAAAATAGTGTAAAGTGCCACATTGGCAAAATAGCACCAGCAAACTACCCTTGGCCGTCATGCAAGTGTGGCATTTCTTGGCATTGAATATATTAGAGCAATAGTAACTTCAATCCGAGATTTCGAACGGCGCCTCCCTGGCACGCCGGTATCACATACCCAAGAAAGCCCATCACACCCATGTTATTATAGAGTTAGCGAAGGAAGCAAACAAGTAGCCAAAGAAAAGTAGTATGACTCCTACTAAGTTAGGTATCTTCTAAACCCTTGATGGAGCTATCATAATATAAAACATAGAGCAGAGAAATAATTTTCTCCTAGTATCGGGTTGCCGGTTATAATATTAACCATCTCCTCGTATAATGAATGGTAGCTATACACCCCTCTCACTATGGGGAAGCTCAGATCACGAGTGAGGCATTGTGATCACGTCTTCTCCGTAATTCTCCCCCATGGTCCAAGTATGATAAACACCTGTAAATCACACAACGTTAGATAATCAGGACTTTTGGTCAAGTATATGAAATTTTTACCTTATCGCGCAACAGTAATTTCAATGCTAAAGGCAGCCGTTCCCCTCCTCCCTCCCGGGAACTACAACTCTCTTTCACTATCTCCCCCTCGACCCAACACCCGATCAGAGTCCCCCACTCAGTGATTGTGAGTTCCCAGAGATTTTTTCCATGCCAGTTAACTTAGGCATCTAGATTAGGCTCTCAAGGTTTGGGTAATGGTACTAGAAAGGTTTTTCCTTCTATTGCAGCACACCTCCCCTTTTCTAGAGCAATGAGTACCGAAGATAAGCACGTTCTCTAACTCAAGCAACATCATTTTTCTGCTAACCGGGTATCCAACCCCAGAATGGGATGGCCCCAACAGGACCCGGGACCTCCAGACTGTATTGCCAACCGGGCAGTCCGACCCCCTAAAATTAGGACGAAGGCGACTATAAATCGTCCGTTACTAGGGAGAATTTGCCCAACGCTTCCGGTCAGTGGACAGGGAAGACAATGGGCCCGCTATAGATCGCTGCCGTGTCCCAAAACATAGATTCCTACAGGGCCTCCGAGAATGATCTCCGGAAAGTCTGTCGGTAAAGTCTACGGGGGGCTTGCCCCCCTACCATTGGTTGTATAATTATTGCTTCCCCAGTAAACTCTAAAGGGATCTGTGCTAGAAAACACATTTCCATCCTAATATGATCCAGAAAATGAAAGAAAGTACACAACTTAACTCTCGGATACGCCAACTAATATGTACCAGTAGGTATTCCTTAAATATTAAAAACAATAGAGAAATGCGAAAAGAACAGCTAGGAAATTTCAAACCCTCTAGGGCCGTAAGCATATCGTGATTCATATAACTCGGTCGGTGGTTCCCCAAGTTCCCCGGCCGCCATTGCTTCTAATTTGCTGAAATTTATAGACCCCCAGAGCCCCCTCAGTCCCCAACAGATCCCTCAGCCTACTTCAGTGGGGAGAAGTAATCCTAATTGCTAGTCAGTATGATACAGTGGTTAGCCCAAGGGCACTATGTGGGTTAGCTAGCACAGCCGTGACCGTGGGTTGTGTGATTTTCCCCATTATGCGAGTTCCCATTTGTGTAAGCAATCAGTAGTGCGCTCTCCCCTTCCCATATTTAGTAAGAAACCAAATTGGCCGAGGACCACTTGTCGAACACATTGAGGGCCTGTTCGGATAGGACAGTTCCGTCCCGTTGCCCCATACAAACAACCAAATAGAAACAGTCATTTGTACGGGACAACGGAGCAGAACGGTAGTATCCGAACAAGCTCCAAGGCCCTGTTCCGCATGTACCATTTTGGAAATACCATGGTAATTCTGAGAATAAATGCGTTCGGCAGTCCCGGAATTTTCACACTAGGTTATTTTTGTTTCCAAGGTAAATTTATAAAATCGCATTCTGATAATCTGCTTTCCCACAAAACCCTAAACAAGAAGTTACAAGGATATTATTTCCCACACTAAACCTAAGCATCGCCTTGCTGTTGAAGACGGGAATATGATATTTACTTTTCTCCTTTTATCCTAAAACGCGATGTCATTTCAGAAAATACTGGATTAAAAAAATACCACAGTATCTGTAGCTGTCGAACATATCCCAATAAATCAGAAGATACCATGAAAAATATTGCATAAAACAGGGCCTAACTCTCTCCAATTGTTTTTCTCCACTGCTATTAATACCAAGCATCCGCCATCATTCAGATCCCCACGATCCCTAGTCCTCCGGGAGGAAACCGCAGTCTACTACCACCACCCCCGGCCCTGGCTCCGGGACTAAAAAACAGTGTCTTGGCCTGCCGGGCCAGTGGCCGCGGGACGGGAGTGGCTGTCAGCAGTGGCTCCTTCCCGTCTGCCGGCAGTCTTTCCGGCAGTTTCCAGGAGGGACGGCCGGGGCCCCTAGACCTTTGAGAAAGCTGCATACAGATCAGCTCAACAAGTCACCTCTTCGCAACAAGTCACAGTACCGTAAAATCTCGTGAAATCCACCGTCTACGTCCATCTTGTGATCTTCGGATTCAAAGGCAAAGGCTCCTAAGAAGGATTACTGTAAAATCTCAAATAGAGGAAAATGTGCTAGGATGCTGTAGTTGACTCTCCTAGTAAGTTTCTGTGCATATTCCTTTTGTTTTGTCTCAACCGAGAGATTTCCCCTAGGGTGCCGGTAGCCGAGAAGGGAACCCTCCACCCTAGCAACATTTTTCTTCTATTCGAGTCCTTACGGTAGTGTTTTTCACACAGTACAAGTGCCAAACAAGAAGATTTCGTACTGGGAGCACCCATACCGGGGAGGTCTATCTAACTGCGCCGCTAGAATGGCAAGGGGCTGGATCCGGGTGTTGGTTAGGTTTTCTGAGTTGGCCTGGGTAGGGTTTGGTGTAATACGGTAGACATCCAAGTTGGATACAGAAAACCGTTTAGTAGTTGTATTTAGTCGACTCTTTAGATTAAATATACTCAAAAAGTTTATAAAAAAAAAAAAAAAAAGATTTCGTACAAGACAGGGGTAGTTAACCAGCAAATTATCCCTGTTCTTGTACGAAAAACATCATGCCTGGTAGTTGTATAAGGTCTGAACCCCATTAATTTCTATTCGCAATTCTGTTAACCCGTCAAACTAAACCTATTCAGAACGAGCCGGCGGGCGGATTTCCACTGACAACATGAGAGTAGATTTCACGAGACCTTGCGGTACTGTACAAGTACTCAAGCAGCTACAAGCAAGCGATCAAGCCGATTACCCAAGATGAGACGAAATGGCGCCATACAGTACAATCCAAGGGAATGGGTGCAAAAGAAAGAAGTTTCTACAGTACTAGGGCAAAAGTATCCGTCCGATGCCCTTTTTACACCAAAAGTGCCCATCTTTACCACCCTCTCTCATTGTGCAATGTCTATGAGAATCAGCGAAAATTTATCCTTGCATCAGCAAATCCGTAGATAACATGAAGAAGGTTACAGAATCCTTAAATATTACAAAGTGACGGAGAAAAGGTCGTTTTAAGTATCTGGTATCGGTTGCCATGTACTTTTTTGTATGGAGCCCCATACAATATCTTAAGTCACTTTTACACTAGTTGAAACAATCATGAACTCTGGAGACAGCTTTGATTCCTTACACTTCTACTTGTAGAGTTTTGAATAGACAGTGATTCCCTAACCGATGGAAAGATTTCAAGTGTTTTTATATAAGCAGTGTTGAGAATTGTTTGTTTAAAAATGTCCATTTTTGGTGCAAAAAGGGCATCGGACGGATACTTTTGCACCCGTACTTTACCATGGCACTGTATTTTATTTTTTCTCCACCCCCGGTCGCTGACCCCATCAATGGCCCCTAGTTTCAAAGTACACAGCTACTGTAGCAGCACCCGAAAGGTTACTCTCTAAGTTTAGTGAGCCCAGAAAACACCTATCCAGAGAGGAGGCCAAACAAATGAGACCTTCAAAAGCTTTGGCAATTCTTCCATGCCCTCACCCCAGCCGGCAAGTCTGTCCCAGGCAACTCACCATTCTATTCGGCACTCACATATCGGCTTTCCCAGAAGACACAGAGGTCCGATTTATCTATCCTCTACTTTCCCAATATTTTTATCCATCTATAACGGATTGAAAATAGGGCATTGGATTGTGATGAGTTCGACATAAACTGGTGGTCGTGGTTGATGATGGCATATCTCTTGGCAAGGGAAAGCTCAGCATATGCGAGGTCAAGACTGAAAAGTTCAGGCACATCATTTCCCGAAGGGGTGAAATGAGATTTCTAAAGACCCCCTAGATTCTGCTTTTCCAAAGCGCAATCGCTTTCCCGAGACGCCATCCCTAGTAAAAATGGAATTTTATCCCAACCCAAGGTTGAATGACCAGATCAGCCGAGTGGCCCCAAGGATGGCCTTGCGCCAAATGTCACAATTTACTAGTTGTAGACGAGTGAGTGATCTAATTGATATTCCCGGAGAAAGGAAACGATGGGGAACACTGGCCAAATCTCCTTTCCTATAAATTCTCCAGATATTTGAAGCACTTTTGAGCGGGTGCCATAAATAAAAGGCAAACACAGGAGAGCTTGCTCCGTGAAACATCTTGTCGCCGAGTGAGGGGCGGTGACTCCCCACCTAACATTGATCCAATATACACAACACACTTCTCGTAAATACCTCTCAATGACGCCGGACTTCAACTCCCCACAATACCTCTAGCCTCCTTCACCGGCTAGGGGAGAATCTTGCAAATAAGGCTGCCCCGGACGAGTCCTGAGACTTTATCCTCCTTACGTCACCCCATTCTACCGTACTAGTCTGCCCCTTCTATCCAACCTCAACGAGTGTTCAATCGAGTGAGCATCGGTGAAGATCCCTGGACGCCTATCCTGGTTTTCCCACCCTCAGCATGCCAGCGGATCCAGCATGCATATTTCTTGTCACAGTGCTCACAAGGGTTCAGATAGCAGATAAACTAGAACTTTTCTCACACACCCGAGTACCGTAGGCGCAACACACGCCACCACGGGCCGCCCTTCTCACCCGCCACAAAGCCTTCGCACAATCCTGACCAACTACCAGGCAACTTTCAAAGCCTGCGGAACATGAAAAAATAAGTGATTCAGTTATGGTATGATTGGTGGCTTCATGGGCACCAGACTTCGCGGGAACAGCCGGAACTTTGGCCCACGACCACGTAGCTTACGCTCCGGAGGCTACAAAAAGGTCGAGTACTCTCCCATATCATTTGCAATGCTCCTGGGGCTTCCACTATACGAAATGATTTCACGTAAGTACCCATTCAACAAGCCCGATCAGCGGCATGCACAGACCTCCCCCACAACGATGTGGCATTTACTGATCAATGGTTCTTCGGATATTGCGGCATTCAAAAGTTCTGAAAATTTTTCACGGTCCCCAAATTGCTCCGGCCTGCATATGCGAAGATCCCCCTGAGGATCACAAAATATCATTCGCTCTAATCGTCCCTATAGGGGCGAATCGAGATTGCCGAATGGGGTGGATACTCTGGCAGAAAAACTAACTTAGCAATAAATGATATACGTTGTGATCGATCCGGAACAAACCGAGGCTCCATTCGTGGCGTCCAATAGCATCCCAACTCTGGAAGTATCATCTGTGCTAGCTTCAGGATGAGGAAGTTGAGAAGTTACCTACCTTCATCTAACCACACTATGTCCAGAGAACGGATGGCGGGGGAGCTCACAATATCTAAACTACAGGAGAACTCTACTCTACTAATCTATTACGAAGACAGTGTAAGAGAGTGATTAAATGGGTTGACCAATTGACATAGGGAAGTATTAACAGAGGAGTAGCTTACATTCCAGAACCCCTGAGGGTCGGCCTGTGAGCTAGTTTCTGGAGGCCCGGCGGGGTGTTGCTTGTTAGCCACCATGCTAGTAGACAGAAGTAACCCCAGGGCCACCAGAAACACCGACATAGTTTCACCCATTCTAGCCAACTGCATCCTACCTTCTAGCAAATAGAAACCTATGCTCAGCCCTGCAAACAAAGCTATGAGGCTTCCGAGAAAACACAGTTCTACCTTTCGAGTATCAAACGCGAAGATCATCCCTTTAATAACAGGAAGTGAGTGGTGTTGGTGATACCTCTCTCTGGAATTGGAGCAACACCAGTAACCATAGGGCCGCGACACTTATGTCGGCCCCACAATGCCAATGAAAATATTTCATCTCATAGCTAACGTATTCCACGGCATAGCCATCGTAGCGAGCCACAAGTAGGTTTGGGCGATGCAATTGGTCGGACTCCGGTCGGAATTGCAATAGTGGCTGGTATTTGGGTGGATGGCTCGCTACGACGAGCTGGCTATGCCACGGAATATATTAAATTTGTCTTTCCTTCTATGACTACCGGTAGAAAAAGAAACAACAGCCGAATCGCGTGATATGAGATGATTCGAATATATTCCTTAATTCATATTGACGAGCCTATTCTTTCCGAAGCAACCATCTCTCCCCCTATTTAGCGACACAGCCAGTATTTTTATTTTTATTTTCTCCAACTTTATGATAAACTGCTACAGCAGCGATGAGAAACTCTTCATAACACGTCCGCGCACATACCGTAATACAGGATAACATTCAATCCCCGATTCGACCGACTGTGTCATTTCCGCGTGGCCTCGGCAGTCACCAACGAATCATAATCAAAACCAAGCTCATGGTCTCTGCATAAAAGTATCTCCCGAGGACATACCGGTATTACCAGCAGAAATGTTGTGTAGGCCCCAGCCAACTGGCTCTGACACCTGTCAGGAGCGTTGGGCTCAAAACCTGCTCAAGTGAATGCGACCGTCTCCCTGGATAAAATTTTGTCTTATAATAGCCTCACATCCCCCCAGCTGAGTTAGCTAAGACAACTTGGCACATTTAAGCTCAGAAAATCCCGAGTGGCGGTGACCCGAGCCGTTGCGGAGATTTCCAGGGTTAGGTAAACGAGAAGATGAACGCAACCTCATTCCACCCCCAAGCCCATTTTGCGCGTCCCCCACCCTTGGAGATAATAGGAGCAAAGTCAGATATTCCTCTCAAACCCATCGCCACTCACCGATCTCCTTCGGCGCTCCTTGGCGGGTATCTCCACTCCTTCTTTCCTTTTTATCTCTCGTGCGCCCTTCTGACCGCAGAGGATAGGGGGGCCACCTGCAACTACCTACCCCCGCGCACAGTAAAACATGGGGTTCTCTCAGCCTCTAACTGGCCTGTCATTTCCATCGGCTTGTCTTTAGCTTATGCCGGGTTCGCCTGTCCAATGTGTTCTCCAATGCCGAGCGATGACACGTGTGCTGCGGCTAGCAAAAAGGGGTGCATACATATCTCACAGGCCCAGGGTTTGTGTCGACAGCGCCTATTAACCGCGTTTCGATATATACGATCTCGATTGGAAAACAGGGATGCCGATTTTTTCCACTTTGCCAATTCTCTCTCGCCCCTACAGACATCGTCCTATTACCGTAGCGAGAGGGCCCAGTAGGGGCAAGCTACTTATGAATGTAGGTAGTGATGGTATTTACGCCAGGATTTCGCTGTAATTGCAATTGCGACGGAAGGGGCCTGTGGGTCACAAAAAAGGGCGGCGTGCAGTACAAGCTCCAGTGCTCGTACCGCATTCAGATAGCGATACGCAAAGCACGCTGATCATTGGGATTGCCGTCCCCAACCCCGTACGGCATAGTCTGCTGGGCAAGCGCAAAGGGCCCGAATCCGATGCCACATTTTTAATCCGGTGAAGTACTAATAAGGTAAATTATGGGCTGGTTAGTTATAGTACCAGAGTAGGTCGGCACTTTATCGAACTCTTAGGTGAGTTTTAATTCGGTAACCGCGGGATCAGAGATTTGAGCTCGCTAACACTTGTAGAGCACAGTACAGTGCCTAGACTCCTTCTTTCTTCCTGCAGATTAAACGTTCCACCACGCAAGAGAGTGGCGGAAAGCCCAAATACCCAATCTGCCTAGAAATCACTAAACGGGTCTTTTATCCCTCTCTGTTACTAGTCTACCCATGTTATGCACGACCACTTTTGCATATACCGTATTTACTCGCTAGATCCACTACCGGGGATCGTGTGTTTGGCTGGCGTGTCGGGGCATACGCAAGTGCAATCACCGTACTAAGTCACTATAGGCCTAGCAGAGTAGGTTAACAGAATTGCGAATACCAGTTAATAACAGCCACCATGTTCAGCTCTCCCAAGCTATCCCGCGTCCAGAAAGCGCTATTCCTTCTCGGGGTGTTTTGTCTCTGACTTCTGAGATCAACGATTGTGGATCAAGGGAGTAAATACGGTAATCACTTAGAGGTGGTTGGGTTGGTTCCTTTCTTCGTCTTCGTTCAACAGCCCAAGCTGTTCAGTGACTCTAGTCTTAGATTTAGGTCTCACCAATTGCGTGAAAAATCTGATAAGATTGGATTTACTCATTAGAAGGGGCTGGAGCGACGTTCTCCCCGGCTCCTCAGATCATGGTTTCCAACGCATCGGCATTGGGTCCTCGCACGGACCTAGATCCGCCTCAGCTTCCCCCAATTCGAGGCAGCCATTCGGCAGATCCGCTTTACGGGCTTTCTGCTAGCGGTGTTGCTGTTTTCACGCTCTTTTCTATTTTTTGTTCCCTGAGTTGCTTCGACATTTTGAGTTTGTATGCTTTGGCAAATGTTCCGCCCCCTCATCACCTTGACGCGATAAGAACCTTACATACAATTCGCGGCCTGTCCTACTTACTTAATCTGTGCTCTTGCATTCTAGCACTTCATTTTAAACCGCACTTGCGCGGCCCTGGGATAGGCATATGTATTTTGGCGGGTTGTGCGTTGAATGCGTTAATAAGCACCCTTAAAGACTCCCTTGATCCAACCCCGAATGCCTACAAGACTTGTTTTTCCACCATCGACAACTCGCCTCCCAGGTTTTATATATCTAGTTTCAGAGAGGTGGCTTTCAACTACGGTCAAAGTTCTACAAGTGCTAGAGCTCACATGTCTTCATCACCTTCCATTGAGACGGGACTCCCAACAGACAGCTCAAATCAAGAAGGGCTGCAAAATTACCTTATAGAGGCTGATGTAGGCCGCCCTTTTCTCCATTTCTCTCCCGTTAGCATCATTCATACTTCTATAGCCCCCCCTAAAATCCCCTGCTTCACCACAGTGGCCTCTATTACGCGTCCAACTAAAACTAAAGAAGTATCTGGAATCATTCTCGGAGCCACAGCTATAACTAGCTGATAGTGCATAGTTGGGATGGGGCCCTTCGGGAAACCTCCCTTATGCTAGCTCTCCAAGTTACAGTAATATTGAATTTATGCGTACTAATAAGTTCAGAGTTCTACTTCAGATCTCTCAGATGATCAAGGTATTGGTGACGATTTGTACGGATCTTCTGTCTTCTTTAGGAACACTACCTCATAACGAACATAATAGATCCACCTATACCGCTAGTCTTGCCTCTAGCGTCTCGAATTATCAATACGAAAACGGTCGCAGGTATAACGGATATCGCCGGGGGAGTAAGTTTCCCTCTTGAATTCGAGCAGTTTTCAATCGTATTGACCCTACAGACTATTTCTTCCCAAATGATCAGGCACGCCCCGGTCCCTGTTGCCAATCCGTTCCAGATGTTAATGGGTATACAGCAAGAAATTGACCGGCTCCACCTACAGCACCATATGATATCTATTCTATTCGGCGGAAGGTTGCACTGGGCCCCCATTAATCCCAATCCACAAAACATCCTGGATATTGGTACCGGCACCGGATCTTGGGCAGTAGATATTGCTGATATGTACCCTTCAGCACACGTATGTGCCCCATAACACACCTCCGGAAATAGGAACAAATATATTTTCAGAGCGGAAAAATCGGACAACTAACAATATTGATCCAAAAGGTCATCGGGACAGACTTAAGCCCTATCCAAAGTAACTGGGTTCCGCCGAACCTAGTCTATGAAATTGATGACGCAGAAAGTGAATGGACATACAAGCACGATTCTTTCGACCTTATTCATACCCGCTACCTAGCAGGGACATTTAAGGACTGGCCAAAATTCATAAGAAGATCATTCACGTTTCTCTCCCCTTCCTTGCTCCACGTCTCTCTATTCGTGACCTAACATTCCACAGCGCTACAAAGCCCGGGGGGTGGCTTGAATGCCAAGAGGTTGAAGCAACAATCCGCTGCGATGATGCAACCCTTCTACCGGACTCAGCCCTGGTGAAGTGGGGCCGACTTTTCCATCAAGCAGCAGAATCTTACGGACGGAGCGTTGTGGCAGCAGTTGGATTGGCGGATTGGATGGAGGATGCAGGATACGTGAACGTTACCAACCGATGTTTCAAACTCCCGAACAATCCTTGGCCTAAAGTCATTCCTTCCTCCCTTCATATCTTTCTACTCTAAACCAACTGTCTCAGCCTTCAATCTCCATTTTCGTTTTCATATCTGTTACGGAGGAGCGAACTGACAAAAAAAACAGGACCCGAAAATGAAGGAAGTAGGAATGTACCAAATGGTGAACTTCCTAGATGGTTTACAGGCCCTCACGGTGGCGCTGTTCACACGGGCACTTGGCTGGACACTGCCTGAGGTGGATGCTTTCCTGGTGGATGTTCGGAAGGATATTAAGAATAGGAATATTCATTCTTATGTCAATTTGTAAGCTTCCTTCCTCACTTCTTTTCCAACTATCCACCCTCTCCTATATTCCCTTATTATTCGTACGCTAACGCAGCGGACGGATAGTTACGTTGCATACGGGCAGAAGCCGCAATAGTGCATGAGGTATCACTCGGCCCAAGGGTCTGAGGGCCAAAGAGCCTGTTAGAATTAGATACAGTACTGTAGCCAGGGGGGAAGCAATAGGATGCTATCGAACTTTTTCCTTCTTCCATACTTTTCTCATTTCCATCCCACTTCATGAACATACAGACACCAATCACATCAAGTACTTTGTGACTTCAACAGGGAGTGAGCAAGTATCATATACCAAGTTAGACTAAGCTCTAACAATCCTATGTTCCGCACAGTAAACCGCCCCACCCCCCACTACTACCATACCACCACCACCATAACTACCATTTTTTTTCTACTTGTACCAATCTACTAGCATACAATATCAACGCTGCCCACGGTCACTTGATTCCCAACAGTGGTTAATCCCCGCAAGACACCATCAATTCCTCATGTCCTGATAACACCTCTATCATGCAGCCCACGCATGTACCCGACGAACCGGCCACCGTAGCCGAAAATATTTCACCCTCGTGACTAAATTTTCACCGCTCGCGCTAGCTCGGGTGCTGGGGTGAGTACCATGGTGTAGAGGGTTGGATTAGATTATACAGTGTTACAAGTAAGCGGCAAATAGGCATGTAGTACAAGCCCAGGAGAAAGCACAGCAGTTCCGTACATAGGATGGTGCAGGGTCTTCCGAGGCGTGACACCGTTTGCGTCTAAAAACGTATTAATCGGGAATGGAGTTGTGTACCATCCCTTCGTCTGTATTTGTCGCTTTTTAGTTCCCTAGAATATTCCGAGATTAGGAATAGTTCAAGTGTTGTAACCGCGGAGATGTTTTCTACTGGCGAGGTCACAGCAAGAGATCGTTGATCATACTATCATACCTTTGGTAAAGATCTGAGGCTAACCTATGCCATTAACCACGCTAAAAAGCTGCGAAATCTGCACACAGATTAGGGGATATGTCCCCCGCATCTGGACTATGTTGGACCCTCTTTGCACTACCCCTGCCCTTCCATTTTCCCCATATCCACCTGACTTGAACCCTTTTCCGGGGGGGTCATTTATTATCTTGAGTAGCGTATCCTAGTAGCGCAATCCCATACTTTGAGGTTGAAAACCTAGACGTCGTCAGATAAAGTTACTAAAACAAAACTTGAATCGCTGTTAATTCCAGTGATCTAGGTTCCGGAGCGGAGCGCGGTACCGGTAACCTTGATCATGACCACCCCTGGGACATTCTAGATGTGTCCTAGACTAGACGAGACTTATATAGGGTTCGGTAAGAAGTTGTGGAACAGTTATCCAAGCTTAACCAGCCAAATATATCCCTGTCTGCTCCTGTTAATTGGTTCCTACCCTTGCACCTGGTAAATGAGCACCTCAAAATATCACTGGAGCTCTAGAGCTGGACGGTGAAGAAAGAACGTATTATATTTGCTTATATTCTTCTAACCTAATTATTTCAAACCTAATGTATTCAAGTAACATCAGAGGGGGGGTGCTCAGCAAACAGACCAAGCAAAATCGTCGCTTGGGTTAACGCTTACCTAGTCCCTTTTAGCCTAGTGTTCGCTGAGTCCCTGTTCTTGGCCCCCCCTCCTAGTTCTAGACCCCATTCTCGGCAGTCAGGGCCCTAGCCTCCACAATCCCAAGCGGGGTCCCCGGACAAGGAATAGTGTTTTCCAGACGAGGTATAGCTTATTTCGGTTGAGCCCTCCCATTCATTAATTCAACTAGTAAATTTTATCCGCGATTTTATCAACCTATTGCGGTTTAGTACAGATTTCCGCCACGCAACCCGATCATGGATCTAACAAAGTTTTTACCACGATAATATTATGCATAATAATATTATCTCCTAGGCGCCCAGCCGACCGAAGGAGTAACGAGAGGGGATGTGATTACCTAAACCGTTCAGGAGAAGTTCAGAACTCTCATACGAAGTATCAGCATAGGCGTCAGTTCCCTTGATATTTTATACGCGGTTTTGAATGGTGCAAGATTCCAGATCTTGATATCTTTCTCCAAACCTTATTTTTGCAAAGACCTGAGAGTAAGTCCTAAGGAGGGGCGGGGAACTGTATCTTGGATAAGGATTGAGGGACATATAAATGGGATGGAATAGGGAGGGGTTTTAGGGGTACCGTAAAATCTCTTAAAATCCACCATCTCCGTCAGCTCAAGATCGTTTTAGTTTGACAAGTTAGCAGAATTGAGAATACCGGTTAATGAGATCTAATACACCCGGTAGGCTAATTTCATACCGTGTCAGGATATAACGCTAATCCTTCTCAGGAGCTTTTTGCCTCAGAATCCGGGGATCACAGGGCTGACAGAGATGGTGGATTTCAAGAGATTTTACGGTATCATACTGGGATAAGGTAAAGTATCGGGCTGGCTGGAACGTACTATGCTATTTAAGTATGATATTATAACCGGCGAGCTAAATGGGTTAATAAACATTGCATCAAATATTCCTTCGGCACCGGACCATGCATGTCTCGAAGACGAATAGTTACAATCTTCGGGCTTTAGACCTGATTTATTGAGAAGATGGCACCTTGGTGGGCAGACAAGGTTTTTTTACCGGGAGTGCTACAAGTTTAATTCATCCATAAATCCGATACTATCCCCTCATGGTCACTCACCTGATGCAGTACATTAAGCATTCCCGGTCTTAGGCACTATATATTCCAGCTAACTATCATCACAATCCATCACTCACTTGATAACATAAGAGATATGTTAGCTCAATCATTTATTATCCTGGCGTCGGAGGTCACATATGCGAAGTGAGAGATCGAAGACAAAGTAAAGGCGGAGGCGCAGAGATATATATGAAGGCGGTGGATTGGTAAAGAGTGTTATCTCCATGTCCCTCTCTTGTTAGAAGGGCCACTTTTACTTCCCGGTAAGTCCCTGGATTTGTTCGTAAATACAGGAAAACCCTAACAAGCACCCTATTTGGAACAAATAAACAATGTTACAAAGTCATCAATCATCATAATTACACTAGTAAAAACAAATTATGATCCTAAATTTGACTCTTCCGTAAAAGGAAAACCTCCAATCTCACATGAAAATTCGCCATACTTTCGGTAGCAAAAGAGGAGAACCCTCCAACCAGCTCTCTTCCTCCATTACTATTTTTCCACAGAGACAAGTCTGCCTCTGTGTTGAATAACTCTGGCCCATCGCCCAGCCCGAAGCCCCAGGTCGGGCTTGCCACATGCGCCAGAAACCGCCGTACTTATACCCGTACAAGGGCTACCTGTATGTAGCGATGTGAGTTCACTTTGTCTGAGCCGTACATGCTCCCGTTGCGCTAAAGTAATACTTCCGACAAGACATCCCGCGCGCCGGGGCCCAAGGCATTCCCCATCTCGCTTGCTTCGTTAAACTCTCTGCAGCACTGGTTAGAAAACCGCTTTTCACCCAATCGCATAGAAGTGGGAATACCGAGGACAAAATTGAGTTTATCCCCCACGATTCTATCACCTAACTTAGAGTAGAAGTGACCCGAAAATCTGCATAAGAGTCGATACGATGGCGGTACCCTGAACATAGCAACCGCATACCCCGCGCCTAACCTCACATCTCCTCCGTGGCCTTATAACCCCTAAACGCGCTATCCAGACCGAACCCGACTGGTAAACCGAGTTTTCCAGCAGACTTGTAGTTTCATTCCTGCGACGATGGGCAACTGCTGGAGTTGTAGAGGATTAACGCCGGCAGAAGGGAGACGAGGAGCCAAAGTGCGACGGACACGCTTGCGATGGTTGAGGCTGTGTGGTGTGTCGATCGGTTCAGGAAGGGAACTCTTTTCTTTTTTTTCCTCCTCCCCCTCCCCGGCCTCCCTTGCTTTTCCTTCGGCAATCGACCGCCAAGCACAAGGGTGCTCAAGAGGTATGAGTTGACTCTACAATCGATTGTAAATTTAATTCACAATCTCAATAGAGTGCTTCTGGGGCCCCTTTTGGGCTACTTTAAAGGAAGCTCCGTATTTACTCGGACAATCCATTATCTCTGCCAGGACTCTAACCTCCGCATTCAGTACAAAACATCTCGAGAAGGAATAGTGTATGCTCTATACGGTATAGCTCGAGCAGGCTGAGCTTGTTGAATCTCATTAACTGGTACTCGTAATCTCGCTAACTTTCCTAGCTAAGCCTATTACAGTTTAGCCCTGTTGCTTATCGATAGTGGATTATCCCAAGAAATACGGTTTTTGAGTTAAGCACGGTCCAGGGGCTTCTCCACCTAAGCAATCTCCAAGAAAAAAATGGGTCTGTGTTCCCAAGAATCTTCGAAACCTTGGCCCTGAAGGAGGAAAATATTGGAATCCGACCAACCCAGCTCTCAAGGGCATACTTCAAAGGGAATGATGTCTCTATTTTGACCAACTCAAAAAAATTTCCCTCGAGCAACCGGGTAGAACCCCAGAAGCACCCTAATACCCAATGTCAGGAAGGTTATGGACAAGATTACTATCGTGTTCAATACCACGCAAAACGAAGGTTAGACCCAATATACTATAGGATCCAGTAAGAAGTTATAGAACAGTTATTCAAAGGCTAATCACCCAAATATATCCCTATCTAGTTAGGTTTTAGGCTCACAGCCTTGTGCCAGTCCCAGAGAAGAAATACCGGTATCCGAAAACAGGGATTAAAGAAATATATGATAATCTGGGTGTGTCTGAGCGCCCATACAAAATACACCCTCCTGTTTTCGGGCACTTCTTGCCTGGGACGAGGAAGCTGCACCAATGGGCCATCATGCGCAGTCACTCGATTTCAATTGATTGCCCCCTTTAGCTTTTTCCACAGCATCATGAACACGCTGAACTGACCCAAGGCTGGCCCGAGCTACAAGTTGAGAGAAGGGCCGACGGCCAACAAGGGCGAAAAACAGCCAGGGATGGCGAAGAGGGCAACCGGAGGTGGCGCAAACCAGATTCGGAGCGACCAATTTCATGTCAACCGCAGCAGCCTAACTTGCTTTTGGGACAACTCCCTGTGGACAACTGTTCAAGGCCACCCTTGGACACAGCGCACTATTTTTATGCCCCTCGATGATCCGGAAGGGGGCGAAAAACCCGGCAGTTGGTGCGATTATCTGTCGTGGGGAAGCAGCGTGGCCTGACCTTCTCCAGCGCATTCGATACGTATACTGTTGATCGTTAACGAAACCAGCAAAAAGGGTATCAATGGGAAAAGCGAGGAGTTTACACTATTGCTCGGGGCGAAACCAAACCTCTGCTCCTCTTCCCAAAGACAGCGCGCCCTTCCAATAGCGGGGTAGGAAAAGCAAAAGAGCCATTTTAATGGGTTTTTATTCATGCAGATTAGAGATTTCAAACTGGGCTATCATATCACGACAGAATAAGATGTCGGTATCGGGTCTACCAGGGCCGAGGAAGTGATCAGCTGCTGGGCAGTACTCGAGCACTTGAGCTAGGCTTATGCATCTTGCTCGAATCCCCGAGCGTGATATGCATCAAGGTGCATGCTGCCTCTTTTCCCCATGTGGCATCCGCTGGTCGTTTGTGCCCTCTGATGAGTGCATTACCGCACCGGAGTCGAATTTCCTCCAGTTGGGGGAACTATTACGAACACGATACAATCACCTCGTAGGAAGAAAAGTTGTGCGACACGAGTAGCGAGCAAAACGCTTGAAGAGCCTCGACATTTTTTTGGCTCAGCCGGTCCCCCTTGTGATATTGCTTGAACCATTAACAAGGAACCGATATCATTATTTTCTTTCTCCGCCTTTCTTCCCTCTCGGCACGCGTTATGCGAGCTGAATAATAATCTGTGTTCTCAAAGGAGATACAGTCCAGAGCGGTGCGGGGCCAGAGCACCACCCGTCATGTTTTTTGGTGGGACAAGACCGAAAAAAGAATCCTAGGATCCCAGCCAATTTCGACTGGGATGGTACCGGTATTGGGACACTTCTCCATAATGTCAAGCTGCCACTATGCTATTATGCGCTGTTGCAGATATGGAGTCCTCGGATATTGTTATCAAGAGCAGAAATGAATATGAAAAAAAAAAAAGAAAGGAGGGGGAAAATAATAATAATAATAATAATAATCGAAGTTAGAGACGGGGGTTGAACGAGATCAACTCTCCCCTTCCCATCCGGCAAGTTTCGAACATGAGACAAGGGACCTACAGCCGACCACAAAAAAGCCAAGGCTAAATCCTAAAATCATCAAACAGCAAACACACACACATCACTTACTCACTGACCTCTGAAAGGGGAAAGGGAAAAAGATAAAACAAAGTAAGCAGGGGCTAGGGGAACGGAAATATCAAAGCAAATCAAGATCTTGTTCGCGACATGGACAATTGTCTCATCAATACAAAACTCGATTCATCGCCTTTCTTTATATATATCCTCAAATACGCAAAGGGGCATCATAGTCACTGTGCGTCACTCGAGGAGGCGGTCCCTATGGTAATGCCAGAAGAACAGAAAAAGAAAAGAAACTGCGGCTGAACACGGAATATGGCGTTCAATGCTATGAGCTCTATCAACGTGGTCGCGTGGGAGAGAGGACAAGTGCCCGACGGTTGAGTCAAGGGAGCGGGAGAGGGGGGCGGTGGATACAGGTGCTCGAGTGCCAGCTTAAAACAGAAGCGGCGCAAGCCAATCACCACGGATGATTCGTTGACGATTCGTTGAGTGGAGCATGAGGAAGGACACGCTCTCTCGGAGGCGCCGTGCGGGGGGCGGGTTTTCAGTTTATGATTGCCGGCATTTCCCGTGATAGAGGTTTCAATAGTTTCCATCTATACGAGTGATTCTCCGTGAGTATCGGGAGATGATGCTAGGGGGGGGGGGTGAGTGGAGGAATGAGGAAGGAAATGAGGAAAAAGGAGAAATATTCTCCATAAATGCTATGATACCGGTACGTACACCATAGAGTGGGGAGGAAGGGAGGGAGGGAGGGAGGGAGGGAAAGGGAAGTGGCTTACGATCCGAGGACGAAGTTCAATTTCCCCGGTTGAACTATCCGGGGAATCGGATGAGGCGAGAATTTCGATTTGATTTTTTTTTAAAAATAAAAATAAAAAAATACCTAGATACCTACCCCAAAAGAAGAAAGACCAACGACCTTTGGGGGAAGGCTCTTCTCATCCTTTCTTTCAGTTCGTCAAGCCTGACGGGAAATGGAGTGGGGAAAAAAGGAAAGAAGGGGGAAAAAAGTAACTTTTGAGTGAGAGACTCAGATCAGGAAATCCCCTTCTTCTCTCTCTAGGCATCCATTCATTCACCTATCCATCGGCCAAGCAATAGTCGAAGAGGGGGCAGGAGGTCGGGAAATTCAATTCAACATACCGGTAGCTACCTGAGGCAGAGTACCGTACCGTATCTCCTCTGAGTTGTCCTGCCACGGTGGCCCATGCGATGTAACACAAGCTTTGGGAAAGAAGGAAAGAAAGAAAGAAGAAAAAAAGAAAAAAGCGTGTGAACTAGGTGGACAAAGAGGGCGCAAGAACAGGGGTTCTTCCAGGGAAGTTTACAATACATTGCATGGCGTTTCTTAAACTGACATTTCTTGGATGTTTTACCAGAAAAATAAAATAAGATGAAGTGTAAGCTTGGAGTGGGAAAATGTCATATCTATTTTGACAACTCTCTTTTTTTTGTTTGGGCTGTTCGGACAAGGTTTGAACTCGGCCGAGGGGGGAGGAGTGGCGGAAACCAGAAGTTCTAGTGCAGTATCATGGCCAAAAAAAAAAAAAAAAAAAAAAAAAAGATGACACTTTGATTGTGTGTTTATTTGGTTTGTTTGTCTGGGAGGTAAGGAGGCAGAAAGGGAAGAAACGGACTAGCGAATCAATTAATCATTTATTTTTGATCAATCAATTCTAATAGCTTTCGGCAGCTGCCTGATTCACTAGTTCACCTACTGACTGGGAAGTGAAAAAAAGAAAAAGAAAAGAAAAGAAAACGCATCGGACTTCGGCAGTAAGTTGAGAGGAAAGTGACCATCATCGTATCGTTATAGTTGATAGTATCATAGTTCTGATAGTCGAATACCGTAGGTTTACAATAAAAGCTTAGGTCAGCTCGGCCTAACCCAATCCAAGGTATGTATGGATGGGTGAATACACAAGTGCGGTAGCATACCCGTGGACTATCAATAATGCATATGCTAGGACGGAGTAGAAAAGCAAGCCAGACGTGAAATGGATAACATTACTGCATCTCCCCGGAATCGCGAGGACGAATGATACTTCTACGATGAAGCAACTCATCCATCCATCAATCCGGACCATCATTACCCGTACGTATAGCCACGACACATAATAATTTTTTATGAAATAAATAAGGAAAAATGAGAAAGGGAAAAAAAAAAGCAAGGTGGGAGGTAAAAAAAAAAAGAAAATGATAAAAAAAAGGCCAGCCATTTGGTTTCTCCTTTCTGCAACCATATATAATTGCAGAGTATTATAGAGACTTATGATGCTATGGACACTCGTGGCAAGCATGAAGTACCGGTATTGTACTCCTACATTACCCAAAAACAGGGATCGTGAATTGCAGTGAGGGCTCAGAAACGCACGGATTTCTGACCTAATATATCATGTCAATCCTTGTTTCGGGTGCTGTACTTCTTATGTGCTCCCGGCTCTAGTAGTACAAGTACAGACGGCGAGGGCGACGACGACGACGCCACAGTGATTAAACTCCGGGGAAGTATGGATAAAGTACCCGTAGCTGGTGGACCTTGCGCACGGCATCTTAAGCCCAATTACCTGTCCTTTTATTCTCCCATCCCTGGTTCTTCCGGTGGAGTAGAGTATCTACCCACTTATATCACCTGGATCGTCCAAACTAGCTCATATTATTATGGGTGGCTACTTGTATCTCATAAGGCGGGACAAAGGGACGTACTCGGGAAGCAAATGGGCCTTTCCAGCGCAGCATACTGTACTACCGGTAGTGTTCCACTATTAAAAAACTCGACATATAATTTATTTATTAAATTAGGAAAGGGCCAAATATCTAAAAGATTCTCAACGAACTAACTCTGATGACTCTTTGCCAGTAGTAAAAAGTTTGGGGAAAATCAGGAATAGGTAATAATCCTTACTTAAATAATATAATATATTATTATTATTATTATAGAATTAATGGCTTATAAAAAAACGACCTTTGAATATAGAAGCCCCTCTAATTTCCTTAATACCAATTTAAAATTGAACCAGCTCCACTTAGCATCATAGTTTATTTTACCCAAATAGTAGTACGGTCTAGTATCATTAGTACCCTCCCCCATCTCTTACCATTTACTAGTACTAATTCAATCTACTAACTTTTTTCTTTGTTTTTCTTTTACCATAATTTCTCTAGATCTAATATATCCCTTACCAATTATCCATCCTTTCCTACAAGGTTTATATTCGGGAATTCTTTCTGTCTACTACACATCTTTCATTCCTAATACATCTTAGTCCTTCCTACAGTACTAAAAGTAGTAAAAAGACAAGATTCCCGCTCTTTAACCCTTTGATTACATGATATCTTACAATGCAACTCGCTATTAATATTCGACCATCGCAGTCCTCAGGTCAGCAACCCAAACGGATGATTGGCCAACTAGTACGGCGAGTAATGAGACCTCGATCCGTGCCTACAGCAACCACAATATCTATAATTCCTTTTGTAGTAGCCTGCCCAATATCCTATCGTACCGTTTGCTCCCAGCATTACTCTTATCTACTAGCGTATTTACTTCCCTACGCTTCAGACAACAATTTTCCTTCACACTTACCCATTCCGGACACCCACGGCCACCAAGCTTTTATCGCCATGATTACCGGTATTGTGTGATACTGTTCAACTGGGTTACCGTAAATTTGGGCAAACTCGACCCGCGGCCACACTCCTTAAGGCAGCCACTATTCCTCTTAAATATTGAGTCTATGGCGAATTCGCTTTTCCGGGTATAGTAACTGCCATACAGGTGATAGCGGCGGGTCGAGTTTCCCCAGAATCTACGGTATCATAAACCGCTGCCACCACCACAACCACCGCACTCAATATACCCAGTTACACCTCCGCAATCCCATCAATTAATCACTCTACCCAGCAGCTTACCCTCGCTGCAGGTACACCTACCTACCGGTACCTCACCCGCCCCGTTTCAACAAGACACCCACCATCGAGCGAGCAAGATTCTTCCCTTCCTCCCTTCCTTCTCAATAGTGTGCTTTCCTACTGCGCACATATCAATTCAACAAACCACTAAATAAATAAACAAATCAGCAAACCAGAAGAAAAAACCGGTAAAGAAAGAAAGAAAGAAAGAAAAGAAGGGGCTATCATAACCACCACTACCATCACCATCACCACCAGCACCACCACTCCCCACCCCCCAAACCAATACACCGGTACCGTACCGTGCCATCCCAACTCTCAAACACAACCACCCCTCCGGGTCTCCGGCCCGGCAACAATCCAAGTCTAGAATCCGTTTTATCATACAAGTACCCGTCCCAGGCAAAATACATGACAGAAGAAGAAAAATCCGTGTGTATCACCGACTCACCACCACTTCGTATTTCTGCACACTTTGCCTGGGACAAGTACCTACCTACCCACCTACCCATCTACCGACCCACCAACCCACCCACCGCCCAAGGCAAGAACCAAGATAAGGGAGAAAGCGGAAACCGCCTTCATTCTCGTCGCTTTGGTACCTGTACTCGTACCGATACCAGTGCCGGGGAGAAGTTTCCGCGCAGGACAAGACATGGCAGTTTACCAGTACCAGTAATGTAATATAAGTCAATCCCTGTCTTGTGCGAGGATGGATACCGTACTCGAGTATCGCTGGGTTTTGTGCTGGAACATTTAGTACCTGCCGATACAGAGTAGGAATATACTAAAGCGCTTTTCGTCGGGACGTTTTCCAGGGGCGTGGAGGGGGGACTGGGACGGGTGAGGAGTTGCATGGTGTCGCTGGTTTGGTGTTTGGAAGAGTGGTGTACCGTAGTGTATTGTGTCCAAATGTGGCGAGTTTACGTTCGCGGGTGATCGGGATGGATAACTGGCTTATTTGTCTCTGTCTCTTGTCTCTGGAAGTTTCCGGGAACTGTATTGTACCCCCCCCCCTGGCTAGCTACAGTAGCTAGCTAGCCACTACAGCACAAAACAGCACAAAACGGAAAATTAAATTAAATTAAATTAAACTAAAATTTAATAAATAAATAAAACCCCATGAACACCACTAAATACCGATACCCGGGAATTCCAAAAACCCAAACTGAACCCCTTCCAAATCCTTAAATCCATCCCATCAACTCCTGTACCTACCTAAATTTACCCCCCCCCCTACCACTAAAAATAATAAAAAAAATACATTAAAACCAAAGCCCCCCCTTTCAACCAAAACCCCCCTTCCCCCCCCTCCTCCACCTCCAAACTTCCCAATAAGGCAACAAGCGATCTACGATTCCGGTAGTCCCTGCAGACAGGGGGGAGTTGAAGTGGAGGGAGGGGACGGGGAGAGAAAAGGGAGGAAGGGAGTGGTAAGATGGGGCTGTGTGGGCTCTGGCCAGATTGGCCGAACTCGAGCAAGCGAGCCAGCCCATCCAGAACAAGTGTGGTCTGTGCGTTGTTGTTTTGGTGTGGTGTGGTTTGTGTGTGGCTGGATGGCTGGATGGATGAATATAGCCTGTGGCGTCAGCTTGATTCAAGTAGAAGTCTTTTGCGAAACGGATTATACACGCTTTCATCTTTTCTCTTTTGGTCTTCTTCTCCGGAAGCGAAGCGCAGCAGTGGTAGACAGGCGGATGGGATGCTAGGTGATTATTTATTTCTTGTATTATTGGTTTTTGATCGATGATTGATTTCCGGTGGTGGTGGTGGTGGTTTACCGGTATGTGCTGTGCTGTGCTGTGCTGTACTGTACGAGTACTGTTACTGCACTGCACAGTGCAATGCGATACAGGTGGGTTTTTTTTCTTTCTTTCTCGCTGGCTGGCTGGCTGGCGGATGGATGGGGATGGGACGTGATGTGATGTGATGTGATGTGAGATAGCATAGGATAGGGCGATCTACGAGCGAGACGAGTGCTTGTTGGCAGTTGTAGTACGAGGAATAAATAAATAAATAAAGAAATAAAAAGGGTAGTGCAGTACTGCACTGTACGTTTTTTATGTATTCTTCGTACTTACGTGCAGTACTGTGAGGCAGCTAGCTTTCTAGCTAGCTGGCTGGCTGCTTGTGGTAGCCAGATAGATAGATACCGTAGGCGTGCGACAGGCCCACGCAACTAGTTAACCCAACTGCCGTGCTCTAGAATAGTGTAGTGTATAGTACAGTAGTGTAGGTATTGCGAATTCATTCATTCGCCCGCGAGTAACCGCCAAACAAATCGATACGATCTTGATAAACTGGTCGTCAAGTTACTAATTTAATTTCTTTCTTTCGTGCCTGTATTGTATCAAACTTTTTTCTTTCTCCATCTCTTCTTTGTTCCATTCTTGACTAGCTAACTAACCTACTAAAAACTAACTGAAATCGACCAATAAAAAGCAGATAGCCTAACCCATTTTTTTCTCCTGATGTACCGTACGAGTAAGAAAACGGAAAAATGGAAAATGACATGATCCAATCATTTGAAAAGGGGTGGAGCGGAGCTTGAACGAACTAATAGAGAAAAAGGAGGAAGGGAAGGAGAAGGGAAGGAAGGAAAGGAAGGACAGTTTAAAAAAAAGTGAAGCGAAGAGATGAATGCTGGTTTATGATGATGATAATGATGATGACGATGATGTAAAGGTAGTAAGTAGAAAAATAAATAATACAAACTAACAATTTTCCTGTCTTTTTTTTTCCCCATTTTCCCTTGCCTTTTTTTTCCCGTTTTTCCTTCCCTTTTTCCTTTTTTGCTCAAGGTTGAGTGAGTAGTCAGAAAGAAAGAGATAGACAGACAGATATGGACAGAAGGTGGAGTAAAAGAAAAGGTTGGAAAAACAAAAACACCCAGGTAAAAAAAAGAAAATCCAAAAAACACCGAAGCCGACACTGTATAAAAAGGGATATGATGATACTAAGGAATAGGAATAGGTGAGTAAGTTAAGGAAGTAGCAAGTAGAAGAGAAGACAAAAGAGAACCCATCTTATTAACCCCATGAAAGCCCAACCCATCCGATATAAGAAATGAAAGAAACAAAAGAGGAAATCGAAATAATAGAATGTGGATAGATAGAAAAGAATCCCCGACAAACCCCCAAAACCGACCGACCGACCGACCGACCAACCCGCGCCCTCCTACAAAGAAAACAGAAGAAACAATTCCCATATTCAGACCTACCCCACCGAGACTCGAAAAAGTAAATGAGGAAAAAAATGCGAAAGAGAAACCCCCACTTCACCGACAAGCAAATAAAAGGGCAATAAACAGAAGGGAGAAGAAGAAAAGGGCTAGATAGAGGATCCAGTCTCTAGCTCGTTAATCACAGTAATTAAATAAATAAACAACCCGGGCCGAGTCTTTAGCAGCATCCGTCGTCAGATATCTGGGACAGCTCCCTCTTCATTTCGGTCCCGCAAACGCTCGACGTCTGCGAGGGTTGCGGGGTGGGAGGGCCGGCCTGGGGTGAGATCTCCTTCCATTTCTTCTCACAAGTAACGGCCGGAATCTTCTTTTTGCAACCGAGCTCTAGCATCTTTTGCGAGATGAGTTCCCACTTTTGCTTCTCGACCTGTTCTTTTGCCTCCTTTAGGAATTGTATCTGTTGTAGTCGTCTTCTCGTCAGCACGTGAGCCCCTTAACTTAGTTTAAGTATAGTGATAAGAAAGGGCATGATGTACACATACATCTTCGATATCCCAAACCCGCATCTTCTCCTTGAGTCTTTTGTAGCGCATTTGCAACGTAGGAACCCGAAACTCGCCTCGACCCATGTCGCGGAATTTCCCGGCTATCGCTTTCCATGGGAGCCCTTCCTCGTCTTTGAGCTGCAGTAGGAGGTTGTCGTCTTCCGTCATCGTCCATGCTTCTTTGCTCGTTGACTTTCGTCGCTTAGTTGGCGGCATGGCTTGCGGAGAGGATACTGGCGTTGGGTCCGGTTGGTATGGTCGTTTGAATGGGTTTGTCTGGGCGGTTGTGTAGAGGGTTGGGGGTGGTGGTGAGCTAGTTGTTGTGGGCGCTGTGTAAGATGGGGAGGAGAGTAGTGGTATTGGGGATAGTGAGAGCGGGTAGTCTAGTGATGGGTGAGACTCGAGCGTTGCATGGTAACTTAATGAGTTCTGTGTTTCCCACTATTCAATTAGCTTTCCATATTATTTTATTGTTTCCATTTTTTCTTTTTCTCCTTCTTTCCTTCCTTCCCTCCGCCCCACATGACTGTGGTCGTCGTTGTCATCACTGTCATCGTCGTCGCTACGTGAAAAGGGACCGAAAATAATAAAAAAAAGATTCACAAAACCTACACTATAACATCCCACTGGGAATTGACTCCAATCCTCCTCATCCCCGTACTGGTTCATTCTACCGTACTGTGAGTATTCTCCGAACGTCGTCGTCGTTGATGGCGGCGAATATGCCGAGTAAACTCCTTGGGACGCCACGAGTGAAGACCACGGTAAACACCGCGGAATGACCTCTAATTCCTGAATTTTGAAGGCTGCAGAAGAAAACACCGACTATAATCAATAAGCCCGGAGCTTATTGATGGTTGTGCAGTATCGCGATATACAAGATGGCTTTTTTGTTTTTGTTTTTGTTTCTTTCTCTTTCAATCAATAATCAATCCAACAGGTTCTTGTTCTATGATGCCGAAAAAGGGAGTCCAAATGATTTCCGTTGGGAGCTCGAATGTGAAAGAGAGAAAAAGGCAAATTGTGCAGTGGTTGTGGCAGTGGTGAGCCGACGACGGATGACGGATGACGAAGGGGGGTGGAGGAAGGTGGAACCAGGAAGCCTTATGAAGAAGATAGTGATGTGGTCGTATAAAAAGGAAAGAAAGAAAAATAGTCAAAGACTACCGTACCCTATGTACCGTCGGTATATGTATCGGGGAGGTAGTGGTTAGGTGGAGGAGGAGGTAGGTAGTTATGGTGGGAGGACCTTATTTGCTTTTTGAGAGCCTGTCTTTCTAATTCATTTAAGCTTGGACTTTGTAGTTCAGTGATCGGTGACACCGCATTGAGGAAGGGAGGGGGTGTGGAAAGGGAAGTGGGAGTGGTAGATTATATGCAAATCCCATTGAAGTAAAATCTTCAAATTCGGAACAAGTCCCTTTCCACCACCACCACTACCACACTGTGCCAATTTACTCCCGTTACTTACCTCCTCCTCCTCCTGCTCCACTTCACCTCACCCCCCAAACTACCCCTGTTCGGAAAGGCAAGAACTGAACCTCATTGCCAGGCGCGACGATGAGTCTGTCTGTGGTTGCGCTGCTGTGCGGTTAGCAGAACAGCTCTTTTTGCAAAAAGCAAATAAAGACAGAAAGGTGTGATGTCCTTTTTTTTCTTATTCTCTAAGTATGAACCTAATTCGTTTTTCCCTCTGTCTTGTCTCTCTCTAGAAAAAAGAAAACAAAAAAAAAGAAAACAAAGATGTCCCTTTTATTTTCTTCTTTTTTCCCTCTTTTTCTTTTGCTTTTTCGAGAACCATGTCTGTCTTGAAGCTGTTCTGTTCCTGCAAGTCAAATGCATGCATGTCTTGTCTTGAAATATGTCACTGTAGTGTGAACTGGGTGAGTGAATGAGCAAGTGACTGGGCTTGCACTCTTTCGCTATTGCTGCTACAGTACCGGTATCGTTAGGGGAGTAAGAGTATCATACAGCAGGGGCAGCAGCAGCAGGAGCAGCAGCAGCATCAATCTCTTGTGCTATCATACAATACGATACTGTAGAACCTTTGTGTATTCGAGTAGTATTCCGGCCAGGGGAGGGACAGCGCAGGGGCCGCCGCGGCGCAAAACGCCTCCTTTGAGGAGAAATTGAAATACTTTTTGAACGGATATAATGTCTTTCTGGAGGGGGGAGGGGAGTAAAGTGAATGAATTGCTCCTGTTCTGACTGTTCCGATCCTGATTCTGATTCCGCCTCCGCACTCGTATGGTCCTTTGGCTGATTTATCTGCCTGGCTACTGCTGCTGCTGCTGCGTGCTGTGCCTGGCGTCTCGCCTGAGGCTGGTTTAGGGTAAGGATTAGCTGATGGGATGAGGCTAGCCGAGTCTATCATAGTGGGAACTCAAGAGTACTGCACGCAACGCATCTCGGTACGGTAGTCTAAACCACGAAGCACTACAGTATTACCACTTTTGATTTCGTCAATTTTGTTCCTTTCCCTACCCGTTGCCACAGCATGAAGGACAAGACATTCAATTATTCCCCAGGCGCTCAATATAGTACCCGTACCGTAGTGGTATGATGATACCAGTACCAGTGTTTGTAGCATTCTGTCTCTGTCTCGTCTGCCATTCAAAGCCTCACTCTAAAACGGGATGGAAATCACCACCCCCTACTCGAGTATGATAACTATTTCCCTCTTTCTGTCATTCTCTCTCTCTTTCTATCTATCCATCTATCGATCCGCCTATCTCGGTCTCTTTTTCCCGCGCTACGAGTACCATCTTACCCTTTTGACTTCTTCCTTTCCCCGACCTCGCTTTTTTCGTTTCCCTGTCAAATCGAATTATTATTATTATTATTTTTGTTTTTTTCCTCCTATTTTTCTTTTTTCCTCGTGTTTTCTTCTTTCTTACCCTGTCTGTCCTGCCTTGTCCCTATTCTCCATTCCTATTCCCCATCTCCACCATTCCCACACTTCCCACGCTTCCCACACCGCTCGTTTAACGCTCTCTCGTTTCAAGAACGTACGCATCATACAGGAAATCATGAAGCGAGGTTTTCAAGAAATGCAGCCAAGACATTATTTGACTTGCTATGCAATAAAAATTCATCCCATTTTTTTAAACCATATTTTAGGCTTTTATCCCCCCCCCCTGCCTTCCCTTCCCCCACCGCCACCGCCGTCCGCGACCAATGAGTCGCTAAGCGCTAACTGGAAAGATAGTCCAGTCTGGGCACGATCTGAGTTCGGGAAAACGAAAGCGGCGGCAGGAAGGGATTGGCGGCTTATCGCGAATGGGGGGAAGCGGGGGGGGGTGGAGAAAGAGTAAGAAGGGAGGGAAGGCTAGGGCAGCCAGCGTATGTAGTTTAGCTTAGCATGACTGAGGGACAGGGACGGTTTCTTGTCTCGGTTCTCGTTTTGTGTTACGCAGGTACGAGATGGAGATGAATGATAAAAGGAAGGATGAAGATGGGGCTTTTTTCCTTTTTCCTTTTTTTTTTTCTTTTGTTTTCCCTTTTCCCTGCCTTCTCCCTCCTCTTTCGCAGGCAGAAACACCGTGATCCGCGAACAAGACAATTAATTATGAAAAAAGGGTAGAAAAAGATGAAAAAAAGGAGAGCGTGAGGAATAGGCTCCCATTGTATTCGCGCGGCTAACTCAATGGCATTGTTCGAGAAGAACAATCCCCCTATTCTTTCGCTTAAGCCCACGTCATGGTACGACAGGTTCATGATTCCTAGCTCCCCTAAACTCGATTCTTCTCTCTTTCCCTTGCTCACTAAGAAAGAAAGAAATTCCCACCGCGCTCCATTCAATCGGTCAATCGGTCAATCCCACATTATGCCTCCCTACACAGTACTAAACCTATCCCTCCCTGGATATCATCCATCCCCTTACCAATGATACAGTTTCCAATCCTCCTCCCCCCACTAGCAATATCCTCGATTGGACTCGGTACATACAGTGCGGTACTGCCCCATCCTGCCTACCTGCCTGCTTCCTTCATACATCCGGTACGGCACTCTACTTGAGTACTGATACTTACCTACCCCGTCCCCGTCCACTCGCATTCGCCCCCGAAAATAAAATAAAAGCGAATCTCGCAAGAACACTTTCATCTCCCCACACCACTTTTTTTTTTTTTCCTCTAAAGAACGCACCCACACCTTGTTGAAAAACCACTCACCTGACCAGAGACTCATGCATGCAGCCCGCGAATCCCCGTTTCCGGAGAAATAAATGCTAGCCCGCACATAACCTACCGCAGCAGCTAGTTACCGCAGCCTATCAAATCACGGGGGAAGGATAAGGAAGGAGGAGAGCGAGAGAGAGAGAGGGGAGTACCGGTATGTCACAAAGCGATGGTTCTTGAAAAACGGGAAAAACAGGAAAATTGGAAAGAGAAAGGAAAAAAAAAAAAAAGATGAAAAACATAACACTCGTGATTGCTGAGTATGATAGTTGGACTTTGATCGTTAAAAGGCCAGGACCGATGAGTGAATACCATAAACAAAGCCATCGAGCGAGCGAGAGCGGGTGAGAGTTGTGCAATGCAACGCCATCCACCTATCTAACTTAAACTTACGAACCATCTGTCGATCAATCGTCAAATAATAATAACCTTCCCACTCTGCGATAAATAGAAATAGCCTCACATTTCATCCATCCACCCATCCATCTATCCAACGCCTATCCAAACAGAAGAAATATGGACATAAAAATAAATAAAAAAACCAATTGAATCCCTACAAATCCGATATCTACACTAAAACTGGATTCCCGTTACTACTGTACGAGTAGGCAGATAGATTGCGATACCAACCGGACTGGCCAAAGATACGGCAGACTACCGTAGCCTCAAAAATATCTCCATCATGATTCGCGCAGCCATGAACACACACGCTTGCAGGGATCAATCACTAGTATCAACATTCCATACAAGTTAGATATATCAGCTCTACAGGCGAGCGAGGGAGGAAAGGGAAAGGGAGGAAGAGGAGGGAGGAAGGGAGAAATCATATGGTACCGTACCTCCGCCCCACTGCCTCTGGCTAATTTCATTCATCCGTGATTCTGCACAATAGCGATGCAGCGAATTACTTGTAAGCACTGTAGGCAAATCACGGTAACTATAATACAATACAGTCCATCATAGGCGCAAAGAAATAAGGGGAAGAAGAAGAAAACATCCAAAACGGTCACCGGTATAATACTAGAAATCATAAGACTCTCACGTTATGATAGAACAACCGCATAAAGTGCCGGTATCGTGCCTCCCTCCCTCCCAGAGCAGAAGATCAAGCAAGCAAGCTACTTAGTAAGTACGGTAATTAAGCAACACACCGGTAAAAAGTTCCAATAACACACAAAGCATTAGACTTTCTTACCTATTTCTTCACTCCAGCCTCATTCTCATATCACCATACACCACTGACAGGTCGCAACAATTTTGATACATACAGTAGCGAATGAAGCATCAATCCAGGCACGGCACGTGGAAAACAAACCCCACCACCACCTCCCTCCTCTCTCTCTCTCCTCCATTCTCAAAATTCATCATCCCCCCCCGAAAAGGAAAAAAAGCAAAAACGCCTGCGCAAAAGGAGCGCTCATCCATTCATCCATCCAGGACTTGTGCAACGCAACCGCGCGCCTGTGCTACCATTTTACCCAATCCGACACTTTCTCCTCCCTCCCTCCACTCCTCACGGGTTTCCCACCCCACCACCCACACAATCAATCATTCAGGCCAGATCGAACAATAACATTATCCACTCTGACAAAGTACTCGTATACCTAACTCATCACCACCACCACCAGCCACCCTAGCTAGAACAACCGTCGGCTACCCTACCGCTAACCCCCACAACCACACATCCTACAACGGGAACCAACCACTCACAATGCTCTTGTCTTGTCTGCCCTTCCCTGCCCTGCCCTGCCCTGCCCTGCCCTCCCCTCCCTACTGTAACCTTTTAATGCCTTGTCCAAAAGGGGACGAATCAAAAAATAAGGACGAAAAAAAAAAAAAAAAACTATGATAGAAAAAAGAAAGTTTTTATAAACGGGTTTAACCGGCTGATCAAGATCTGCACCACACACACTTCACACCACACACCACACACACATCCACATCCACATCCACATCCACACCTCCCACCACCACCAACCCCTTAAACCAAACCTAACCTAACAAGAAACTCGCTTACTGTGCCATGTGGCTCGTCGAGGTTTCACTCGCTTGCTTTTCGGCCTTCGGTTCGTTCGGACCAATTGGACGCGTTGTTTCAGCCCTGCCTGTTCTGTACGTTTTGGCGCCGTCTAGAAGAAATGATGAAAAGTGAGGTTAGGTTGTATGTGTGTCGCGCGGTAAGTGCGGGCGGTGTTAAGTGGGTGGTTAGGTAAGTTGACGTATATCACTTCACTTTCTTCACTTTCCTAACTGTACCCTGCCATATTAGTTGAAATCTCGATGAGAGAGGGAGGGAGGGAGGGAGGGAGGGAGCGCGTATCTAGGCGGAGTAGGTAATGTGAGGCAGGGCGTACGGTAGATGGATAGATAGGGTAGGCCTGACAGTTTGTGTTATCGTATCGTATCGTATCGTATCGTCCTGATGCATGTTTTTGTTTGTTTTATTTTGTGTTGTTTCGTTTGCTTTTGTTTCGTTTTTGTTCGTTTAGCGAGGGATTGTTTATCACTCACACTTCTACATACTCTTGAGATGTAGACATGGGATGAATGAATGGAATAGGGTATGATAGGGCCAATACGGTCAATGTATTTTTTTTGTACTATATTGTATTGTATGCGTAGAAGAGTGATGAACGCGAAAAAGTCCAATATCCTGACGGCGTTCGTCTGCTCTGGTCTTGTCTTGTCCATCCCGTCTTTCCTTTCCTTACCTTGCCAGCCTTGCCTTACACTCGTCTCGTCCTGTCTCTAGTTTTACCAGGTTTCAAGATGATTGATTGATTAATCAATTCGCTAATTAATTAATTAATTTTTGATCGAGTGATCATTTATTTATTTAGTTTCTGTACCCAAATTACGTACTGTACTTGAGTACCGTATCTATCTATCTGCCTACCTACCTACCTACCTACCTACTCGGATCTTTCTGAAGCGGTGGATTGATTGATTTGTTCGTCACGCTTCGCCCTAGTTAGCCTGCACGTGAGTGAGGAGGAAAAGAATGAAGAGCCCCATCATCCCTACAGCGCAATGACCACCTTACCTTACCTCACCGCACCGAAGGGCCCCGCGGGCGGGCATGCAGCGGAACAAGAACAAAGACAAAGCAGGGACGTTTTTCCTTTCCTTCCGGCAGGCATGTAACGGTAGGTACCGTACGGTACTCGGGTACAAGTTACGATGCGGTAGAAAAATAAATCCCCTGTTTTTTTTTTCTTCACCTCACCTCACCTCACCTCCCCCCCCACGTATTGTAAAAGATTTTCTTCATCATCATCATCAGGAATGGTTTTTGCGGTTCTTTTTTTTTTTTTTTTTTTGTATCTCACTCGTTGATATGTACCGTGAATTACCTACCTACCTACCGTACCGTTTTATCCATACCACAGCATAGCATGGCAAGGCATGACTAGCCACGAGTCTAAAACGGCCACAGCAACTCTGCAGAAAAGCAGAAAATATCGAAACGCCACGGGATCGTTTAGGCCGGACTAACTTAACCCCTGCCCCTCGGTCCTACCGGTACGTATTCAATCCCGCTCTAACCCATTTCTAACCGTCCTAGACAGTACTCGGTCATAAAGAAACAGTTTGCCGTAATTAATTAAATTGTTTCTTTCAAAAAAAAAAAAAAAAAAAACACGGGAAGGTTTATTATAATGTATTCCGTTCCGTTTTCTTATCGGTTTTATTATACACATGCACATAGTCTCGGTGGGAAATGGATATGTATGTTATGTGTGTATGATGGGTAAAACGGAACGAAACAAAAAACGAAACGAGACAAAAACAAAACCTCGCCGTTGTGCTGTGCTGTGCTGTTTGCTCGTATACTGTAACTACCGCTTTTAAATTTTTCTTCTTTCCTCTGTGCCTCAGTGGCGATTTCTCAATTTCTCAATTTCTCAATTCCGTGGTGAGGTTGTTTCTTTCTCGGACATGTGATGATTATGCTTTGCCGTGCTGGATGCTGATTTACTTACTTAGTTACGTATGAACCTACTCATGGCAACTAGTACCTAGACTACTATTCTCAGGTATCGTAAGCAGCAAAGAAAGAAAGAAAAGAAGAAAAAAAACGGGTTATCCGAAAACAGATCTTGTGCTTTACAATACAGTCCCTAAAGGTAAACTCTGCTTGGAACTACCATTGTAGTCTATAGCATGATAGGTTTATTTACTAATGAGAAATAAACTACTAGAGTAAGCAAGCACGCCCCATACGTACCTTTTGCTGACCGACCGAGTGACTGATTGACTGACCGCCGCATTCCATACACCCATCCATCAACAAGTGGATCTCCCTCCCAGACTCGGACCCGGACCCGGAAACCAAAACATTTTCGGAAAAATTGTCCCTGGTAGGTATGATGATGATGATATCTTTCTTCTTTCTTTCGACAAAAGTGCGGATAAGTCCCCTCGAGTCGGGCTTAGCCGTATGTCACTACTTACCCACTACGATGCGGCAATTGCAAAAAAAAGGTATCCGATTCGATCCAAATGATCAAGAATGACATTTCCCCTCTTCTTCTTCTTCTTCCTCCTATTCGGTCTTGCTTGTTTAGTTCCGGATTTGAAATTTGCACACGTGCTATGTGTAGCTGTATCGTGGACGTGATGCCGTAGCATGACGCCGTACTTAGCACTAGCACTAGCACTAGTACTAGTGCAAGTGGACGTACCTGGGTTGAAGATGGTCACTCGGACTGATGTCAATCAATCAATCAAGAGACTAACTACGGTAACTAATCAATTAGCTTGGTTGATCCCCGCAGTGAAATCTCATCTCATCTCGTCATCTCATCCAATCCTATCCAATCTGGTCGGTCCGGCCTATCCACCGAAGTAAAAAGAGCACTAAACGACTAGCAAGCTAGAAAAAAACCCCCGGAGCTTTTTTTTCATCCTTTCCTTTCCTTCCTCTTTTGCCGGAGGGGTATGTATATACGGTATAGTAGACTAGAACTAAACTATACAAGTCCATCCATTTATCCATCCAACCAATCTATTCATCTATTCAACTCATTACCATCGCTCGCTCGCTCACTCCTTCAATCAATCAATCTTCACGAGAAGAAGAAACGCAAGTTCAGTTCAAAAAAAAAAAAAAGGAAAGAAAGGAAAAAGGAAAGAAAAAAAATGGTCACACGTGCACAACACAATTAGCATATCGCGCACGGATATTCCACCGTGAACTACGATACTCGAGTTGCCATCTCGATTCGATACGATGCGCTACGGTACTGTGCAGTACCGTAATCCACTTGCCATTGCCCTTCCCTGGCCTTTCTTGCTTTGCTTGATTTCATGTACCGGCCGGTTATGAATGAATTAGCGTAGCGTAGATAGGTAGATAGATTGAGCGTTCAAAGGGGTTTGCTAAGCTTAGCTAGCTAGCTAGCTTTCCCGCTTCATGGAATTCCATAGCACTTGCAGTAGACTACGGCGACCACAAACCATGAATTCGTTTCCTCCAAAAACCACATCTTCCCATATGGCAGTTGACCTCCTTTCATCTTCTCCCTCCTCCTCCTACTTCAAAATCCTCGATGCACATCTCGCTCATCTGCCGAATCCCTCTTGCATCCCTCCTTCAAAAACAAGGGAGTTTTTAAAAACAAAAACAAAAAAAACAAAAGGAAACAAAAAAAGTAAAAGTAAATAAAGAAAAAGGTATCCCGGATATCGGAAAGCTAAAGCAATGATTGGACAAAGACGGTGGATTTTTTTTTGACCGGGATTACAATATGATCGCCAGACCGACCGAAACGACCGAGCGACAAAAAGAACGGAGCAAGCGAGTGAGCGACCGGCCGACTGACTGAGATGCCTCTTCTTTCCACTCAACTCAATCCTTTTCCATCCTCGTGAGAGGATGGAATGAAAAGTGGTGGTGGAGGAGGTGGAGTACCATAGCTGCGAGCAATTGAAAGGAGAAATAAAAAAACAAATATATAAAAAAAATCACACATGGACAAGGAACAGGGCACGGACAAGGAGAGAGAGAAGAGAGCTCCCGCATCAACCTTCATTTCAACCAATGACATAATCTAAAATAAATAAATCTATCATAGGGAGAGAGGGTAAAAAAATAAATTTAAACCAACCCCGTGATCAAGGCCCTACCTACTTACCTACCTACCTATCACCCTATCCATCTATCTACCGTAAAACCTACCTTCCCATGTGGCGGTGGTGTGTGTGTTTTCGCCTTTCCTCCCTACATATCCTCCTACTCTCCTCCTTTTTTTTTTCTTCATCTTTTCTTTTTTTTACACTCTTTTTTTTTTTTGCCCTTTCGACGTGAGATAGCAGGGGTATGCCTGGAATCTCTTGATGTTCCTCTTTTTCCGCCTACCTCACGTGCCGGATGCCTTTTACGAGTGAGGGTTTATGTCTCGTCAAGTGATTGGTGAGGAGGGGATTAAGAGATGGAGCGCGTGGTCTGATCTCGCTTTACCTGCTTGCTTGCTTGGTTTCTCTTCGGCGATGGGGTGTGAATGGTGGATGGTGATGATGATGATGATGCTGATGCTGGTGGGCGGTAGATGAGATTGAGGGTTTCGTCATAGGGCGTTGTCGGCAAGTCTGTTTCCCTCTATCCCTCTCTCTGTATGGATGGATGAATGAGTGAATGCACGGAGAGAGGGAACTTGATGGAGGCTTAGCTTAGTGAGACATTTGAAACCTCGCGACTAAATCTCGTTTTTTTTTTTTTACGATACCCTTCCTTAGTTTCTCCTTCGTCTCGTCTCATCGTGACTATCGTACTTTTTTTACTGTACCTCGCCCGCACGGCGCATAACATCTACATCTATGGCGCGCTATCGTGCGGTATTGTACCATGCTGTTTACGATCGTAGCTCGGTACCAGCCATTGGTCAATTCATCAGACTTTCGAGACGGAACATGGCGGATGGAAGAGGGAAAAATAAAATTATAAAGTTATAAACCTCGTTCATACGGCATCGTATCTCTCTTACTGATTCAGAATTTTTCTCTACCCGTACCCGTGCCATTACGCTTTCCTCCTCCTCGCCTAATTTCCCCCTCCGCTCTAACCAGACCAGCCCTGCGCATCTTTGATAGGACGATACAACCTGTGGCACTGTAACCTTATGATACAATACTGTGCCCGTGATCCAAAACTATCATAACTCCGTTACCGCAAAATTAAAATGGAATGGGACAAAAAAACACAAATAAAAAATAAAAAATAAAAAAACCGGATGAAAAAATAAATAAAAAAGGCCAAAGAGGGTCCAAGCCTCCTCCTATCGCGCATGGCTCATCAAAGGAGAATAATATGAGGGCAAAGAATAAAATAAACCATCTGCATCCCAGATACTCCGATATCGGCCGGGCCACTCGGGGATTCCGGGCCATACACCGGCGACCGGGAATCGGCCGCCTCCTGCCTGGTAGTTTTTGTAATCTTGACTAAAAAGTAGGTAACGTGTTCGTTCGATTGTTCATGTTCGCTCACTCGAAAAAATAGCGGGTTTGTTGGTTTCGTTTTGAACTGCGTTTTTGCCCTTCTCTTCCCCTTGTCCGCCTTGAGGTAAATATCATTCTGGCCCGGTACGGTAGTTGACCGATCACTTCGTTATGCAAAGCATGGACGGTATGTGATGGACGGAGGGTTGTGTTATGGCCGTGTTGATGCTTGTGCTTATGCTAGCTAGCATGGAATAAGTTGGTTTTCCAGATCCTCACTCGCTCACCATCCCTCCACGAACATGCCGGGAAGGACGTGATGCAATGCCCACGCTTGCGCCCACGCTTGCCTCGCACGTTTCAATCCTCCCGTTCGCTTCCTCGTCTCGAGGAGGACGAAAAAAAAAAAAAAAAGCTTTGAATGATCCTCGTTAGTTAGTTAGTTTCGTTAGTGATTTCGTTAGTTTGTTTCGCAGGGAGGAGATCCCCATATCATATCGTTACTCCAGTATCATAATTATCATATCATATCGTTTCGACGAGGAATCGAATTCCTTAGATCAGTGTGTGGTCCTTGATTTTTATTTTTATCTTGTTGTGTTTTATTTTTTCTTATTTTGTTCATGTATGTTGTCGATTAGGTTTGATTTTCCTTTTTTTCCTTTCTTTTCTTTCTTGCCATCTGTTGGTTGTGGTGGTGGTTGTGGTTTCTGATGGCAGTTGCTGACAGGCATTGTCGGGGGCGCCACAAAGCGCACCGGTCTCCTAATGCTCCGTTCGTTGAGATGCAGATGAATACGAAGCGTGGCGGGATTTAAGATTGTGAAAAGTAGGTGCCGAAACGAAACGATGCCGGCCATTGATTTGCGATGCGTTGCGATGCGCGATGCGTAGCCTCGAGCATAAGTCACGGTATCGGCTTCCTGGCTCTTTCGAGCGGCTAAAAGGCTTAAGCTTCGCCGTTGAGAGGGTTCAGTACCGTGCCGCCGCAATTGTGCTTTACCACTACGGTAGCATCGCTTGCTGTATAATCACCAAGATCATTATTCATGAAAAATAAAGTAAAATTTAAAAAAAAGCTTAAAAAATAAAACCTAGAACGGTACCGTTTTAATTAATTGGTTCGGTCCAATTAATCTGTGCTTTTTCGCCTAACTTTTTGTATGAACCGGACTTCGCCCACCTCGTTCATCCGTCACGCGATTTGGGGGGGAATTTTTTTTTTTTCTCTTTCCTTGCGGTTAACCCGGTCATGAGTTTGATTTTGCATTTTCAGCTTGAACATGGTTGTTTCCTTTCGCTTTCCCCCGGCAATTGCTTCTGGGATTGCCGAACGGGAGGGTGGTGGTGGACGGGGCGCGGGCGGACTGAATCAATGCCGTTTTACCACTTGTGAGACAAATCTCAGTTGCGTGCCCACCACCTACCTTGACAACGAGACGCGGGGGGAGCCCGGCGTCACCCCATCTCACTCGGAAATGCCGATCTTTTTTCCTTTTTCCTTTGAGTTATGTTGCGGCTTTGTTTGAAGGATGGTTTGTGGGGGCCTTGTGGAAACATTTTGATTGGTCCAATTGGAGGTTTGTTGGTTCTTAGATATGGTGGGCACTGTGTGGAGTTGTTATAAATTCGTGGCGGAGATGGATGCATCTGAGAGGATGGGGGATTCGGGCCTGAGAAAAACGGTTAGTGATGGTGGCAGGTACCGTACAGGATAGGTTTAGATAGAAACATCATACCTGGTAGAGCATTCTTTGATCCGCGGGAGGTTGTTTATCGACCAAGTCAAGATGATACACCCATAGAGAATGAGGTATAGCGCTTATTGATCTCAAGTCTCAATATCTTTGCACATGACATTCAAGTCGTTGTCAGCCTTCAAAAATAATCGTGACCATTTCTTATTCCAGTCATGGGCCATGTAGCAATATGGCGATGAACTTGGGGTAAGCCTTATCAGAACCAACCGTCGGCTGTAATAAGTTGGCCATACTGACTTATCTATTGCCAAGAAACGTGCCCAGCTTCCTCCTTACCCGCATTTTTCCATGGATTCCATAGCCAATTCCTGTCGTTTCATTTGTTGTTGCGAGGGCGGGCACATAAGCTCATACCCAATCACTCGCGACACCAACAAGCCGCTTTGCCGGATATAATAGTGACGGACGGTAATTGTAAAAAAACCGAATGGGCCTTGGGGGTACTTGTTGGTGAATTGAATACATCTGGGGTACAAGGTGCTTGAGGTGCTTCTGTAGCGCCTACTGCGTTATTGCCCCTGCTTTTTGCCTCCCATGTGTCGTTCGCATGTTTCCCGCGTGTCGCATATTATCTTCGTACTGGTCGGCACCTTGTGAACCCATATCCCGTGTTTTATTTCCTTCCTTCCTTGGGACTAGCTTTGGGAGGCAAAACCTTCTAGTATCTCTCTTCCCCAACATTAGCCAAGATGGAATCTGCATAGAACATGCATTCTCTTCGTGCAGAGGCGCTGAGGGGCACAGAGGAGTGAGCACGTAGCATAAGAAAGTGCATCAGATGAGGCACCCCTGAGCCTCGGCCTCGTGAACTAGCGGCGGCAATAGCTCTGACTGACTCCGCTTACAGGAGCCAGCTCATCCCACTATTCCTTGATGGTATATTCCGTTCCGTAGTGGGGTATGAGGAGTCAGGGGCGGGATAAGGCAGGAGTCTGGGAGGAGGGCGCTGAGGGTGCCGGATGGGGAGAGGGATGCGGGTCGACAGAAAAAGCTTTCTGTGATGTTATCGTAATACTGAGAATTGGTTGTTTGAGGAGCGGCGTGAAAAGAAGCCGAATTCAAGATGAATCGCGGGATTTTGGGTGGAATGGGTGAGGGGAAACAAACAAGAGTTCAGGGACAGATATAATGGCGACGACAAGATTTTCAAGTGGACGTCGCCAGGAGGTCAGGACGCAAATAACGCTGACAGTGATGAAGTATACTGCTATCTCTGAAGGTATTTCCTCACAACGTGACCAGTTGTCCCGTTGTTGGCATGTCGGATATTCTCACCTACAGTCACTCGATTTTGCACTCTGCGCTCAGGCTTTTATTGATGCTAATACCTGCCATGCTATCACTCCTATGATCCCTACAAGATGGCGGGTTCTGTTCTCTTCTGGGAGAGCTAAAGGGAAGGGATACGGGGGATTCCTGCTAGAGACTGGGGGTTGGGTGCTTGTAGTAGCTGCGGAGATGGTTATTCCGCTGAGGATTAAGTGGGTATACTATGTCGCTCCGGAAGACTGGCCACTATTATTCTAGAAGGCTCGCTGGGAGCCGGCAATTCTGTATCCCCATCTTGCAAGCCTCATTATCTAGGTACTTTTTCTCGAGGGCATAAAGTTACTGTAGAAACACGGCGGCAATCATTCAGGGGGCGGAAATGTGATAATACAGTATCTATACTTGGGTTTCTACCGGGAGTTGCTGGAATGCTGTCCTCTCTATTTTCTGACTCCGAGAAGGGCAGAAATATGCTGTAAGATACAAAAGAAGCTCTAGTGGAGTAGGTGAATGAATGCCGGATTTGGAATTAAGGACCGAGCAGCCCCTCTTCAGTGTTGGATTCCTCGGGGGTATTAGGTTATGGATATCACCCTGCAGGCATGCAGGTATGAAGTGTGCTGATTAGGTACAGAGTGATAGATTGCTGTTTTAGCATATCCTGGCGGTGGGTATAGGGTAGCGGTGTTGTGTTATATCCGCTGTCATTAGGCATAGGATGTTTGGTTTAGTCTTTGTTCTATGTCATTCGGCGGAGAGAATTGGGCTTAGGGATTGGTTTTCACCTTAGCGGTGGGTTTCTCAGGGTAGTTGTTGAGCGTGCACAGCAATGGTGGATTGCTTGTGTGCTTTATTGGAGTTTCTCGTAGGTTCCTCCCATTACCAGAAGGCTTCCCTGATTTCTATTGGGCTTATGGTTTATGGAGCTTGGTTTAGTTTCGATGGATGTTGATTGTTCGGAAAGATATCTATATCTTGGTCCTTTCTTAGCCATGATAGCATCTGGATCAATCGTTTGATTCGCTATATCTTCACATTCAGCTGTACTTGGCCTACGATAGTCTCACTCTCACTGTTCCATCTTATACTTCTTTCTATGGGCTCTTTTATTGGACACTACCGATGTTATCGGGAATGCCGGCTACTCTGCGAGAGTTATGGATAAACAAAAATAAAGATGTACAGTAGCTTTCCCTACTTCACATGGATCAATCTCGGAAGAAACAGACTCCCCAAGCCCTAGGCCTGCCTTGCCTTCAGAGCTGATGCACTAACGGCTTTAGAAGTATATGTTTGCTGCTATCGGGACCCGCCCTCGCAATGCCGGTAGACATACGTTTCCGTATGGAGCATAAAGCTATAGATATGAAGCCTTTAGCACATGGAGACAATCCCGCGGGTGCGGAGCGGGGTGGTTTTTGTTCCGATGATTATTTCATACGATAGCATCCTCATATGCCCTATAACCCCATGCCCTATAGGCAATCAAACCGGCGCTATGAGGGCTATCTGTCGTGAGAGTTTGAGGAGTGGCTGAGGTTGGATTATCTATGTGCAATAGAGGTGGTACCATACCGGCGCGGGAAAAAATTGAGTGTCTGTGTATGTTCCGGACTATTAGTTTTTCAGTCTTCCTGGGCAAGGCATAGCTTACGATATTCCTTAGCGCTATATGCGAATCTTCTGAGAGACTGAGAGTTACCGGACCTCATGAGGGTATGCGATGGGAACAATGGAAAGATATTTTTTCAGGCTAGCGAGGTGATAGCATATCTTTTCGTCTGTTGCGTGTTGGAAAATTGTGTTTCGATTTCGGGTGGGTGTGATTCTTAAGAGAGTCTAATGAGCTGAACATAACTTCGCTGGTAGAGGCTTGGCCAACACTGAAGTATCTGGACGCATTAAGCATTGATGTTGATTAATACCTATCTTGGCGCCGAGGAGTCTGGATGCTTTATAAATGGCCGTATCATAGATAAATTTATCATTACCATTCAGTATGCCGATTTAATATTTCTTGTGTCGGAGAAACTGGGGGATGTTTAGACCTTTGAGACAATTTAGACACCCGCACGAATGTAACTTGAGATAAGATAGGAGTCTTTTTTTTCGGGTGTCTCTTTCCGATGTCTGTTTTCTGCAGTTTGTTTGCTTCGATTTCGGTTGTGATTGTCACCTGTGATTCCACCTCTCACCCTTCTCTCCCGAGGGCGAATTGTGCAATATACTTCCCAGCCGAGCCAAATGGCCCTCACCCGTTGGCCAAGTGTCTTAGCTCCTAGCGGTTCGGCGAGGAATTTCAACTCGGGTCCGACTTGGGGTGTGACATTGTTTAATGATACTTCTCGAGGAGAGCCAGGACTGAGCTCCCGCTGTTACGTTGGAGTTAGCGAGTTATTAAAAAACCAACTTGGTATTTGACTGGGAGGCGTGGGGAGGTAGTAGGAGATTGCTACCACTGCCACCACTGTTTAGGGTAGAGTTTTTGTTGGATATAGTGTGATATGTGGGAGTAATTCTTGGAAAGATAGGCGAGATACCCCCTTTGAGATCAAATGTGCTACCCAAGTACTCGGGATATCCAATTTGCTGGGTTAGCCAAAATCGAATATATACCCACAGTTGCACTCAAAGAAGCAACATCTCAAAAATCCCACCTCCACTACAAAACCACATATATTCCCGCTCCCCCGAGCGTTGCAGCTGGGCCATGGCTTTCACTGATCGCACCTCCGGGGGGCTACTGAAAAGGTTGTGCGTCTTGCTGCCCAGCTTGGAAGGTTCTTTTCCCGACTCCTGGATCCACACGCAGCCCCCGAAGCTTCAGATCTACACGGGACTAGATCCAAAAACTTTCTGGAGAGAGGTCCTTAATTCCTAAAAATAGCCCGGCCGGACAAGGAGAAATTCGAGGAGGAAGAGGGGACTCACTTGATGTGTAGGCCGACGGTGGTGGATGGGGAGTTTTTGGTGGTGGAGGTATATATGGGGGGATGGGAGCTTGCGGAGGGATAAAAAGAAGGAAGAGGGCCTTGCGGTCTCCCACGCAGACTATAGATAAAGTGGCGGAGGCGAAGACGCATAGTGCTTCGCGGTAAATTACTAGCGGGGGAATTGTCAGTGGGGCTACACCTGCTATCCTTCTACAAGTTTAGCCTTGATTTTCGGGGATCAAGGGTTTGAGACTGTTGGCCGAGCGTCTCCTTCTCGTTCGGAATTGGTCTCGGGGTTAGAAGGCTGGTAATTAATCTACCCGTGTCGCGAGCAGGTCCTGGTCACCAAAGCTGCCTCGGATACTTAGGAAGTTTGTTGTACACTCTTCACTAGTTGCGCTATTCTGATCCTGGATTTTACATGGTTTAAATATTTCGGGCTGCGGTAATGATCGATCAACATGGTTTACGGGAAGTAATCTAGAAACTCTTCCGGAATAGACAGGGAATCCCGCAAACTTCGACAGCGGGAAGCCTGGGTACTAACTTCTTTAGTTTAGTGCCTACGGAAAGCAGTTTTTGGTCCTTGTGGGCTTTGTGGGGATATGGTAAACGTGGGTTGCCGCGGCCCCTGAGGCTGGTGTCCGTCGCGCACAAGTCACTACCCTTCCCGCTAAAATCCCAAATCCAACTTGCAGTGGGATAAATATTTGTTCCCGGGTTAACCTTCCATGAAACACCTAGCCTGCGCAGTGGTTAAAATGTCAAGAACCAATTAACCCCTATCGAAATTAGCGGGAGCCCGAGAGTTCAATTCACTCTTACGATAAAATGAGTTATTATTGAACATCCGCTATAGAGGGCAGGAGAATTAAGAAATCCTGTCCTATGGGGACTTGGAGATTGGACAACATAGCCTTTATAAATAGGGCTGTGGAGCTTATCAATCATGCTATCATACAAGGTGGTAGAATCTGGTTCGAGACCTTAGGGTTGGTGATCGGCGGGGCAGTAGAAATGGAAAAAAATCTTTTGCTTCCTTTGTCTTGGAAAATCAGCTGTGGGCCCTCAAAGCTATTGATTTTTTCTGTTTTCGCCTGGCAAGGTACGCTCTCCCTATTTATTGCCTTGAGAACGTATTTTTTTCCAGAACAGCGGGGATATAGATAGTTCCTGGCGAAAGACATAAGATCCCCGCGGTAATGTACTAACTTGCCACCTCAGCATCTGATTGCGCTATTAGATGATCAGATCGAACTTCTCAAAATCGCACCATAGCACATCAGTAGGATGGGATATCTTATAAGGGGCACTCGTAATCACATATTATCATTCGCTCTGGGTTTTTCTCGGGGGTCTTGGGGGGGGGGGCTGTTCACATAGCTTGCGACACAGGACTATGCTTCAGTTTTGACCAATGATCCCCTAAGTAAGTTGAATCTGGTGCTGTAGAGGGCTGTTTGCTTATCAAATATTGTACCGTCGCGGGACTATATTGCGCAGGGCGAAAAATTGTTTCCGAAGCTATGGCAGCGGTGGTGACGGCTTATTCTGTCGAGGGTCTTTGTAGATGACGAAGCAAGGATGGACTATATTCCGTATTTGTGATTTTCTTTATTGTGTATGATACTCGGTAAATTTTCCCTACGAGGTGGTGATGGGGGTAGTGGTGATAAAAGCGGTACAGGGGGTAGGGTGCTTCTAGATCTCTCAAATAGTTCACTGTTTGCCCTCTTTCTTTACCCGGGGATTCAAGTCGAGCAAAGAATAGGGTTTTGGACAAGCACGAATTGAAAAACGTACAAGCAATTGAAGTCTTCCCTCTTGTCATTCTTGTTTTCTTTTCATTTCTCCTCTCTTTTCATTTATGATGTGCCCTTTTCTCGGAGGTGTTGGTTGAGGTAATCTTTTGCTAGGCTTCTTCATCCTCCATCACGCAGGCCTTAGCGGTCAAACCAGTTTTGATGTTTTCTTTTTTCTAGCTGTTTCGTCTGATGCTACGGGGAACGTGAATGAAGTAGGGCAGTACGTTGTATCCACACCGACAACTATACAGTCCCCGCTGTTTACCCTATCATCCGAACCCTAGAGCTAGTTTCCCTTGGAGCAGAAGTGAGGGAAGTGATGGATCTTCCTCCATTCCGCCAATAAAACGGCTGGTGATACAGGTTTAGCCCCATTCTGGAGGATATTCGGCTTGGCTGGTGGTAGTGGTAGTGGTGCGAAATACCTGAAATTGCATGCTTTTTCTTTTCTTCTTCTTTTTAAATACATGAATTAGAGTTAATGAAGGACTTAATAACCTGCATATTTCTGAGCTGCCGGTGCCCTTAGCCCTAGATCCTTCTGTATTGGCTTCAGATTAGTGTTGCCAATAAATAATTCGAAATTCGAGATGGAACAATAAATTAAAGCAGGTTCTCTCTTATTCCCCTTTCACCTTTTGGAAGAATTTGGCAACTCCTTGTGTTTAAATTTAATTCTGGTTAGATTTGAAAAATAATAGACTTGGGGGGTAGTAAACTGTAAAGCTTCGTATGGAAGTGTCCAGTAAAACGAGACGATTCTAAGTTTGATTCGGCGGGGGTTCGACATAGGGGATTTTGAAATGGATAGTATATGCACGTAGGAAACTCTTATATTATGGTATCGTAGCATTTTGGTCTTACCGCTTCCTTGTCTGGTATCTAGCATTGGAGGAAAAAGGGTTGCAAGTATCGTAATTGAAGTTTGTGTATATTATGCAATAAAGTGTGGGTTCCCTATCTGGCCTAAAGTGTTCGTTAGGACTATATGCTGACAGGAGGTCATCATATATGAATTTTCGGGAGTCCATTATGGTAAGGACAGGATCATGAGATCTCACCTGCATCTTGTCATCCCCGAGGAAATAGTTAGCATTATGAGTGTTTACCTGATTCTCAGGGAAATTGGATTTCATGGTCACTGCGGATAATAGCTGCACAATAGGAAAGGAAAAGTGAGCACTTAGCAATAATCACACCGTTTTTGGTGAGGAATTTGCCTTCGTTCAATGGCCTCTGAAGGAAAATACCTGTATCCCGAGTACCCTTGCGTTTGGATCGCCTTCCACCGTACTGAATAGTTTACTACCTATGGTAGTCCCGGCTTGGGTCTACTGCTGCTGGCCAGTGTGTAACTCAAGCTATGGAAATCTAAGATGGTTTACCCATTGATGTTTTAAGGAGGACCTGTGCTGTCGCGGCACTTTGAATTATTCTTTCTATACTATATTTGCTAGAACTTTGCTAGGAATTTGGAAGCAAGTCATTTCTAGGGGCTAAACCAGATGCTCGGGCATGGTACTTGTTTCGCCGAGTCATGGATTGTCATTCGCTCAGACTTTGCTGGATAAGGAAACTTGGGAGTCTGCTTCGTGCTGAGGTGTAACGGGGCTGCATCTGGGTATTTCTTGTGGCTAACAGGTAGAGAGTGTACTAGTCCTATTCTAAAAATTCTTAGGTTTTGATCATTCAGCGATCGTTTTTTTTTTCGGGAGTGCTAAGTTATAGGTCGGTCACTATCTTCGCTATGAATCTAACATCTTACGCTTCCGGATCGGGATTTAATTGGAACCCTATAAAAGCAGCCTTGGCATCCAATCCCCCGTCTCACGTATATAAAACTTCTTCTGGTTCCTTCGCCTCCACTCCACGCACTGTAAAGAACCTTACCAGTCAACGCAACAACCACCATGGAGAATTCCAAAGCGGCGAGGAGGGGTTGCGCGGCCACTCGCCAACACCCGAAGAGTTCCCAATCACCTAGAACTTCCCGCGGCCGCGGTAATATTCCTTCACATACCGGTAGCACCGCCACCGCCACCGCCACCACCGACCCCGGGCCTTCCAAAACACCCCGGAGAGATCGCGCCAAACGTTACGCACCTTATCCAGCACCCCGCAAGAAGACACCGGTTAGAGGCAAAGTCCCTAAAACGCCTCGGGAGGATCGTGCTAAATATTCCGCTCCTTATACCAGACCTCAGGAGAAGACACCGACCAGAAACAAAGCTTCCGAACACCGAGTAGGGGGGAGATCGGGAAGATTGAAGGACGGAGCTTCTTCTACAATCGAAGCTTTCCACGCTGGGTTGGAGGAAGAGGAGGAGGGTGGTTACGACGGTGATGACGAGGACGGATGGAACTTCATGGAGGGTGATTCGAGCTCTATGAGAAGGCGGATTAAGAGGTTTTGTTGGGGAGGGAGGGTGTTTTTGGGGAGAAAGCTTGATAGGGTTGGGAAGTTCCTGAATGAGTATTGAGCGTGAGGGGTTGATACAGATACATTGTTATCGTAGAGGCGGGAAATGGAGGAGGGGGATGTGGTCCGTCCGGGGATAGTTGTGGTCTGGTGGTGGGCTGTTTGATGTCTTGGGCGAGAAAACGAACAAAAAAACTGGACTTTAATCCACCTTGTGTGCGTTGCGGCCATCTGTGTTGTTTGCAGTCTTTGGAAAATATTTGGCTTGGAATTTTTTATCTAAGATAGTGTTTGAGATATTCTTCCTTCTTCTTGCCCTGAGTTGGCTATGGTGTATATCATCCTTGCTCTAGATTTCCCCGATGCACAGGTTTGGAATGGGTTGGGAAGTAATGCATAATGTAGCAAGTTGAGTCGATTGTGGCTTTTTTTTTTGTGTGGAGTTATTGCTTAGATGGTAAATTGGCGTGTTGCGAGGGCGCGAGACTGATGTTTGGCTGTGATGGAAAATGTTTGTATAATATGATAGATAATAAAATTATCTACTACTCTTGCTTTTGCTATTTTACTGCCGGCACGGCATATCTATCCAATCCGACCAAACTCAATGTGTCGATAGGCAGATCTGAGAGATGCGGCCACTCGGTCAGTCGTGGATATCCTATCCTCACGGAGGATTTTCTCTACACCCTCGCTATCTTTACCTAGCCTTGGATGGCATCTTTTTGGCTATAATACATTGGGGCTGATTCCTCCCTACTTTAGAAATATCTTCACCACCCTGTAACCCCCATATCTTGCTATGATACTTGTATAAAGAGAATGGGACCCCCGGGATCATGGTGATTCACGCTCTGTACTTTGTTGTCTGCTACAAAACTTTGAGATGCATGATTTCGGGAATCCGTAAAGATGCTATATAGTATAATTCGGTGTATCTTTGAGCATCCTCATGGAGAGCCTACCAGAGTCTCTTCTTTCTCGGATAGGGCTGGTAGATACGGGGTTCTGGTATTAATTAAGGAGTTTCGGGGGTATGTTAGGGGGTTTCAGGCGTTCACTCGTCCCCCCACCCTCTGGCTGTCATGAGGGTTCTATGGAAACCTGTAGTACATTCGATCGGGAGATGTGTGACTAAAGTTACTCGTGCAAAGGTTACGGCGAGCGGCCGCAACCGGGGGCACTCTAAAAGAGTGCCTGACTGTTGAACGGAAGTTTGTGGCTCAACATCACTTTGTGGCTTACGATAGGAAGTTTGTGGCTCAACATAGCTTTGTGGCTTAACATGGATTTGTGATTTAATGTAACGTTATTGCTCAAGAAAATGTCTAGGAATATTATATTTAATACGTTGTACGGCTCTGGAGCCGCAAGTTGGGTTGAGCCACAATTTTTCCATGGTAAGCCACAAAATGGTGCTGAGCCACAAACTTCAGTCAAGCCATCAGACACTCTTTAGAGTGTCCCCCGGCCGCTCACCGCATCTTTGGCACCAGTAGTACTGCTGGTCCTCGACAAAGGAGTACATGACGAAAACGAGTACTTTGTATTTCTTCTGTTTACCGGGGAGGCCAGCACAATGCAATCTGGATTTAGGGAGAAAGAAAATCTAAACCACGCACAAATTGAACCTTGGAACGCGATCGTGACATTACTCAAATTTCAACGATGTTGAGGCCGGAAGGGAAGGTAACGGTGGCAATGTATGTATGAGATGGGTACTTTGAGGCATGATACCACAGTGGAAAAAGGGGAAAAGGAAAGAAGGTAAACTCTGATCCCGGCCCCCGCTGGTATGATACATATGCTTGGGATAAGAATCATAAAAGCCATTTCTTTCGACTAGGATTATTTCCCATCCTCCCACTGGAAGGCCGTGAAAGAGGGGAGACTTCTATTCTATGATACTAAAAAAAAGTTAAGAAAATGCCCCTAATTTGATAGAAAAAATATAGATGGTAAAATATGAATGTCTTGAAGCAAGCGGTGAGGAAAAACAATAGTGTATAGAAAAAGGATAAAAAGAAAAAAAGGCACGATGCAATGCTAATGCTATCGTTATCATGCTTGATGGCTGCGCAAATCAAAGAACCAATCCGCACTAATTCATCCTCGGTCACTCGCCCGCACGCTGCACACGATCAAAGTTTATGGGAAATTGTCCAACTGATTTTATGAGGGGATAACGGGGCTGCAAATAGGCCAAAGGGAGAAGGAGCGGGGGAAAAGGGGAAAGAAAAGGAAAGAAATGGGGGTGATATTATAAGACCAAGAGATAGAGTAAGGTAGTGGAGGACAGGTAGTAAGAGTATTAAAGGGCTAAGTAGTTGCTAACCAGCGGGTGATCAGATAAAAACTCGAGGAAGAGGGAGGTGTGCTGAGCTTTGACTTTGAAGATTAAATTCTGTGGATCCTTTTGGAGGGGCGCTAATTTGGTTCGGGCAGCTCGGGTGAGGAAAGTGCTGTAAATCCATTCCCATTTAACGAGGGGATTGAATTTCTATGTTCGGACAGTAATTTCACAATAGCATCATGTTCGCGCTTCTGGGCCTGCGAAAGTGCTGTCTGACCAGCGAAATTTATCATATCGGAGTTGACATCCACTCGCTCTAGTAGCATCTTTACCACTCTCTCATGCCCTTCCTGGGCGGCTATGAAGAGTGGCGTTTGGCCACGTAGGCACACAGTGTTGGGGTTGACATCGTTCCGGTCTAGCAGCATCTTCACGACGTCTTCATGTCCCTCGCCAGCGGCTATGTGGAGCGGCGCTTGGCCATTTATGTCGGTAGTGTTGGGGTTGACATCCACTCGGTCTAGCAGCGTCTTCACCGCTCTCTCATGTCCACCCCGGGCGGCTACGAAGAGTGGCGTTCGGCCATATTGGTTCACAGTGTTGGGGTTGACATCGTTTCGGTCCAGCAGCATCTTCACGACCCCTTCATATCCCTTGCGGGCGGCTACGTAGAGCGGCACTCGGCCATCTTTATTCGCAGTGTTGGGGTTGATATCCACTCGGTTTAGTAGCGCCTTCGTCACTCCCTCACGTCCATTCAAGGCGGCTATGGAGAGTGGTGTTTGGCCATCTTTACTGATAGTGTTTGGGTTAACATCCGCTCGCTCTAGCAGCGTCTTCACTACTTCCTCACGTCCCTTCCAGGCGGCTATGAAGAGTGGTGTTTCGCCATGTTGGTTCGGAGTGTTGGGGTTGATATCGTTCCGGTCTAGCAGCATGGCTACTATTCCTTCATCCCCCTCCCGGGCGGCTGCAAAGAGCAGCGTTTGGTGGTTTGCTGTGTGAGGGTCGAGATCGCTCCACTCTACCGGCACCCCAACGAGTTCCTTTTGCTCCCCACAGGCGACTCTGAAAAGAGGCGTTTGGCCATCGTTATTCGTAGCGTTGGAGCTGACATCGTTCCGGTCAAGCAGCATCTTCACGACCCCTTCATGTCCCCGGCTTGAGGCTATGTCGAGTGGCGTTTGGCCACAATTATTCGCGATATTGGGGTTGACATTTTCTCGCTCTAGGAGCGCCTTCACCACTGGCTCATGTCCTTTCCGGGCGGCCGAAAAGAGCGGTGTTTCGTCATTTCGGTTCATAGTATTTAGGTTGATATCGTTACGATCAAGTAGCATCTTCACGACCCCTTCATGTCCTCTGTAGGCGGCTATATCGAGCGGCGCTTGGCCATCTATATTTGCAGTGTTGGGGTTAACATCTTCTCGCTCTAGGAGCGCCTTCACCACTGGCTCATGCCCATTCCAGGCGGCCAGAAAGAGCGGTGTTTGGTCATATTGGTCCATAGTGTTTGGGTTGATATTGTTCCGATCAAGCAGCATCTTCACGACCCCTTCATGTCCCTCTTGGGCCGCTATGCCGAGTAGCGCTTGGCGATCATTATTCGGCGCGCTAAGGTTGAAATCTCCTCGTTCCAGCAGTATCTTAGCGACTCCCTCATTTCCGACCCAGATGGCTTGAGAGAGTGGCGTTTGACCATATATATCCCATCTATAAGGGTCGACATCCGTCCGTTCCAAGAGCATCTCCACCACGCTCTCATGTCCACCTGCAGCAGCCCACCATAGAGGCGTCCTACCGTCTGCATTCGTCGTATCAGGATCAACACCCCGCTGTCCCAGTAGCACCCCTACCACATCTTCATGTCCTTTTCTAGCAGCCCAAGTCAATGCCGTATTTCCTTCGACATCGCGTGTATTAAGATCCCATTCCTTTATCTCCAATAAAGCACTCGCTATCTCCATAGCCCCGAGGTAGGCTGCCCCGTGAAGCCCTGTGAATCCCTCAAGCACATTACTCCCTTCTTGCTCGGGACGGTGCCACCACCAATCCCTCCCATGAATTAAGAGTAGCTTGGAGGATATATGCTTATCGTAACGGTCGAGAAGCTTCAATGCTAGCAATTTCACTCTTTCGCTTAGCTCCTTTCTTGCATGTGCTCCCCAGAAACAAGAGGCATAGCCGACAAAGGGAGCTGTTGCTGGTGGCGAATAGTGAGCAGTTGATAGGTCCCTGATGCACGGAAAGTTGAGGAAGGTCAAACAAATCTCGGCGATCATCGAGTGGGGACTATGGAACAGGGAAGAAGCATTGGATAGATGCTCTTGGAGAGTGAAGTGAACAAGCCGGACTGTAGATGATGATGCCTCGACCGTAACGAGCCCCAGTGAACAACGTAGCACAGTTTCTATTGCAGGCGCGTTTCCGACATTCTGGTCTGTATCTCCTCTCTCTACACCCAGTGCCTGACATAACTCAATCTCCTTCAATGGTCGCTCGGAATGTGATATCCATATGAGGGCTTCCATACCGAGCCGAGATTTGCTCTCATTCTGCGACTTTATTCGGGCGAGGGTTGCCGTGTATGCATCTTCTAGCCCCTTCCCTTTCGTCATCTCCTCAAGCCTTTTCCTTCTCTTGTAGATGGTCACCTCTCCCAGAATTGCGTCAATATTCAGTGAAACTAGGAGGAATCTAGCTACCAGTGTCAGCAAATTTCCCCTACACGTATTGTGAAAGTTCTAGACATTGCTACTCACACTTCGGAAACAGTTTCGGGAATTATTCTCATAATATCCCTACGCAAATCATCGTCCATCGCATGGGGCTCCGTGTCCCCGTCCAACCTCACATCCAAATATGCTCTAATGTCATTTTCAGTAGGACTAACCGGTATGATGATAGACTCCGCGAAGTATTTCTTCACTTCTTCCACGACATGAGATCTCCCGGTAAACAACACCCGCGTACTTGGCGACTCCCGAACAATATCTCGCAGTGACCCAAGCAGCTCTTGTCGGCTCTTCGAAGTGCATTCGTCTAAGGCGTCGATGCAGATATAAACCGTGGATAGAAATGAGATAGCCGTCTTTAGCATTCTTATCATATCGAGTGATCGTAGACCTCGGTCAGAAAATCGCTTTCGAAACTTCAGTCGTATATTCTCCGGAATCTCTCCAATGCTCACAAGCTGCCTTAGGATAGCGCCCAACATGGCCGTTGCTGACTGCTCTTGGTGGGCAAGGAAATCGCAATATAGCCAAGCGACAGGCAGATCCTCTTCCTCAGCCTGGTCACATAGGTTATCAATCACTAGGGAACTAATATTTTTATACTTATCAGTGACATCGGACTCCTTTTCTTTTTCTGGATGCTGGATGTTCTTACCACAGATATGTTTTTCCCACGCCTGGACCCCCGGAACAAAATAACACCCGCTCAGTGGATCCACCCTCTCCCTTACTCCATTTCTGAAACTCGCTTGTTTCTAGAAACCAATCCCCCACGCCATCAAGCCGTTCGGCCGCCACGTCTTGGTGCCGCTGGTGAGGTTTTAGAGGCGATAGCCACTCCCGGATCCGATTATCCTCATCGGAGATCACTGTGCTGACGCTGATTGTGTTGAAAGAGTTGATGTTGTCAGTGATCGCTAGGTTTTGCGATGATATTTGTGCCATGTTCCTTGGAACGCCTTGGGCGAGTTCTGGTGTAATTAGGAATGTTGTATTGTGGAGTTTGCGGGGATCCAGAGGACTTTAAGGCCTTGAATGAGATAAGGCTTTGACGTTTCACAAGCGCTCGATCATCCCACCATCCCAGGCAAACAAGACCCTGCAGCACCATTGCTTCAAGGATCTCGGCTAACTTTGAGATTACCTAACCACCATACCCCTTGTAGCCGCACAAGACACTGGGCCGCTTTCACAAGTTCAAACTTATCCTACTTAAAGCTACTTAAAAGAGGACTTATGGATACGCTATTTAATTAATTAGGAAAGGGATTGAAAAAGAGACTTTCCAACTAAGTGAAATAGTTGCCTATAGAGATACATCGTGTAGTTAAGACTGTTGGTTTTCCTAACAGCTTGAACGGGGCGGGATTTCGAATTCTTCAAATATTTAATGATCCCAACTGATTAACAAAAGACATGGTTAAGTTACCAACTATACTTACCAAGCGATTTTAGCCGCGAGATGGCTCTGCTTGTGGAGTTTGCGAGCTCAAGACACGCTCAAGGCTGACAGAATTTCGAGCAGAGCCTCATACCGGTATTCTACTCCCTATGGCGGAGGGTGTCAGTCAGCCAGATGGTGGAACGCAAGCTTCGCCTAGTAGCCAAGAAATGGTCCGGGGGAGCCCTCGGCAAGGCAGCCCCCCGGTAGGGCTGGCATTAAAACAAGGGCACCTTCAGTACGAATCAATCCCTCAATATTGGCCAAGCCTGGCTGAGGGCTCCGCCAGTCTAAGCAGCCTATTACACGGATGTAACCTAACCTAGTCCAGTAAAACGATGAATTTCTCCATGGCTCGTATTCGAGTAGCATCTGGGCGCTGCGATACAATACTCTGCTGGCTTAGGTTGGGGGACCTACGATATGGAGGCCGATACTTGTACAGTAACAATCAAATCGCCACCAAACTGGAACCATGAAAATCACAACGAAAACACGAAAATCAATTTGGATCAATAGTAAAAATTGAGTAACTCGGGGAATAAAGATGGTAAAATAAAATGGGACTGATGGGGGTTTTGTACAGAATAAAGTATTTAGGAAAAGGAAAAGTAAATGAAAAAATTGAAGAATAAATAAATAAATAAATACCGTAGAACAGGGGGGCTTCCTGGTATCAATTTAAATTGAGATATACTCTAGAATATAGAGCTCCTGTTGGGGATCGAGTCCACTTCAGAGATGCTTGCAATTAATGCTTGCGATCGGCTAGTTCGATTAGGTTTTGGGATGACCGGGCCGGCCAGGACTTTTTTCAGGGACTGGGCTGGCCAGACAATACCGGTAGATATCGGAAAGGCTTCTGAGTGATCAAGCATGATTTCCTCCTTGGTGGGTGTAGAGTCAGAAAATACGCATCTGCGTATTTTTCTGACTAAGCGCCCACAGCCTTGCCGCTGCCCCAAAAGCTGCAGCCTCGCATAGTTGACTGACACTGCTTCATATAGATACGCGATACACCCCCGCTTGAGAAAGAACAAACTAGTTTTCTCAATAGTGTAGTTCCTCATGTCCCACATACGCCGTCTTTAATATTTTCCAACTAAAACGTACTTCTCATTGCCGCACACCAGTTTAATTATCCATCCTTCGTAAAGCCACCCAACATGGGGATTCCATATCGATGTGTGTTTCACCATCCTAGAGAGTTGAGAATACAGTTACTACACATTCGTTCAGTAATACTCCCCTGGATCGTAGATTTTCCCTAAGTTTGTTATCAATAAAGGCAGCAGATAAAACTGAAAGATTCATTCCCGAGAAAAGGCATATCCATCAATTCAATTCAACCTTGGGTTTCCTATGCGCATCACTCATTCTATTTGTTTGGCCAGGTTTCGGAACAGAGATTTTCAGAGGCAAAATCATGGGGCATTACTTATCTTATCCACTACCATAATTAGCAATACCCGCACTTGTGGGTAGCTGTACGCGTATGTCCAGGTGAGATACGCAAGCATTGGATATTTTCTCTTATAAAATCATTTATTCTTTATTGGGAGAATATTAAGACCATCACTCGCTGTGGGGATGTGCCAAGAGGGCTTCTTCACATATTGTGCGAATATTAGCGAGTATTGGAAGATATGTTCCAGCATGGGAAAAGATTTGTAGCGATATTCAGGCATTAGCTGCACATACTGTAGATAAAATCTTTACTAATCAGATGGCATATTCTGAAAGACTACCAGCACCTCTAGGCATTTAGGAAGCCCCCAGACTTCCAAAGGCCTCGCTTACCAAGCCAAGGGCAGTTTCACCTTAAACAGACCTGCCCAGACTGTATATCGGCAGTGTTCTCAACGGGGCAGTCCGTCCGTCCTGGAGGCGGACGGCGGTGGACGGCGTTCAACGGTCCCGTCCGGTCTTTTTCCAAAGTCGCCCCGCGCCCCGCGGCCAAGGACCGTTGCCCGGCCGTCCCCCACAGGAAATGTTTCATAGCCGAAAATGTTTCATTGCCGGAAATGTTTCATGTGGCTAGATAATGTCGGATACATATATATTTCCTCCCTGCCACAGATATGAAGGAATCTCGTGATTGTAGAATCTCCCCCCTTTGATTGAATTGCAAGTACAAAGCACAGGCTGGGATAATACTACTTAATATTGGAGTATGATACTGTTAAATATAAGGAGATATAGCTTGAAAGGTTCACAACTAGTATTGAAAAGAGATTGATAGATTAACAAAAATAAAACGAGAAAGCAATTTCAGATGACAGAGGATGAACGAAGACCCAAGGAATAGAGTTCTAGGGCTTTAAGCGTACTTTCCATTCGATTCACATCAGAGTTGATTCCACCGTACACTAGATATCTGAAAAGAACACGAAAGGAGGCTTGTTCTACTTGCCGGAAGCTAATGTGATTTTCCACAATCCAGCGGAGGAGTAGATCACGAAACAGATCACTATTAAAAGCTACCTGTGGGCGGGTCTTTCCAAATGCAGTCTCAATCAAAACTTGCCCATGCTCTAAAGCAATAGGACCATCTTTGCCAATTTTGTGCACCTCATGCAGGTGCTCTATCATGTTTTTAGTTGAAGAATCCGAGAAAGTAATCGCAGCATCCTTGGACGGACCTAAATTACATTATTTTATTTCAAATAATTAGTAGTGATAGTAGTATGGGAGAGTGATGCAGCTATACAACATCGTCCGCAAGGAATTCGAGTGCTACAACATGAAAAGAAAAGCACAACTTACAACGAGAACAACGCCATCTGGTTTTCCCATCAGAGGTTGTATACTCCGTACCATTTTCACCAGCTATCCCCTGCCGTCACCCGCAGTCCCCTGCCGTCCCCCGCGGTCCCCTGCCATCCCCTGCCGTCCCCTGCCATCCCCCACGCTAAAATGTCTTACCTTGCAGGGCCCGCCGTCCTCCACAAAGACGGCCGTCCTGAGGTTTCGAGGACGGGTGTGGACCGCAATTTGCCGTCCCGTCCGGTCCGGGGGTCTTGGCAGTCCCCCCGCCGGGCCCTGCGGGGGCCCCGGACCGTTGAGAACACTGTATATCGGCCGGCTGTGGACGCTGCTTGTGATAGAGGTTGAGATGGTGAAGATGATGTAAATCGAGATGGAAAGTAATTGGATACATGATCCGGCTTGCATGTGGAAGTGAAGGTAATGGGGGGAGACTCCGGGAGGAGTGGTTAGAGGAGAATGGCAAACTGATATCAACATATGATTTGGATCCGGCCTAGTAGTTGCTACCATGATGCGAGGTATTTGGGAAAAGATATTTAAAAGAACTTGGATGCTAATTTAATCTGAAAGAAATTGAGACACACTATACCCTAGTTCTCTGCCTTTAAGATCTGCAGGTTGTCTAGATATCAAAAGGAATGCTGCCTGCTATACCGCCACTGTACCCGTGTCAACCTCAACCCTCAGGATTGTCTTATTTCATTATTCTGAGGTTCTATCTATAATATTATTATCATGTGAATTTTTATTTTCAGCCCAAATGCTTTTATTATTTTTGCATTTTCCCCTAAAGTTTTGTTTGATTTTTGGCCCTTTGTTTTGGGCTTCGCCGTAACTTGTTGGTGCTTTTCTAATGCAAAACAACTTTCATACCAGCATTTTTGTTGCCATGTTCAGTGTCAGTTCGGTGGACATTTGGTCGCTATCGGCCACTGCACCCGCCGTAATTATTTCTAAGATGAAACACCTTAAGTGATCAGCATAAATTTTGGGACTTATAATCCCTCAATCTAGAGAAGTGATTGGATCTTCCATGTTTGTTTATTTTGTTTATTTTCCCAGAGAGGCTGAGCGCAGTACCACTACTTCTGGTATTGCTATAAGTATGACATTTAATAAAACGGAATATCTGAAATGTGCATTCATTGAACCAAGTTATTATAGGTGGAAAAAAATAGCAGAAGGCAATGCAACAGGAAAAACTTTTGGTTATGACACTACTACCCCCCCCCATCAACCCCATGGTACTGATCACCAAAAGAAACAAATAAAAAATGTAAATACATTGTGGAAATCAGCAATTGCCATGCTATCTATTACATTAATTACTGCTTCTATTCTACTAATAATTAAGCCTGTGGGGGAATGGAAACCCTTAAGGTCAAGGAGTTTGTAACCATAAGTTATGGCCTACTCTAGACCTTTTTTGATCATATAAAGTAGACCAAATGTAAGATTAAGTTAGAATAATATCTCTGAAGCTTGTTTCTGCCTAAAGATCAAACATGCTCAATTGGATTGGAATCTGGTAGCTGATTAAGCTAGAGAAATTGCTTTGGGTAAAGTTCAAAATGGATGATTGTAGAGAGAGATGTGGATGCCATGTGTCTTTTATGCTCAGTTAATTTTGTCCATATATAATATACTAAGCACTAATTACAGCTATGTATATAAATTATTTTTAATTATTTTTATTAGTTGATGTTGGGGTATTTGGATATATGGAGTTCTCATTACTGTGAAATGAGAATGTTTGTTGTTGTTGTTTCCGTTAATTTTGTCCACGCACAATGCATTAGGGAAATGTCAACGAAAACTGGGCCGAAAAAGGGGATAGCCATCAGAATGTATTCAGAGGGACTGGGACTTTTTTTTTTTTTTTTTTTTTTTTTTTTTATCTCAGTTTTGCATTTTATTTCGTACAACTACCAGGAAAAACCAGACATGCAGCGCTAGCTATGGCCAAGAAAAACCTACGCATCTCTCCCCTCATGGGATCAAAGCCACGCCCCCAAGACCCTGTGGTATGGGCCCAACCGCATATCTCGCCCTCAAAAAAGTAACAATACTCTCAGCGAGCAAGCAGGAAGACGTAGAAAACCCTTCAGAATGCTCTCCTGAACAAACGAAAGGACTACAAAAGAAAATCCCAAACACTTGGGAAAGACAGAGACTCCACTAAATGAAAACCTAACAAAGAATAGAACAACATCTCCGTAGGGGCAGCCTAAATAACTTGGTAGAAAGTCGGCGGCCGACATTACTCCGGGCCCAAGGCATTGACATCGATCGAGAAGGCGGTGCAATATCACGACAGAGCGTAACTGAGGATGCGACCGTGGACAGCCGCAGGGGGCACAAGGCCGAGTGGTAGTAGGGTACCAGCCAAAAGAGGGGAAGTGTAGCTGTAACCGAGCAATGGGACGAGACCGAGAGGAGAGGAGGAAGGGTAGACCCAAGTATCGTAGGAACTATCGGAAACGTGTGCGTGTCTGACTAGGCAGCCTCCAGCGAAACATATTCGAAGAGAGCAGAGAAATCGACCGTGGCCTGGTGACAAGTTTTCTCTTACTGCGAACTGTGATCCCAGCCGTCTGTAACATGGACGCGAGGGTGTTGCTGACCGTGCAAATGTTAAGCGAGAACGCAAAACAAGAGCGAAGAGGAGGATGGGATGTGGCCTAAGAAACGGGTGCCCAAGTCCGAGTCTATCATAGGGGGGGGGTGCAGCTCACTCAGAGTGTGGGTAGTGAAAAGTGATGATGATTTCTCATGGTGTTGAGATTTCAATTGCCGGAGGTGTAGAGGAGATGGTTCGTGCAGAGGGACTGGGACTTTCAGGTGTGATATAATACCATGATAGAAATATAAGAAATGGAGGGAAGTTAAACTCAGATCCCGACATATGCTGGTATAATAGACACATTGAAGAGGTATAAAAATTGCTTCCCCCGGGTAGATTTTCCCATCTTCCTATTAGAAAGATGTGGAGAAGTGAGGGGGCTTCTATCAAATGAATAGGCTATGATCGGTAGAGGGGAGAGAGTGTCTTGCGGTCCTTATTCTTTTCTGTGCTGCCAGCAGCGTGCTATATATACAAGATCCCTAACTACAGAGGAAAGTCTTTATTCCTTCTTCGCCAGACTCTTCTTCCATTTTCCTCGTGCTCTTTTTCCTTTCACACCACCCTCCCGAAAATCCTCCAAGCCATATCATCTCACAATCCGCTTCGCTCGTCTCATCCTCTTACACGCTTCTCCTTCCTTCACCTATTGTCCTTAACCCTGTCTGAATAGTGTTGTTCACGAGCCGGCTCGAGTCTTCATGAGATTTGAGGCTAGTCACCATGACACCTCCTTACACCGCTATTATTATTAGAAAAAAAAACCATCAATTGTATATAGTAGCTTGAAAATATATACAACTAGCCAATAGACCTTCCCATTATCCCTAGATCCAATTCCTGGAGAGGCTCACCATCTCCTTCTGTGTCTGCTTCATAGTTCCGGATGACCGGTGGAGGGAGTAGTAGGCTGAGTGAGTAGTTGGTAGTCGGGTAGGTGGTGGTTGGAAGCATAGAGTTGGGGCGGTTGGTGGTAGCGATGGTTTAACAGGTAAGCGGCAGCTGTGCCAAGAGATGCGAGCCGGCTCGAGGACCCCTGCTCGAGCTAGCTCAGGCCGCCAAGAACACAATCTGCCCAGAGACTCGAGCCCCCCAGACTAAGGCTCGAGCCGGCTCGGGCTCGCGACCTCCCCAGGCTCGAAAGGACTCGAGCCCGCTCGGCTCGTGAACAACACTATGTCTGAATCGTCTTTGTTTCCCAATCGTCGTAGTGTGACATTCTCCGTGTGCCATCTCTTAGTCCCAAACATCCAGCACCTCCTAGTGCCATTCCTCAAACCTCCCAAACATCTCCGCTGCAACTAACCAGCAGCGCAACAACCATCGCTTCAACTAACATCTTCTGCAACGCCTTCCAAAACATGACTTCCTTAGGCCAAACATCTATCGTCGTAGTAGGTAATCTGTGGTCGTGGTCGTGGTCGTGGTAGGGGTAAGGGATAGGGAACCTTCGCGATAATTCTAACATTCTACTCTATGATACCAAAGGAAGAATGGTAGGAAAGCCCGTAGTATGAGAGGGAGGGTGTGGGCCATGAGAAACATATATCTTAAAGTAAGCGCTGAGGAAAAAATAACTGTTTATAGAAGAAAAGTAAGAATAAAAAAGTATGATAACGTTATCAGGGTCATGTCTGATAGCTGCGTAAATCAAGGGAACAATCCAGGCTAACTCATCCCCAGCACTAGCGCCGCGCACACTGCGCACAATTAGGGTCTTATGGAAAATTGTCTAACTGCTTCTCTGAGGGGATAACGGAGCTGTAAATAGACCAAAAGGAGAAGAGACCGGAAAAGAGGGAAATGGGGAGAAATGGGGATGGTATAAGAAAAACAAACAGACGGCAAGGTGGGAGAGGACACGTAGTAAGAGTGCTAAAGGGAGAAGTATCAGCTAACAAGCGGCTGATCAGATGGAAATTCGGGGAAGAAGGAGGTGGGGAGTTTTGGCTTTGAAGATCAAAATTTGCTGAACCGTTTGGATGGGCGCTGATTGCGATTGGATAGCTCAAGCCAGGAAAGCGTTGTAAATACATTGCCATTTAACGCCGAGGGAATTGACTTTCTATGTTCGGATAGTAATTTCACAATAGCATCATGTCGGTGTTTCAGAGCCAGCGAAAATACTGTTTGACCAGTGAGATCTATCATATCGGAGTTGACATCCACTCGCTCTAGCAGTGTCTTCACTACTCTTTCATGCCCTTCCCGGGCGGCTAGGAAGAGTGGCGTTTGGCCATCTTGGTTCACAGTGTTGGGGTTGACATCGTCTCGGTCAAGCAGTATTTTCACGATCCCTTCACGTCCATAGTAAGCGGCTATACAGAGTGGCGCTCGGCCATATTCATCTGCGGTATTGGGGTTGACATCTGCTCGCTCTAGCAGCCTTTTCACCACTTTTTCACGTCCTTTCCAAGCGGCCACAATGAGTGGTGTTTGGTCATACTGGTCCGTGGTGTTGGGGTTGACATCGTTCCGATTCAGAAGCATTTCCAAAACCCCTTCATGTCCCTCGTAGGCGGCTATCCAGAGTGGCGCTACGCCATATTCATCTGCAGTATTGGAGTTGACATCCACTCGCTCTAGCAGCCTTTTCACCACTCCCTCACGTCCTTTCCGAGCGGCCACAAAGAGTGGTGTTTTGCCACGCTGGTCGGTAGTGTTGGGGGTTGACATCTTTCCGATTCAGAAGCATCTCTACGACTCCTTCATGTCCCTCGTAGGCGGCTATACAAAGTGGGACTCGGCCATATTCATTTGCAGTATTGGGGTTGACATTTACTCGCTCTAGCAGCATTTTCACCACACTCTCAGGTCCTCTCCAGGCGGCCACAAAGAGTGGTGTTTGATCATGCTTGTCCGTAGTGTTGGGGTTGACATCGTTCCGGTCCAGCAACATCTTCACGACCCTTTCATGTCCCCTGTGGGCAGCTATGTAGAGCGGCACTTGGCCATATTTATTCGTAGTGTTGGGGTTGACGTCTACTCGCTCAAGCAGCAACTTCATCACTCCCTCACGTCCATTCCCGGCGGCTACGGAGAGTGGTGTTTGGCCGTCTTTACTAATAGTGTTTGGGTTAACATCCGCTCGCTCTAGCAGCGTCTTCACTACTTCCTCGCGTTCCAGGCGGCTATGAAGAGTGGCGTTTCGCCATGTTGGTTCGTAGTGTTTGGGTTGATATCCTTCCGGTCTAGCAGCATGGCCACGACTCCTCCATCTCCCTCATGGGCGGCTGCGAAGAGCAGCATTTGGTTACATTGGTTTGCTGTGTGAGGGTTGAGATCGGCCCGCTTCTGCTGCACCCCAACAAGCCCGTTTTGTCCCGAGCATGTGATCCCGGAAAGGGGCGTTTGGCTATTATTATTCACAGCCCTGGGGCTGACATCCACTAGTTCTTGAAGGATCTTCACTACTCCTTCGTGTCCTCCCTTAATGGCACAGGTAAGTGGTGTGCAGCCATCACTATCCCTCGCGTTGGGTTGACATCAACTCGCTCTAGCAGCGCCTTGACTACTCCCTCACATCCTTTCCAGGCGGCCATAAAGAGTGGTGTTTGGCCATGTTGGCCCGCAGTGTTGGGGTTGACATCGTTCCGATTCAGAAGCATCTTGACGACCTCTTCATGTCCCTCGCAGGCGGCTACGAAGAGCGGCGCTTGGCCATGTTTATCCGTAGTGTTTGGGTTGACATCCACTCGCTCTAGCAGAGTCTTCACCACTCCCTCATGTCTTTTCCAGGTGGCCGCGAAGAGTGGTGTTTGGCCATGCTTGTCCGCAGTGTTTGGGTTGACATCTTCTCGGTCCAGAAGCATCTTCACGATCCCTTCATGTCCCTCCGAGGCGGCTATCTCGAGTGGCGGTCGGCCACTATTATTTGCAATGTTGGGGTTGACACCCCCGAGCTCCAGTAACATCTTGGCTACTCCCTGATCTCCGACCCAGATGGCTCTTATAAGTGGTGTTTGACCATATTTATCCCTCCTATCAGGATCGACATTCGACCGTTCCAAGAGCATCTTCACCACGCGTTCATGTCCACATGCAGCAGCCCATAAGAGGGGAGTCCTACCATCCGCGTTCGTCGTATCAGGATCAATGCCTGGCAGTCCCAGTAGCATCTTTACCACATCTTCATGCCCCTTTTTGGCTGCCCAAGCAAATGCCGTATTTCCGTCCACATCGGTTGCATGAAGATCCCATTCTCTCATCTCTAATATAGCACTTATTATCTCCAGGATCCCGAGGTAGGCTGCACCGTGAAGCCCTGTGAATCCCTCAAGGTGATTCCTTCCTTCTCGTTCGGGACGGTGCCACCACCAATCCCTTTCATGAATTAAGAGTATCTTGGAGGATATATGCTTCTCGTAGCCGTCAAGAAGTTTCAATGCTAGTAATTTCACACTTTCGCTCAGCCCCTTTCTTGTATGTGTTCCCCAGAAGCAAGAGGCATATCTGATAAATAGAGCTGTTGCTGGTGGTGAATAAAGAGCAGTTGATAGGTCCCTGATGCACTGGAAGTTGAGGAAGGTTAAGCAAATCTCTGCCATCATCGAGTGTGGACTATGGAATAGGGAGGAAGCATTGGATAGATGCTCTTGGAGTGTGAAGTGAACAAGCCGGGCGATAGATGATGATGCTTCAATGGTAACGAGCCCCAGTGAACAGCGTAGCACGGTTTCTATTGCCAGTGTGTTCCCAGAATTCTGGTCCGTATCTCCTCTTTCTACGCCTAGTGCCTGACATAATTCAATTGCCTTTAATGGTCTCTCGGAATGTGATATCCACATGAGGGCTTCCATACTGAGCCGAGATTTGCTTCCATTCTGCGATCTTATCCGGGTGAGGGTTTCCGTGTATGCATCTCCTAGCCCCTTCCCTTTTGTCATCTCCTCAAGTCTTTTCCTTCTCTTGTAGATGGTCACCTCTCCAAGAATTGCGTCAATATTTAGTGAAACGAGGAGGAATCTAGCTACTAGTATCAGCGAATTGCCCCTGCACGTCTTGTGAAGATGCCCGACGTTGCTACTCACATTTCGGAAATTGTTTCAGGAATTATTCTCATGATATCCCTCCGCAAATCATCGCCCATTGCATCGGGCTCTGTGTCCCTATCCAACCTCACACCCAAATATACCCTAACGTCATTCTCGGTAGGACTGACCGATACGGTAATAGCCTCGGCGAAGTATTTCTTTACCTCATCCGCGACATGAGATCTCCCGGTAAACGACACCCTCGCACTTGATGACTCCCGAACAATATCCCGCAGTGACTCAAGTAGCTCCTGTCGACTCTTCGGAGTACATTCATCTAAGGCGTCTATGCAGATATAAACCGGGGGTAGCAATGAGATAGCCGTCTTTAGCATTCCCACCATATCGGGTAATCGTAGACCTCGATCAGAAAATCGCTTCCGAAACCTCTGCCGTATATCCTCCGTAATCCCCCCAATGCTCACAAGCTGCCTTAGGATAGCGCCTAGCATGGCAGTTGCTGACTGCTCTTGGTGGGCAAGGAAATCGCAATATAGCCAAGCGACGGCAAGATCCCTTTCCCCAGCCTGGTCACATAGGTTGTCAATCACTAGGGAACTAACGTTTTATACTTGTCAGTGATATCTGCCATCTTTTACTTTTCCCGAAGCCGGGTATTCTTACCACAGAAATGTCTTTCCCACACCTGGGCCCCCGGAACAAAATAACACCTGCTCAGGGGATCCACCCTCTCCCTTACTCCATTTCCGAAACTCGCTGGTTTCTAGAAGCCAATCCCCTACACCACCGAGCCGCTCGGCTCGCACATCTTGGTGTCGATGGTGAGGTTTTAGAGGCGATAACCACTCCCGGATCTGATTATCCTCATCGGATATCACTGTGTTGACGTTGATAGTGTTGAAAGAGTTAATATTGTCGGTGATAGCTAAGTTTTGCGATGATATTTGACCCATGTTCTTGAAGCGCCTTGGGCGAGTCCCGGTAATGTAATTAGGAATGTCGTATTGTTGGGTTTGCGGGGATCCAGAGGACTTTAGGGGCTTGAGTGGGATAAGGCTTTGACGCTCCACAGCGCTCGATCATCCCACCATCTCGGGCAAACACAACCCTGCGACACCCGTGCCTCGGGGGTCTGCCTTTTGCGATTGCCTGGCCATCGTTCCCGCTGCGCCCGCACGGGGTACTGGGCCACTTTCCTGGGCCAGAGCTTATCCTGCTTAGAGATTCTGAAAGGGCTCCTGAATACCCTGACTGATTAGGAAAACTTCCCACCAAGCGAAGGAGCTGCCAAATAGATATCTTTGGGTAGTATTACAAGTGATGCTGTTTGCTTTCCCAACAGCTTGAAAAATTAAAAGGCATCGTCAGAAGACATTTAGCTACGAGACGGCTCTGCTCGGGGAGTTTGAAAAAAGCTCAAGGCTAACAGCGGTTCGCGCAGAGGCTCATACCAGTATTCCAGCACCCATAGCGGAACGTGTCAGTCTACGGTAATACCGGTGTAGCCGATGGCGAAATTGATGGGAACTCTAGCGGGGCGGAGGACTGTTTTCCACCCAACAGAACACCCTGGTAGCTAGACTTGGCATGTACAGATTCTTTGCATATAAACCGTCTTGTCTAGCATAGGATAGAGAGTGTGAGCCTTCCGGGGAGTCCGCACCCAATAGACAGCATTTTCTTTCTATCTTTATTGATCACAGTTCTGTTTCGTCTATCCAATCCCTGCCCATCCCATGTAGCAATACCCCCGCCGGGTCACTTCAGTATCGATTTATTGTCCGGGATATCAGAAGGTCACCACCATACTCGGGTATGGTCATAAAGGTCGGAAAACTTTGGGTGGCGAAACAAGGATTAGAGGCGCCGATCAATTTGCGCAAGTGGAAAAAGGGGGATGTTACATGACACTATGAGGGTGGAGGAGTTGCATCGAGTGATAGTTTATGATAGCAATTCTACAGGTTACAGGTGGAATTCTTTTATGATCTCTTAATAGGTTTGCATTGGGTAATAAGCGAAAGTAACTAAAGAAAGAATAACCAAGTAAGAATAAAATTGATAGCTCCTAATGCCACCCAAGCGCCGACCTCATTTAGGTAGCCAAACGGTATGAAACTTTCACAGTATTGATAATAGAGGGATTTGGCCCCGTAGTTGAAAAAGAGTTTTTCAAGTGCCAAGTTTCCAGTTGACCTGCAAGTTTCGTATGCAAAAGGGCGTTACACACACTAAAACCTTTGACCCAAAAACCCTGCATAATCATTTGTAGACCCTGGGGCGGAATACTTGTAATGTTTTGACAGACACGAAGATTCCAGAGCGGGTGGCTGGGGAGCCATTTGAGTAAGAAGGAGGGGAGAAGGACGCCAGAGGCGGGAGAAAAGGGTGGAATTTGGGAATTTGCGAAATGAGGGAATGGGGGAATGGGGGAATGAAGGAATGAAGGAATGGGGGAATTGGGGAATTGGAGAATTGGGGCATCAGGAGTTGGGGAGATTGGGGGGAGAGAATACACCAAGAGCTGAAGGATAGAGTAAGATAAACAGAGGAGTAAGCGTAGGTGTTAAAACTGAATATGTAAATAGCAGGGAAATTGAATGAATGATAACTTGAAAGAGGATAGAGAGGAGAGAGATACCGGAAAAGGGGAAGAGAAAAAAAAGAAAAAAGAGTGACTCATAGACTATAGTTAGAGTAAAAAGACTGGCGTGACTAGACTAAGATTGAACAGCTAAGATCACAATTCTGGTATGGGTACTACCAGGAAGTATGGCCTCCATGATGGAAAAGAAGCTCCTCAATATGTTGAGGAAGGGAGGAAGTGAGATATAGAATCTCATCAGATGTAATACGATCCCATTCCTCTGTATTGGCATTGTGGAGGTCAGGAGTGGTGGTGGGGTGAGGATGACAGTTTCTGATGCGAGTCTTGATGAGTCGCCAAATACCCTCGATAGGTGTAACGGCCCCATGAGGTGGTGCCATATTTGATGAGGGTAACGATACTAGCTTCATAGCAAAGTGCGCTATCTAACGAGACTTAAGTACAGGAGGCTTGGACAAGGTTGTTGTAACAAACTTCTTACTATATCGCAACTACAAAGCATCAGCAAAAAGACAGCCGGCCCCCTGTGCCTCATGTTGTTAAGTTTTACATTCTAGCACATCGTGAGTCCTATGATTGCGATATTAAAATCCTGTTAGTTTAACTTAAAAAGACGATATTAATTCTATTTTCTGCAAAATTTGAGCAATTTTTATGAAGAACTCATAGATCTTTTACATACCAAAGTTGATAAATCTAAGATACCACTACTCTCTTTTATAATTCACTCTATATATTAGAGACTGTATGAAATGACTATAAATGTAAAGCAAATACGGCTATTGACCAATCTGAATGCTAGTATTTGACACTGGATGAGAAATCACAACATCCCTACTATTGCCACTTAAGATCTCGGGAGTGCCAGTCTCAGGTATGCTAGTTGAGCTAGAGGGTGGGGTTCTGGTTGGGACACTGGTCTGGCTAGGTTTGGGAGGGCTAGGTTCTGGAGGGCTAGGTTCGTGTGGCCTGGGCTCGGGTAGGCAGGGTTCAGGTAGGTTGACAATCGCCACCATTGCTGTATCAGCAGCCATAGCCAGAGACTTGGACCGAATTGATATTGATTGCAATGTAAAGGTTCATGGCTCTCCTCCAAGTATAGTCTACAAGTGGCCCTATTTATCTTTGCTAACCTGGATCTTATTATTTGATTTAAGAGATCTCAAATCTGGTTTATCTCCTTGCCTTTTAGTGAAGTCAAACTTTCAATACGCTATTTTTCCTCGTTGAGATCATAATTTTATCATTCTTCAAGCCACTTACTCACGATAGAATCATCACAGTCTATATATTAGTAAATTAAGAGTCAGGTGTGAAGGTTCTCACAATCCGGTTTCTTTATGTCCGCCAAGATGACATCTTTTCCGCTGATGCAACCTGTCTTCCTTCTACCCCACCTGACCCTGCCGATCTTTTTTTCCGACCTTTATGACCATACCCGAGTACATAACACCTGTCACACGGGAGGATACGGCACGGTCGAACACACCATCCAACACACGGGAGTCATAGGAGAGACCCCACACCGGTAATTGGACGCAAGCTTGGCTTCGTCGCTAAGAAACGGACCGGGGAAGCTCTCTGCGAGCACCATCCTCAATTAGGCTTAGCATTAAAATAAGCGAACGTTCAGCCTCAATCAACCTGTATCTGCCAATATTTGACAAGCCTCGCTGAGCCGACATACAAGGTACAGGCAATAAAAGTGGTACAGTGCATAAGTAATGTCTTAGCAGGGTTGGTACACTTGAAAGCAAGCCATTTAGCAAAAATAGTATTTCCTCCTATCTTTTGAAATTGATAAAGGAAAATCTCTATGAGTGACAGAGATGGCCTTTCTCCCAGTACATTTTCCATCAAATCAAATACTTATAGGTGCTTGCTCAGCATGGTGCCTGAACCCTTAAACTGGCATCCTGCTTATTGCTGTCTTCATTTTAGCTGGGCTTTTAAGAGTACTGGCCTCACTTAAGAGATCAATGTTCTTCATATCTACAATAAAAATTACCCTTCTGTCATACTCTCTTTTATATTCTTTTTTTCTGTGGTGGTAATGGCTATAGATACTTAACCTTTGGGGTTGAGCACTGTATGGTAAAAGATGTGGTTTAAGAGGTGCTTCACCATCACAACATATTTTTTATAAGAGTACAGGTCGGTTGCAGCGTTCCAGAATTATTTCCAAAATCAACCCCACCACCCCGGTGCTGTACCACTTTTTATTGCCTGTCCCTTGTACCAGGGACCACTTGGGGGGGAATTAAATCCTCGAAATGCTCGTGACAGCCGCAGCATAGGACCGGGATTATTTGTACGGGCATTCTCGTTATCCCGCGGGCTCGCTATCGTGGAATACCATACTAGATAAAACAATGAAAAGCAACAGCTTCTAGGTTCTATGACACTTAATCGACTTAGCCTTAGGGAGCCTCCATCCGGAGGCTGGTGATGACAAAATCGCCACCAATCTTAAAAACGAAAACACGAAAACAAATTTGGACTGACAACAAAAATTGAGCAACTTGGGGAATAAGGATTGTGCAAGTTATTTTAGGAATTTTCTGCCACCCTGACATTTCTATGATAAGTAGTCTAATCTAAAATGAAGATCAATACTTAAAGTATCAGTCTTCAAGTTTATGTATCTTAGTTATATCATTGATGACCTTGTTATATAATAGATTAGTTTTGTTGAGGTCTTAGCCTAATTTATTGCGAATCACCGGTGCTTTGTGATAGCATAAACTTGTTACGTCCAGAACAACTGCGACACCTCTCTCGCATGAATGATTAACGAGAAATATCTGGAAGTCGAAGAAGGCAGTAGGAGTTCGGAGTGGAGTGAAGATAGTTGAGAGAAGAGAACAGAAGAGAAGTGGAAACTGTGAGATAGGGAGAGTAGGGAAGCGAGTGGAAGGGAAGCGAATGGAGAGGAAGTGATTGGGTTGGATTAGGATGAGAGAGAATGTGCGGGGCGAATGTTATCATGAGAATGTTAGGCTGTGGCCGGAAGAAGATGGAATGTGAAAGTTTTTCTTAGTTTTGTACTTAATGATGTGTTCTTTCCTTTTGGGTGCGAAGTTTGAATGAACGTTAAGACTCTTTTCTCCTCCGCTATTACACTTCATAGTTCCCCACTTAGCATATCCGCTTTCGATTTACTTTTTAATTAGGGTAGTTTCTACTTTCTATCTAGAGCCATACAAAGTTCCCCGAAATTTCTGCTACATTTTTATATATAATTACACTTGGGCTGGGAGACTATATAAAAGCAATTTTTATTATTTTATTAACCACCAACTATTTGATTTATTGGTAATAATGTAATGATGGAGACCAGTGTTTTTTTTGTTTTTTTCTTTTCAAACACTAGGGGAGGTGAGCAGAGTGCCATCGGAATTTAGTGAGAATGAAAGTCTAGGCTACGCACAAAATGAACCCCGAAGCGCCACCGTGACATTGCTCAAAGTTCAAAGATGCCGACGTCGGAAGGGAAGTTGAGGGTGACGAATAGGTACTTTGAAGTATGATGCTCCGGTGGGAAAAGAACAGGCAAGAATGTAAACTCTGGTCCAAACCTTTGTTGGCATGACATAGTTTTTGTGTATAAGCCACTGTTGATTAGCCTAAGTATTATACCGCTGAAAGACACCAAAACGACCGAAGTCCGGAGTCTTTGAAATACCGATTTGCACCCCCACCTCTTAATCAATACATAGCCCAAAGGAAATATCAATAGATAGCTAAAGATATAGTGAATCTGACATTCACGTTTCTATAAATTAGAAAATTCCTTTGCTTTATTGGTAGCACTTATCAATTACCGTTCCCCATCCTCAAACAAGAGCTAAACGGCAAGAATTTGGATGAGCCCCCATTACAAGAAGATACATGTTTCGATCATTTCGAATTTCATACCCCCACAGTTGATTCGATATTACACCATATAACCGAATACCCGGATATTACCATTAGAATACCCAGAATCGTTATTTTACGAAGAATTAATTTACTTGCCATGCAGGTGGTTGGGTTCTAACACTCTGAAAAACGTCATTTTGGTGTAAAAGTGGGGACTAACGATGACTTCTGTCAGGAGACTGTACTGTGCATATGCTTGGGATAAGAATTATAGAGGGTATTTCTTCCTACTAGGATTGTTTCCCATCCTCCCGTCGGAAGGCCGTGAGGCAGGTGATACTTCTATTCTATGATACCAACAAAAGGGTAAGGGAGCCTCTGACTTAATTTGATAGGAAAAATATAAATGATAGAAGAGATAGGCTTTGAAGCAAGCAGTGAGGAAAACAGTTTATAGAAGAAAAAAATTAAAGAGAAACAAGGTATGGTACAATGCTAATGTTATCGTAATCATGATTAATAGCTAAGCAAACTAAAGAAACATTCCCCGCTAACTCATCCGAGTCCTCCCGCACACTACGCAGAATTAAAGTCAATGAGAAATGCGTAACTGCTTTTCTAGGGATAACGAAGCTGCAAATTGATTATAAGGAGAAGGAACCAGAAAAGGGAGGTAAGGAAATCGAAAGAAATAGGGATGATAGTATAAAACTGGCAGGCGGTGTAAGGTGGTGTAGAACACACGGTAAGTGCGCTAAAAGGGCTAAGTAGCTGCCGGCCAGCAGTTGATCAGAGGGAAATTTGAGGAAGAGGAAGGTGTGTAGGCCTTTAGCTTTGGAAATCAAAACCTGCGGATCTTTTTAGAAAGGCGCTGATTAGAATTAGACACCTCGGGCGAGGAAGGTGTTTTGGGTCGATCGCCTTTTAACGAGGCGATTGAAGCTCTATGTTCGGACAGTAATTTCACAATGGCATCATGTCCGCACTTTTGGGCCTGCGAAAGTGCTGTTTGGCCAGTGAGATCTCTCATATCGGAGTTGATATCCACCCGCTCTAGCAGCGTTATTACCACGCTCTCATGCCCTTCTCGGGCGGCTACGAAGAGTGGCGTTTGGCTATGTTCGTTCGGGGTGTTTGGGTTGACACTGTTCTGGTCCAGCAGCATCTTCACCACTCCCACATGCCCCCGCCGGGCGGCGACGAAGAGTGGGGTTTCGCCATGCTGGTCCATAGTGCTGGGGTCGACATCGTTCCGGTCAAGCAGCATCTTTATCACTCCCTCATATTCTTTCTGAGCGGCTGTGTGGAGCGGTGTTAGGCCACAATAATTCGCAAGGTTAGGGTTAATATCCGCCTGCTCTAGCAGCATCTTCACTACTCCGTTATACCCTTTCCAGGCGGCCACGAGGAGTGGTGTTTGGTTATGTTGGTCCGTAGTGTTGGAGCTGACATCGTTCCTGTCAAGGAGCATCTTCACCACTCCTTCATGTCCCTCCTGGACGGCAATGTGGAGCGGCGTATCTCCATCTTTATCCGTAGTGTTAGGGTTGACATCCACGCGCTCTAGTAGCGTCTTCACTACTCTCTCGTGCCCATCTTGGGCAGCTACGAAGAGTGGCGTTTGGCCACGTTGGTTCATAGTGTTTGGGCTGATATCGATCTGGCCTAATAGCATCTTCACGACTCCTTCATGTCCCTCGCGGGCGGTTATGTGGAGCGGCGTTTGGCCATCTTTATCCGCAGTGTTGGGGTTAATATCCACTCGCTCTAGCAGCATCTTTACCACTCTCTCATGTCCCTCGAAGGCGGCTGCGAAGAGTGGCGTTTGGCTATGTTTGTTCACATTGTCGGGGTTAACATTGTTCCGATTCAGAAGCATCTTCACGATCCCGCTATGTCCCTTGCGGGCGGCTATACCGAGCGGCGCTTGGCCCTCTATATCTGCAGTGTTGGCGTTGACATCCGCCTGCTCTAGTAGCGTCTTCACCACTCCTTCATGTCCTTTCCAGGCGGCCACAAAGAGCGGTGTTTGACCCTCTTGGTCAGTATTGTTGGGGTTGACATCGTTCCGAATCAGAAGCAGCTTCACGACTCCTTCATGTCCCTCCAAGGCAGCAATGTGGAGCAGCGCTTGGCCACCATTATTCGCAGTGTTAGGGTTGACATCCCTTCGTTCCAGCAGCATCTTCGTGACCCTGTCATCTCCGGCCCAGATGGCTCTCAAAAGTGGCGTTTGACCATATTTATCCCTCCTATTACGATCGACATCCGTCCGCTCCAAGAGTATCCCCACCACACCCTCATGCCCACATGCAGCAGCCCATAAAAGGGGAGTCCTACCATCTTCATTCATCGTATCGGGATCAACACCCCGTCGCCCTAGCAGCATCTTTACCACATCTCCATGCCCCTTTCTAGAAGCCCAAGCAAATGCCGTATTTCCGTCGATATCGGTTGCATTGAGATCACATTCCCTGATCTCCAACAAAGCACTTGCTATCTCCACGATCCCTAGGTAGGCTGCACCGTGAAGCCCTGTGAATCCGTCCAGGACATTACTACCTTCCTGTTCGGGATGGTGCCACCACCAATCCCGTTCATGAATTAAGAGTAGCTTGGAGGATAGATGCTTATCGTTGTCGTCGAGAAGGTTCAATGCTAGTGATATCACTCTGTCGTTTAGCTCCTTTTTTGCATGTGTTCCCCAGAAGCAAGAGGCATAGCCAACAAATGGGGCGGTTTCTGGTGGCGAATTAAGGGTAGTTGATAGGTCCCTGATGCACGGAAAGTTAAGGAAGATCAAACAAATCTCGGCCATCATCGAGTGTGGACTATAGAATAAGGAGGAAGCATTGGATAGATGTTCTTGGAGAGTGAAGTGAACAAGCCTAACTGTAGATGATGCCTCAACCGTGATGAGCCCCAACGAACAGCGTAACACAGTTTCTATTGCAGGCACATTCCCAGCATTCTGGTCTGTATCTCCTCTCTCTACACCAAGGGCCTGGCATAACTCAATCGCTTTTAATGGTCGCTCGGAATGCGATATCCACATGAGGGCTTCCATACCAAGCCGTGATTTGCTTCCATTCTGTGACCTTATTCGCGTGAGTGTTGCCGTGTATGCATCTTCTAGCCCCTTCCCTTTTGTCATCTCTTCAAGCCTTTTCCTTCTCTTGTAGATTGTCACCTCTCCCAAAATTGCGTCAATATTTAGTGAAACTAAGAGGAATCTAGTTACCAATGTCAGAAAATTGCCCCTGTATGTATTGTGGAAGTGCAGTATATCGTTACTCACACTTCGGAAATGGTTTCAGGAATTATTCTCATGATATCCCTCCGCAAATCATTGTTCATTGCGTCAGGCTCAGTGTCCTTGTCCAACCTCGCACCCAAATATGCCTTAATGTCATCCTGGGTAGGACTAACTGGTAGGATAATCGCCTGATTGAAGTATTTATTCACCTCATCCGCGACGTGAGATCTCCCAGTAAATAGCACCCGCGTACTTGGTGACTCCTGAACAATATCTCGCAGTGATCCAAGCAGCTCCTGTCGACTCTTTGGAGTGGATTCATCTAAGGCGTCGATACAGATACAAGCTCGGGGTAGTAATGGCATAGTCATCTTTAGCATCCCCACTATATCGGGTAATCGTAGACCTCGGTCGGAAAATCGCTTTCGGAACGTCTGTCGTATATTCTCCGGGACCTCTCCAATGCTCATAAGCTGCTTTAGTATAGCGCCTAGCATAGCCGCTGCGGACTGCTCTTGGTTTGCGAGGAAATCACAATACAGCCAAGCGACAGCCAGATCCTTTTCCTCAGCATGATCGCATAGGCTGTCTATAACTAGGGAACTAATATTTTATACTTGTCAGTGACATCAACCTTCCTTTCCTTTTCCGAAAGCCAGGTATTCCTACCACAGAAATGTCTTCCCCACACCTGGACCCCCTGAACAAAATAACACCTGCTCAATAGATCTTTCCTCTCCCTTACTCCATTGCTGAAACTCGGTTATTTCTAGAAACCAGTCTCCCACACCATCAAGCCGTTCGGATCGCACGTCTTGGTGCCGTTGGTGAGGTTTTAAAGGTGATAGCCACTCCCAAATCTGATTGTCCTCATCGGATATCACTGTGTTGATGTTGATCACATCATTAAAAGAGTTGATATTATTGAAACAGTCGGTATTGCCGGTAATGGTTGGGTATTGCGATGATTCCTGTGCCATGTTCCTTGAAACGCTTTGGATGAGCACCGGTAATGTAATTAGAAATGTTGAACCGAGGAGTTTGAGGGGATCCAAAGGACTTTAACACCTCCAGCGGGACAAGCCTTTGATGTTTCACAAGCGCTCGAACATCCAACCAACAAACCCTGTAGCACCCTTGCCCCTGGGAGCTAAGTTCACTTTGCGAGGCTCATACCGGTACTGTACCGGTATTCTAACCTCCATAGTGGAGAGCACCACTCAGCCTCATACTTGTACTACGAGCAGAATGCCAGCTTCGCCTCATATCGAAGAAATAAGCGAGTTTTTTTCGTCGTGGCTATGACACTCAGCCGACTTCGACTCGGGGAACCACCTGTACTCGAGTACAGTACCAGCCTCTCGGAATCCCTCCATTCCATACCAGCAGCTCCCTGAGGCTCTCCCGCATCCAGTAACCAACCACCACCCAACCGCAAGCCAACCAACCCGTCGCCAAGCCGCGTCCTATGAAAACGACAATTAAAATATTATTACTGTATATATCAATCTGCCAACGAGCACTACAAAAACAAGAGTGAAAACAAGAGCAGGAGAGATACAAGGTACAGGGATAAAAAAGGGGTACAGAGCAGGGTTACTGTCTCACCCACAGCGGTACAGTGATACTTACGCAGAATCGGTTTCCTACAGAATATATTCTTTGCCAATTGATAATATTATAATAAATTTTACCAATAAAAGGTCTCAAAAGCTTATTGCAAATCATCTGTGCGCAGTTGTCTCATGGAATTGCGTGATATTGATAGATTAGGAAAGAAAGAGGCTATACTAGAAGGTATGTGGAATAGATCTGAAAATACAAAAGTAAATTGTAGTAGTGAGATGAAAGGTAAAGTGAATAGAGAAGTAGCACAGCTATCAGGATTTCGTGAATTCTCATACAACCCCTCATATCTCAAGCTCATACAGTAATTTCTTGCCCGCCATTACTTTCCCCATAACGGGTGCCATTATTGCAATACCTATCATTTCCCATTCCGACTTGTTATGATTCACCGGCGCTCTCCAGAGACGATTCCTACACCTCTACCTGTTAGAGCATGCGAGAAGAATACCGGGGGATTCACCGTAGTCACGTACTCGGTGAAGAATGCGAAGTGAGGGGCAAGCGGGGTAAAGGAACACCAAAGCGTGGAAGCAAAGCGAGGAAAGAGGGGTAAGGCAATGGCGTGAGAAAGAACTGAAATTGTGCGATTATGTTCAAGAGATACCCGGAAGATTTGGCATTGATTCATGTATTTAAAGGGTCCCCTCCGGCCACAATCTTAGGTAGATCAGGTCGACAAATAACAAGTCTCGCTTTGGTATACTCGTTTCATTTCTCTGCACGCTTCTCTCTCAACCACTGTCCGTTTCCCTTCATAATTTTCACAGATTCATCTAAGGCGTCGATGCAAATATAAGCTGAGGGTAGCAACGGGATAGCCGCCATTAGCATTCCCACCATATCGGGTAATCGTAGTCCTCGGCCGGAAAATCGTTTTTGAAACCTCCGCCGTATACCCTCCGGGATCCCTCCAATGCTCATAGGCTGCCTCAGGATAGCGCCTAGTATGGTCGTTGCTGACTGCTCTTGGTGGGCAAGGAAATCGCAAGATAGCCAAGCGACAGCCATCTCATTTTCCTCAGCCCTGTCACATAGGTTGTCAATCATTAGGGAACTGATGTTTATACTTGTTAGTGATATCTAGCTTCTTTCCCTTTTCCAGAAGCCGGGTATTCTTACCACAGAAATGTCTTTCCCACGCCTAGACCCCAGGAACAAAATAACACCAGCTCTCGGGATCCATCCTCTCTCTTACTCCATTCCCGAAACTCGCTGGTTTCCAGAAGCCAATCCCCTACGCCATCGAGTCGCTCGGCCCGCACGTCTTGGTGCCGCTGGTGAGGTTTTAGGGGTGATAGCCACTCCCGGATCTGATTATCCTCATCGGATATCCCTGTGTTGACGTGGATAACATTATTGAAACAGTGGGTATTGTTAGTGATGCTTAGGTTTTGTGATGATATTTGTGCCATGTGCTTTGAAACGCTTTAGACGAGTACCGGTAGCGTAATTTGGAACGTTGTATCGAGGAGCTTGAGGGGATCCAGGCGACCTTTAGACCTCGGGTGGGATAAGGCTTTGACGTTTCACAAGCATTTGATCATCTCATCCTCCTGGGCCTGCAATACCCTGCCACACCCTTGCCTCAAGAACTTAACTTTGTGATCACCTACCGTATTACAAGGGTCAGGCAATAAAAAGTGGAACGGTTTAGGGGGGTTGGGGTTGATATTGGACAAAAGTCTGGAACACTGCAACCGGACTGCCCTCTTGCAGAAAATATGTTGCTATGGTGAAGTACCTCTTAAACCACACCCTTTACCAGAAGGTCCCTAACTTCAAATGTTAGGTCTCCTTGGCCAACACCCAGATAGATAAGAAAACATCAACCCCATTATGGTAGAGAAGGGTGACCTATTCATATGGGTACTGAAGAACATTGATCTCTTGAAAAATCTTTTTGTTTTTGCAGCCAAACTGTATTGAGGACAGCATTAAACATAATGGCAGTTTAAGCTTGTGCATCATGCTTAGCAAGCACCTCTCAGGGTTTTGTTTGGTGGCAAATGTGCTGGAGCAGAGGTTATCTACATCACCCACAGAGATTTTCCTTATTAATTGCATAGGAGGGGAGGAAACATAGATTCTCTGAATGTTTCCCTCACAAGTGTACCACGGTTGCTGAGACATTAGTTAGAACAGTATCGATCTTTAATGCCTGACCCTTGTACTTGTACCAGCCTGGAGCAAAAAGTGATCAGAACAAAAGTGGTTAGTTACAGCCAATTTTTTTTCCGATCACTTATCCTCACACCCTGGTACTCGGGTATATCATGAATTCATGGTACAGAGCAGGGGTGGTCATTCCTCTGTCGGGACGGCAACTTTGGAACACTCAAAAAAGATGTGTTCCAAGCTGATGTGGCTGTGGTGATAAGCCACCAGTTGCAAAACATCTTAAATTCAGGTTGTTGCACACACCCGCTAGATGCCACCTTGGCTAGCTTTTCACCTGTGCCATGGCCCAGATTGCACGGTATAGTAGAGCACTGGTACATTCTCCCTTGAACCATTATCCAGCTTTCTGATGTCTTCTAAGTCCCGTCTCTGTCTAAAGTGAGTTGATTTGGACAAAATTATGGTACTTGGGGATGTCAGTAAAAACCGGAAAACTATTTCTGCCGATCTCATACAAACCTCTGTGGAGACAAGGGTTATTTTTTCCAATTTTTAAGGAACCCTCCGAGTACCCACTTGCAAGCGCTGTACCACTGCTGTTTCACATCTGATCCCTGCTCTGTACCATGAATTCATAATATACCTGAGTATAACTATCATACCCGCTACACCCGTGTTACGGGGTAACTAACTCGGAGGGGTAGAGAAAGCTAGGCCGTATGGTATTGGAGATAACGGAGGGAAGTCAGGAAGGCTCGAGTAATGATGGTTTGATTAAGGTAAGGTAATAAAAATAAAAGTTCTCGAATTCTTAACTTGATAACTTGTTATATTGTTAAGGTCTCTTCTCCGTTGCTTGATTTTCTCAAACTCCGGGGAATAGCCCTTACTACTTATACTAAATTCTCGCTACTTCCTGTTCCCTAATAATCATGTATCTTTCTATGATTTCAGCTTTATCAAAGGAAGTGCGAACACTGTTTGACCCTGAATAATTGCCTCACTCGAACTCAGAGAACTCCCGACATCTATTTCATCTGAGGGTGTTCCCACTCCACCAGTAGATAGTCTTTAATCTCTTCATCCTAATAGACTAAGTTTATATATGCGGTCGCAATGCCAACATACCAATAGTTCTTTATCGTGAACTATTGAGTGATCAGTCCGAATAGCCAGATATCAACGCATAATGTATAATATGCACATGCACCGGATAAGGAGTAGAGTATTCTCACTTATCTTTTCAATCAGCAATCAGCTTCATGGAACGTGAGTTCTTCCGGTATTCCGAGTAGTCAACATAGATGCCTCTAGTTGCTCCTATCACGGTGAGTTGAGGTTGGACATACGCTCTTCCATTACGGTGGTGCAGTTTCTACTAATAATACTGGCGAGCTATTTCTCGTATGCGTAACACTAGCTCCCTCTTCAAAAGGTTTTGTTCCCAAAATCCTTTTTGATATATAATACATGAGTAGCGATAACATTAAATATTTAATCCTTTTAGTACTCTACAAGGTAGGGTAAAAAACCTTCCGCTTTTGCTTGACCATGGCAGGAAAACCTTTCCGAGTAATACTACTTAGCCCAATGATGGCATTTCCGGATTTTCTCTCTGAAACATATCTACCAATTCCTTCGTATTTCCTAAATGCTCAAGTGGTTCCCAGGTGTTCTCATCTTCTGAACACCCTTTCCATTTAATGAAATATCGTATTTCATGGAATGTTTGGGATCTTCCTCTAACTCGTCTTTCGTAAGAGATTATTTTACTCTTAACAATTTTCTCCACCTCCCATTCAAGATCTCCATCAATCTCTTCGGGTTGCATAGGTGGTTGCTCTCGAGCCGGTCGAATTGAAGTTCAGTAGGGTTCGAGTAATGATACGTGAAATACCGGATGGATTTTCCAATAGTCCGATAGTCCGATTTTATAGGCAAGATTTCCTCGTTGTTCTAGGATTTCAAAAGGGCCATAGGGTTTAGGGGCCAATTTCTTGGAAGGGCGTTTTGTGCGAATATTTTTTGCGTTGAGCATAACCAGATCTCCGATTTTGAAGTCTGATTGTTGCTTAGCCTTTCGATTGTGATATCGTCTCATTGCTTCCTTTGTCTTCTCGAGGGACTCCCTTGCTTGTTGATGTATCATTTGCATCCAGGGAGTATACATATTGGCTCCTGGATTCTGGGCTTCTCGTTCTTTTAACCATTCAGTCTGAGGATGATAACCGTAGTTTGCGAAGAAGGGGGTCATTTTGTGTGTAGTCGTTGCCGAGTTATTGTATGCAAATTCGGCGAGGGGTAAAAGGTGGTACTAGTCATCTTGATCGTAGTTGACAAATATTCGGAGGTGGCCTCCCAGTACTTGGTTGACTTGTTCTGTTTGTCCGTCCGTTTGAGGGTGGTACGCTGTTGACATCTTTCATTTCACGTTAAGTTTTGTGCACAATGATTCCCAAAATTCGCCAGCAAACTTCGCATCCATATCCGAAATGATTTCTGAGGGTAGCCCATGGTGTTTCCATACTTCTTTAAGGAATGCTTCTGCGACATCTTGAGCAGTTACCTTTTCTTCTAATCCGATAAAATTTGTCATTTTTGTGAACCAGTCTACTACAACCATGATTTGGGTATAACCTGCCGAGTTCGGTAACTGCGTAATAAAATCTACCGAAGTCGAAGCCCAAGCTGCGAAAGGTACTTGTAAGGGTTGAAGTAAACTGAATCGCGCTTGTCTTAGGGACTTTGCTTGTTGGCAAGTAGGGCAGGATCGTACATAGTCATTAACCCAGTCGGTGAGTCCTTTCCAGTAGAAATCTCGAGTAATGATTTCGAGTGTCCTATTTTGTCTGAAGTGTCCTGCTACTTGTGAGTCATGACATCCTTTGGCGATGAGTGTTTGCAGGTCTTCGTTTGCTGGAATATATAATCGGTTCTTGTTGTAGAGTAGGTTATCGGATAGAATCCATTGCTTCGGCAATTCCTTTCCTTCTCTTATTATAGTTTCCAATTCTTTCTTTCTCCGCAGCCAATTTTGATTATCCTTTGTCACCTCTCCGACCTTTTCCAAAAAGTCAGTCTCGAACTTCTTAATGTTTGCCTTAGCGATAATAGTAGTAGACAATAGGACTTGTCCTTTTCGTAGTATTGGGTGGTGGTTGATATCGGAGGTATCATAATATTCGTGTGTGCCGCTTGAATGAAGAAAGCATATCATCGGTTGAGTTTCTTTCAACTCCAATCCTCGTCCTGAGCTGCTAAATCCTGGTCCAGGTCTTTCTGTTTTGTCCATCTCATCCACCTCCATCCAGTCTTGATCATCTATTCTTTCCACCACAAGTTGCGGAATGCGATCTCCTTTCTGAATCTCGAAATCTAAAGAACTATGATTTACGAGAAGGACTTTGACTTCGCCTCTCTAGTCTGCGTCGATAACTCCAGCATATACCGATATACCTTTGGTTGCCAAGCCACTTCTTGGTGCAATGCGACCGTAAGTACCACTTGGAACTGCAATAGCTAATCCGGTTTTAACAAGATGTCAGTCCTTAGCTAGGATCGTTAAGGTTTCGATACTATAGAGGTCATGTCCTGCTGCAAGCTTAGATCCTCTAGTTGGAATTCTTGCGTCTTCTGAGAGTCTTTGTACTCGTATGTGATTTTCTGTCTCTGACTGAGAAATTTCCTGATAGAAAGATGAAGAGGTTTCGCCCCAAACAATCGCAATTTGGAATATATCGAAGTGTTTAGGTTGTAGAATTTGCTGTTCGCGATGCGTAGCTCCCTCTTCAGGGCGGTACTCCGGCCGCCTGCTTAAAGCATCAGGTTTACCTCCTTTCGAGCCTGGTCGATAGACAATAATGAAATTGAAGGTGCATAACTTTTGCACCCAATGAATTTGGCGTGCCGTCCAGGCTTGTGTGGTTAGAAAGTATTGAAGATTCTGATGATTGGTGTAGACTGTTGTTGGCTTTTCCGTTTCTTGGAGGTAATGTTTTCATTCCATAAAGGCAACGAGAATGGCCAATAATTCCTTGTCGTAGATGTCATAATTCATTTCAGCCAAGTTGAGTTTTCAGGAGGGGAATGCGACCGGGTGTAGTCGTTTCTCTTGAAACTGTGAAAGGATACAGCCAAGAGCATAATAGCTTGCGTCAGTTTCAACGACAGTATCGCGTTCTGGTTGAAAGTGATATATTATCGGGGCTGTAACGAAGCATCGCTTAAGATATTCGAAGGCCTCATGCTGATCCTTTTCCCATACAAAATTCCCTTTTTCTCCTTTAAGCAGATTTGTGATCGGGATGCGAATCTTTGAGAAGTTTTTGATAAATCGTCGATAAAAATTTGCGAATCTGATAAAAATCTGGACATCTTTCACTGATGTCGGGGGTTTCCAAGCCTTAATTGTCTCTACCTTCTTCTCATTCATCGTAACTCCTTCTGTTGTTACAACATATGCAAGAAAATCGACTGATTTAACATGGAACATGCTTTTTTCTAATGATACTGCCATCTGGTATTCCCGCAATCGCTGTAAGACTTTTAGAATGAGAGAGATATGTTCTGTGAGCGATTTCGAATAAATTAGCATATCGTCTATATAAACGACGACTCCCTGGTCAAGGAATTCACGGAGGATTTAGTTCATCATAGTCTGAAAGATAGCTGGTGCATTAACAAGGCCAAAAGGCATGACCTTATATTCGTAAAGGCCATATCGAGTTCGAAAAGCTGTTTTCCATTCATCGCCTTTGCGGATTCTAATCAAGTGGAATCCATCCATCAGATCCAGTTTCGTGAAGATGCTTGCGTCTCGAACCTGATCCCTTAGTTCTGTCATTAAAGGAATTGGATATTTGTTGTGGATAGTAACCTTATTGAGTTCTCGGTAGTCTACTACTAACCGAAGTCAACCGTCAGGTTTTGGTATGAAGAGAATGGGTGCTCCCGCTGGAGACTTGCTTGCGGTAATTTTCCCTTGCTTCATCATATCGGCGATATAAGAATGGAGAGCTTGGAGTTGTTTTTCGGATAAGGGGTATATGGGACCCCATAGTGGTTGTGTATCAGGTCTGAGGTCAATCTCATGGTCAAAGGTACGACGAGGAGCGAGTTTTTCTGCTGTTGATGGGCAGAATAAATTGAGGTAGTCGTGGTAGCATTCAGGTAGGCGATCAATAATAGTAACTTTCTCGTCGTCTTCTCTTTCAATTCTTCCTATAACTACCGCGTTAGGATTATTAAGAACGTCTTCGTCCCATTCAACTGAAATTCCTTCGTACTCAGGTAACAAGTGTGACCGACAGCAATTCGCATTAAATGACCAAGCATCCTGGTCTACGATATTGCTGATGGGGTGTTCCTGGTGCCACCATCCGAATGGTATAATCATACCATATTTTCTGGCTGGAGCTATTTCGCAGGAGACGAGGGAAAGGTGATGGTTTTTCCTATTTCCAGGTAGAGAGGATGAGTATAATGCGATCCACCAGAGGAGATAGTTTCGCCAGTAAAGCCTTGGATTTTTACTGCGTCAGATCAAGATTCGTAGGGTATGTGAAGGTCGTGGACAATTTGTTCGGTAATAAGGAAAATATTTGATTCGGAGTCTAACAAGACTGGAATCCGATAGCGATTTCTGAGGATATAAATGTGTGCATGCCCTTCTGGACAGTTGTAACGCAGGGGTTCTTGGGCAATAGTATTTTTCTGCTTGCCGGATGGACTAGGAAACTTCTTAGCTCGCTTAGAAGCCATGTCGATTCCTTGTCGTAAGGTGTTTGTGACAATGCCTGTGTCGTTTCGACCACTTAGGTCTCCTCAGACAAACTAAATTTAAACAAAATAAATCAAAGATTAAATATTATACTCCCGGGCAGCCCACTACTGGCGGTCTTTACCCCCTGCCGAGGGGGTTCCCAAAATATAAAAGAAATTCACAAGGGAGCGGAAAACTAAACTTTTTTTTTTTTTTTTTTTTTTTTTTTTGATTGTCCTTCTGGGGTTACACTGTTGCCACCTAGACCTTAGGATATCTTCACGCAACATAAAAGGGAGCGGGTCCGCTCTTTTTCAACCGGTTTCCCTTTTTCCCTAGCTTCCTGGAAAAGTAGTTGGCCTGAATGCCCTCTGTCTCGTCCACTTTCCGGTGACCTGCTTTTAGTAGGTCATACTGCCCTCGGGGGGCAGGAAGGAGAGTAGTGAGAGTCTATGGTTGATACTCGCCTCAGGAAGTTCCAAATCCTCTCCCCCGGGGTGGGCAGTAATTTTGCAAACAGGGTGTAATTTTGCATAAAGGTGGTAATTTTTTCTGGGTAAAAAAACAATTTTTTCAGTCTGGTGGTTTCGCAAGCCTTTCTGTGGTAACCTCAGATGCCTTTTTCAATTATATCAATCCTTTATTGATTCCTGCCTGCCGTAATTATTGTTTTCCTGCTTGCTTCTCACAATCAAGGTAAGCGCCGCTTTGTTGTCATTCTTAACTAGTCAGTTGGCTCCGATGTCTGTCCACTAAGTCAGGTTGATTCGGACTTATGGACTTAGGAGATCAACCGGTGTTGATAAATGGTTTTATTGCATCTCGGTATCTGACAATTCCCAAAAGAGTGAAGGAGAGGATCAATGAATCTGGTTGACTTTAGGGGTTAGTTTTGGGTGCGGAGTGGGTTGCTGCACGGCTAAGGTTGTTGTTCGCTGTCAGAACGGGGGTTTTGATTTATCCCGTCCCTTATTATTTAAAAAGGTTGTTGCAACAACCGCCTGTCTTCTGCACTTCTGCCATCGGTGATTACCAAGGTGGCAACGAGTGCAACCGTTCTCCTTTTTCGTTGTGGTACTAGTTCGTAAGAGATTCCTTTTTATGCCTCCTTCCAGTCAGTATGTTCATCTTTGGAATTGTTTTTCGCTTGTGTAGGTGTTGATCGAACAGCTTTCCATCAAGAAGCGTATTCTTTTCGCCCTTTATCGGTAAAACCACCTGCTCCCTTTTTCGAGTTGAACCCTTTATCTGTCACGAACGGTGACTAAGCAAGGCAGACTGAGAAGGATTTCACATGACTCACACAAGTGAGTCATAAGGGTTTGAGTATTTCACATGACTACGCAATAGTGTGTCATCCCTTTATTATGATTGGTCTATGATTGGTTTATGGTTTTGACATGACACACGATTGTGGTCATATGATTATGATTTTCGCACATGACTCATAGTTGTGAGTTATGGGTTTTTATGCATGTGACGCGTATTGCGCACATGATTGTTTTATTGTGTTTTGATTGGTTATTGATTTATTGCGCAGTGACTTATAAGAGTCAGCTGATGGATTTCACACTATGACTTGCTATGAGTCATAAGGGCGCGTGACACAAAGGTATGAGTCACAAGGGTTAGGGTTGTGGGAAGAACGGTTATAAAAAGAGAGCCCTTACGGCCACTTAGTTGGGATCCCCTTCCTACCGGTCCAACGTGCGCCATCTGCAAAGCCTGTTCACATCCCTCTCGCAACACGCTACAGCGTTGGGGGTCTCCTTCTCTATCCCGAAAACGGAACTCATCCACTGGCGCACCCCGAGCCAAAGGGGCACCACCCGATCGAACCATCCTGTCACCCTTAATGACCAGATTTTCTGCCCCTCCGAGGAGGTAAGATGGCTCGGCTACTCGTTCTCCCCTCCCCTAAACTCCATCCACCACTTTGAGAGACGCCTGGCCCTTGCCAACGCTGTCTTCTCTTTTCTGAGAAGAGTTGCCTCACCCGGGGCTGGAATTCCCCCGTTTCTCACACACCGCCTCGCTATTGGGCTAATCCTCCCAATCCTTATATATGGGGCAGACCTTCTCGTCCCGAACATATGCTCAATCAGCCGCATGAGCTCTTTCTGGCACAGTGTTCAGAGGTGGACCACCAACTGCTTCTTCGCCACCCCCATCCCTATACTAGCCAGGGAGGCCTACCTCCTCCCTCTCGGCCCCTACTGCAGGCATAAGAGACACACTGTGGCTCTCAGGCTCTGCTGTTCAACCCTCTCTATGAACCCCGCGGCAGCCCGCCTCCCCCTTATGTTCCCCTCTCTTTCCAACTTCAGGGCCCCCGACTCCTGCCGAGCGTTAACGGCCAAAGTGGCCCTAATGTACCACCCTCTCAATTGGAAAACGCCAGTCCCCTCCCCACCCACAAGGAGATACCTCCCAATCGACGATCTCACCCATATAGCCTACCCCCTCGCCCATGGTTTCTCACGTTTCCCCCAAATTGGTAAAGCCGCCCTCCCCCCGTCAGAGGACATCCCACCCCCGACCCTCATGGCTCGAACCTACGCCACCCTTAAGGAAAGGTCCCGAGCGCTGCTCCTACAAGACTGGGAAGACTTCCTCCCAACGCCTCCCTACTACACATACCCAGCCTCCGTGACCCCTCACCCATTCATGGGGCTCGACAAGTTTGCCGCTGGGCGCATACCTCAAATGCGCTCTGGCAAGAGCTACCTTCTGGCTCACCCTGCCTGGCGCGACGACCCAGAATGCCCGTCCACCTGCTCTCGGTGTCAAGAAGCCCCAGAAACCTTCGAACACGCCGTCCTCCGCTGCCCACCCAGAGCTGAAGCCAGACACTGCCATCTAAGTGCGGTCGAAAGCCTCTCGCCCGAGAGCCCAATTTGGAACCACCCGCCCTCCCTCTCAGCCCTCAGACGCTTCCTCCTAGACACTCAAACTGGGTACCCACCCAGCGACGCCCCCCCCCCTTGAAACATCCCACCCTCCATGCCCCGCCCTGCACACCCCCCCCCTCCCGTCACCCTACGACCTACATTTACGCCAGTTGTATTTTTTCTGTTTTTGGAATTGCAGCTTGCGAAGTATGTTGGAATTTCCCTATATTTTTATATTTTTGACAGACGAGGCCGATGGTTTTTTAGCTTCTTTACTTAATACTATCAGAGAGTGGGAAATGGTTTCTTTTATTTATTGTTTGTTGCTTTATAGGTTTTGTTTTTTCCATAGCTACCGCTACATGAAGCTTTTTGTACCTTAAAACAATGAACGCATGATATAAAAAAAAAATAAAAAAGTAATAAAAAGGCCTCTTAGTTGGGAGTTCTTCACGCAACCATCTAAGTTATTATCTACAATATACTTTCGATATCAACTCTTTACATTTTTCCAACTACCGGGACCAAGACCACGAGTGTCTCGTGAAAGAACATAGCGATCAATCGTACAGGATAGGGGTCTCCGAGACTTAGCTATCATAGTTCGAGAGGAGAATAAGAAATCGTGATCAGTATTCAGAATAGTGGTTACCTGCTGCAAGTATTAGCCGGGACGGAGTGGATTGTAACCTTATGGTTGTTGTTGACTTCTCATTTTCACTTAACCGTTACTGCTTGCAGTGTTGTTATCGATTTTGATATTTTTCACCGTTCGAGAAGTTCCTCCTCTTGTCTTCCAACATTCTGAAGAATTTCCATCCATTCTTCATCGTTAGCGAACTTAAAATGAGAAAGTCGCCTAAGAATGTCTTCGAGAAGTTTACTCTCCACTCTTACCCTCCACGCTATTCCATTGAGGCCTGCTTTGATGTTTAGGTTTTCAAGAAGAAGAAGGTATGTATCGATTCTGCCCTTGTAAATGACCTTATCCATTTCTTCAAGGGCCCTTTATTCTTCTTCAATTCCAATATATCGTTTGGTGATTTCTTGCCGGAATCCCTCCCATGTGGAATAGGAGGGGTCTCGAGTGTAACCACCTAAACCCCCCATGACCATTCCGTATTTCTCCGAAAAAGATGCGACTTTGTTGCCCTTCGTTTTACCGAGAGCAAACACAATTCGATGGCTATGATCATCCCATTGCGTAGAATTGCAGTCAAAATAATCTTCTCAAGCCGTTAACCAGTTTCGTACGTCCTGGTTGTCTTCTCTCTGAAAGAAATAAGGAGGTTCAGCAATCTGTTTTAATGCTCACTGTGGTTCGCTGATGCTTCGAAAAAATTCTAGCATAGCTCTAGTACGCGGGGAAATGCATCAGCAAAAATTTAACATGCGTCAGACGCGCGGGCGCTGCATCCTGACGTATCACTCGTCAATTTTTTCGTCCCCTGCGTCCCGTGCGTCCTTACGTGAGTTTTAACGCCCGTTGCGTCTGAAGGTTGGGTTTCACTCCACTGGTGTCCTGGCGCCTCCCCACCGCCCCTGGCCCTAATGTATCGTCAGGACGCCCCTCTTCCTTCCTACCCTCTTTCCTACGTCCCAATGCCTCCCCAATACACCCTCTTTCCCTGTCCCTTCTGGGTCTCCTCCCGACGCACTCTCTCACTCATGGAGCGACGTCCAATCTCTTTCGGGGGAGCGACGTACTAGTAGCTCTAGCCCACGATACTAGTAGTACTACTTGTAAATTTCACCCATGGTCTAACTAGCGTAATTCAAGAAATTTCAATTTCTATGTCTACAAGTATATACTACTGATCTCTTTCGTCTATATACTGATCTCTTTCCAACCTCCTGGCTCCGCCGTTTCCCACGCCCTGGCTCGGTCGTTTCCCACGCCCTGGCTCGGTCGTTTCCCACGCCCTGGCTCGGTCGTTTCCCACGCCCTGGCTCCCCGACGGAGCCAGGGCGTGGGAGCGACGGAGCCCAACTTGAATAACTTATATACATCCGTGTTAAATCATATAGGACCAGCCCCCTTTTGTGTGGTTCAATAGATCTCGTTAAACATCCTTAAATCGATCCTGCTGTTGACAAGCCAGCGCCGGTCCGTTTCTGGTATGAGATGTGCTAGGCCTATGATCGTTCCTATATCAACAATTGTCAGTTCCCGGTTGTCATCCCTGAGATGAACCGTCACAAGGCCGTGTACATCTGACGGGCGCCCTGAGTTAACCACACTCATCAATTGAACGCCTGCAAGGCGGTAGACAGTTTCCTGGTGTGTGTAATCCCTGATTTTGAAAAGAGCTATGAGCTTCGCCGGGACACGCCCCCTAAGCGTACCATACGTCTGCTCGCCACCAGCCTGTATCCAAATAGAATCATTCCTGCTCGCCTGGTTACGGAAGAGTCGAGTACCAGTACACTGGGCCCGGTGTATGTCGTAAACATCGGTTTCCTGTAATGCAAGCACTGGGATTTCAAGTGTCGTCATTAGTTCAACCGGTAGCGATCGAAGTACCGCCAGATCTTCAGGAAGCCGGCACCCGAGTGGCAGGTTCAGTTGTCTATATCGTATCAATTCTCGACAAATTGTTTCCAGGGAGATATCGGACACTCTGCTAATATCGACGACGTTGCGTATCTCATCACGACGTCCTTTCAGAATCCTATGATAGGCAGGTGGGACTGACGCGGTTCTCGTTTTCTCTAAATGCTCGACTACCTCCGCTGGTAGATCTGCTCCGCTACGTCGCAGGAATTCTAAGTTCAAAAGTCTCATCCGGATCGCATGCTGCCAGCCGTAGCTGCTTAGTATCTGTCGCGCTGCGTCAATTTTGTTTGAACGTCGATACCCGTCCTTGATCTGCTCCTTGTGCGCGAGCTCTCCAAACTCGGTAGAATACATAGGAATATTGCCAAACTGGTAGATGTGCTCGCGAAAGTGAATTATTAGATGCATCTTAATAAAGTTGAAATGGGATTCGGCGTGGATCAAGTCCATACATTGGTCGTTTTCTTCTTGGCGGTCTTCCTCGCGTACCTGGAGCCTCTTCGATCTAGCGACTGACTGGTTTACTAGCGTACGCTGGCGGCGTAGCTCCTTGCGCAGCTCATCAGCCTTGACCTGCGTCTGTTTCGATATCCTAACCTCCAAGAAGATATTTTTCGTCTCGTGAAAACCTTCGCATAGTTTTCCATATACTGTATGGTCTCGTCTGTATGGCTTCGGTATTGAGCCATCATGCTAAAATCAAGTAGCGACCCGACGCAGATGAGCACACGTTTGAAAGGTTGTACTTGTGTGCTATCAGGCTGTCTCAATGCCACGGCGAGGACTCCCAACAGACACCGCCCTAGAACCCTCATCTCCTTTCCTTGCCACTGCGTAATCTCACGGTAAGCTTTTTTGGGCGCATAGAATCCCGGGTACGGTGGCAAAGCCTTCCAGGCGTCGTCGAACGCCTGCTGTCGTGAGTATTTCTTGAGAAATCCCTGTATCCATTCCATCATATGCTTGAATAGTCCTAGATAAATCGTATGTAGCAAATCCGGCATGTGCAGATCAGGCGCCGAAACTCTTTCAAGTTCTTGAAAAATATTTTGCCCCGTCTTTATACCAAGCCGTTCGTAACGTTCGTTTCTTGCGTAATTTCTAGCCCGATGATAATTGGCGCCGGTTCCTAACTCATGAGGAGGGACCTCACATTTAGGACAGGCGTTGGTTTTTATCCCGTGTAGTGCGGCGTTTTCCATATGGTCAGCAATCCACCCGGACAAGATCGGGAAGCATCTCCGGATTTTCCCGTCGGCACAGTCTATTGGGACGCCTACTAGCGTAGTATCTGTCAAGGGCTCAAAGATGAGTTCGAATATGCCCTGAAGGGTGTCGGCATTAATCTGTCTCTGGAGTTTGTCTGCTGCAGGGATCTTGGCGAGTTTGGGCGGAACGGGCAATAGCGCAAGAAGGAGAACAGCCATTGATCCAGGTCTGTTATGTCTAGTCAATGGAAGATTTCCGATAGTAATGTAGACTGGCCATGCCTTCTTGTCCCCTGAGAAATTGGTGAGATGCATCTGATCAGACATTCCAATTATTGGAACCACCGTCGCCCCATCAGGAAGTGTTTCCTACCACTGTTAACAACCTTAAATGAAGGAGGGCGGAAAACTATACTTGAACGTCCCACCACCAGTCGGCTGTATGCATTTCGGCATATATTCTCTGTCCATTCTGATCGAATTCCTGGCGCGGCGCATATACTAAGTCATCTCGGTAGGTTATCTGCCGAAGAAGATATCTCACGCAGTCCAGGATGTTGCGATAGAAGAATGGTAACGTGCTCTTGCCGTCCTCACTGGCAACTTGTCCTTCGAACCATCGTAGATATGGGCCATCCGGATCCAACGATCGAAGAAGTTTCTCCAGCATATACATGGAGCTATAGCCAATTGACGCCGGGTCACCGAGATCATTTGCAAAGTAATCATTGATCTGCGACTTCGAGGATTTACTCTCAATGAACCAAGATGCAAGTTTGAACCCCTTCGCACTGGTGAATGGAGCCCATGGGTCCTGGCACAGTTTGATATGTTCTTGCTCATATTCGTGGACGTCTCCAATTGCTTCTCCGGCGCGATCATAATGCGTCTGTTCAGCAGCAGATGAAGACGTGTTGTCGCTAAGTGCGTCAGTATCGGAGTCGTACGTAAGGTCATTAATTGCGTCGGGTTCATATCCGGCCGGATCACTGGCAGGATCTGATTCGTAGTCTGAATCGGGGCGCTCGCTCGGTTCATTCAAGTTCTGATGAATTATGTCGGTTCCGGGGTCGTTAATGCGATTTGGAGGCGGATTTCGTAGGGTAGAAGCAAGTATGATATCGAGATCTGCATGCACTTTTCAGAGGTGTGCCTCGTATGGGCCTGCACGCATGTATCTTCGACGACAAAATGAACATTTGACCGGCATGGTAGATTTCAGCTCTGTTGATTTCAGGAGTCGTGTGTATATTCTGAGCGTCAGCGTAACTCTAAGGTTGTGGTGATCGTGATCTTAACGCGTAAGGGTGAGAAGCTGGGCCCGGCGCCGCGCACGCTTTGAACAATCACAGTGGAATCGGTTTAGCGTTGTTTGTCGCGCCATCACGTGGGTTCAGCTATTTATCACTTGCGTTCGACTTGAAACAGATAATGACCGAAACACTAATGCGCCTGAACTGTCAATTCTTGATTCATCTTGAAATCAACTCAAACAATTCATGATGGTTTCAATATCTCTTGAACGTCTGCGTGTTGTATATAGAATGTGGGTTGATCCCGGCGGAAGGGAGTTCATACCAAGAATAATCTCACAACGCCCACAATATCCACCAATATCCACAGCATCCACCATCTTCACAACATAAGTCTCGTATCTTTCAGAAGACTATCTATATAGACCAAAATTCAATCGACATGGCGCAAAATATCAACAATGTACAGTACGTCCACATCGCGAATCCGGGAGTGGGCCAGGCGCCTCCGCGGGGCAGACCTATCAACTTCCGCCGAACTCTCTCGCAGGGCAAATTAGTATGAGTCGCTCGAATCCTGACAGTACATCAATTACGGCTCATAAATCGAACATGGGGTTCACTGCTATTA